>CABFPE010000235.1:1054945-1124470 GCA_900660155.1 Hofstenia miamia | reverse complement strand
TATCATGTGTTTTATAATGTGATCTATCACTTAATTTATTAATCATTCATTTAGATATGACCATGTGAAATTCATAATGTGTAAATACACATTGCGTTTGTTTCCTACAGAATTCCCTCAACAACAGTGATGATAAACTAACACAATAGACAAATTCAATAGTAAGATATATATGGCCATTATAAGCAAAGTGTAGAATAAATTACATTTTTGTCTTGTCTTAAACACGTATGTGGTTTTTGCATAAACTAGTTTTTGGTTTTTTCCTAAAAATTATTTTGCTTTATTACCAAAATAAGCCATTACGCTTCTAACAAGTATTATTATGATCTCTCTTATTCAAACATTTGTTATTAAATTTTCCCAAATAAAACAAGTATGTAAAGTAAACATGTAAACTAAATTAATGTGGTATTTCCAATGTCATGTATGTTAATAAAAAAAACAAGTATGTAAACTAAACATGTAAACTAAATTAATGTGATATTTCCAATGTCATGTATGTTAATAAAAAAACAAGTATGTAAAATAAGTATGTAAACTAAATTAATGTGATATTTCCAATGTCATGTATGTTAATAAAAAAAACAAGATGTAAACTAAACAATGTAAACTAAATTAATCTGATATTTCCAATGTCATGTATGTTAATAAAAAAACAAGTATGTAAACTAAATTAGGCCACGTAAATAAGCAAGTAAACAAATTGGTTACATTTTAAGCAATAGACTGCAAACAATTCTAATCTCATGGGATTTTTTGAAAATTTCTCAGCCTCTCAAAAAATTGGTTACATTTAAACAATAGACTGCAAACAAATGTCTTTGCCAACAAATATTATAACAAAAGAGAATATGTTCCAATGATGTCAGAGATACACAGACGGCCAAAGTACACAATTACAACATAGCCAAGCCAGACATCCCCGCCAAGGTCAAAAGGTCATTCGTGTAACATCGTCTTGCCCAATTCATACTACTCATGTAGTTTAATTTCTTGCATTACATGACATAAATAAAAATAATGCGCTTACTAATTTATTAATAAATTCGAAAATGTAAAAATAAAAAATGACCAGATTTCTTCTATCAAAGGAAAAATGGTAAATTTTTGCGACGCTGGATTTTTATGTGCCAACAAAAAATGTGTTGTCTATACAACAATGATGAAATTCCTACACAACACACTGCGTTATGTGGTTTTTGTGTAAGCAACAACCAACGGCAAACCTGTAGGGTGGCGGATCAAAAAATATCACCCGTTTCTCACTGTGGTGTACTTTGTGCACATGGAGGCGGTGACGATCGTGAAGCCTGTATGTTTGGGTTTAGTGGGCAGGCACAGTGGAAAAACTGTTAGCAACAATGCATAGTGGTGCACAGTATGAGTGCGTCTCATGGTTTTCTTGTCAAGGACCAGCATTAGCTGTGCCTTATGTGGGTCACCAGAAGAATCTTACGATTAAACCGGTCTTAGTGGTCACACTTCTAGAGGTAAGGTCCGAACCTGGAAATTGCTATCACCAACAGTTCAGTTTGTTGACTGGTACAATAATCCCAACTACTAGCAGCAATTGCTTATTATTTCATTTTCTTCATTGCAGAGGTAAAGATAATGATAGTTCATGGTTACTGTAGAAAATCATTTGCTCTCTGTAGTCAAATTCGTTGTCATTAATATTAAATGAATGCAAAGATAATTTATTTAGGTTCTGGTATTTTACGAAGAAATTCTAATAACACTCTCAAATATTATATTTTTGACGCTGTTTTGGGTTACTGAAAATTTGTAGGACGGAATTTGATAGTTCTCAACCTTATAGTTATTTATTAAATTATCACCAAGTACTATCATCTACACTATTTTTACTATATGGATGTGTTTATACTTATTCTTCTGAGTGCAATATTCAAGAACGTCAAATCTTTGGAACGGAAAAATATTACACAAACTCAAAACCGCGCCTAATGGTTGCCCCATTATTTCTTTGTTATCATTACATAGCTTTTACTTTGTTCATTCCTTTCTTAATTTATTGTTTTTTTCACCATTTAAAGACATCATATTTTAATACTATAATTATGTATGAGATATAAATTGGATTTTAGTTCATTGGTGTTTGTAGTATAGATAAAATATTATAAGATAACACAAGAGATTCTTTATTCCGATAAATGTTTACTATTTGATATCTGTTAAATTATCTAAATAGCATCATTCAATTCACATAACACATATACAAATCACAACTTGCTATGGATAAATTAACATAGTACTATTTTAATAACGAGTTATCGCATATTTATTGTTATAAAATTTGTATCCTGGCTTTGATTTACCAGAAATATATTTTTTCTTTAGAAAAATTTTCAAATTCTTTTTAAAGGATTTCAATTTTTCAAAGTTTTTAGTTTCTCTAGATAGCGAAATTCCAGGTTCGAATGAGGACATTAATGAAGGATTTCTTTAAAACCTTTTTTTATGCTTAACACATGTAATAGATTTGATTTTGAATTCTGTTTAATTGTGTAAATCCCGATATTTTAAGCGTATTATAAGGAGGTAGGTTTATTATTAGCTTGAAAAATGTTTGCAGTGTATGCAATATGAGGAGTTGTTTTGGAAAAAGAATTGAATAAAATTGTAATCCTTAATTTTCAATGAGTTTTTCGCTGATATATTTAATGCCTATTCAATATCAAGTATTTTAGAGCACATCGCTTAGCTCAGTAATAAAGGTAACTTATATTCATAACAAAAGCATGGAAGAATTGAATTAATTGACAAAGTGGTAGCTACCTAACTGCTAGTGTCATACTTTCTACAATTATTAAAATGTGAGAGTTGGACTTTAATTTTGAGTCAATAGTTACTCTTAGATATTTGAAAATGTCTATAAGAGAAAGATTAATATTATTTATATTCAAAGTCACAATAGAAACATCGTAATTACTTTTTTGGGCTGTAAAATACAATATTTTGTTTTAGTTTCGTTAATTATGCATACAAAAATATGCTAGCAATGTGTTGCAATTCATTTCTATAGATTCCACTGCTTGGTGTATTGATGTATTATCACTGAAAATGGAAGGTTCTTCTAATGTATCCAAAAGAGCATTCATAGTTGAAAATTTTTCAAAAGACAAATTTGTTTTGATTATATAAATTATATTTTTAAAGCAACAATTATTCTGATCGAAGATCTTATTAATTCCAGTTAAAATTGATGTGTCTGTAATTGGAAGAAATGCTTTCTAGAATCTTTTTATAGATTGGAATGGCTTTTGCAATACTGAGTTTATCGGGATATTTGTTACATTTAATGCATTCATTAAGCAAGTCGTATACACGCTTTGCTTCAACATTTAGCGATTTTTTTTTAAAATACTATATAGAATGGTTACAAGTTTCTTTGGATTTCCGAGCATTTAACATTTTGAAGCATTTAAAAACACTGTGTGAAACAAAATTCAGTTGAATTATTGGTTTCACTGATTTCAGTCAATTTTCGGACGAGAATTACGAACTAGAATGCTATTTTACGCAAAAAGCCATACTTTTTAAGCAAACTGTATTCTAAGTTTTGGACAGTCTAAATAGGTTTACTTTGCTTAGTTAATGCTTAGGACAACTTGCAGCATTGGGCCATTCAAGATAAACTTTCTCTGCAATTTATTTCTAGCAACAAATCATTAACTTCAGTTTCATTGTCACATTGGGGATCACAATTTATCAAAATTTATATGAGTGTGGGTATATGTAGAACATGTTGAAAGAAACAATGCATTGGGAGCATAATTCGTCCTCATAGCTTTTGTAGGTTCAGATTAAAGAAAACAGTCTATTCATTAGTTATTCAATAACTAAAGAAAAGTTTGCTGAAAAGCTAAAGGTCTTAATAATATCTCAATTAAAGAAATTTGAAAAGATCCAAACTAATATATAAATAAATAAAATATACTGGCATTAAAATTTAAATGAAATTATATGCTTGTATACAATTATAAAAGTCACTTGAGGATTTTTGGTACCTCCATGATAATACAAATATTCGATTTTATAATTCAAGCATTTATTTAGGCCAAACATTAAATTTCATTATATTTCTTAAAGTATGATTTTTACTGCAAAAATGGCCTCAAATTCGTTTTTAGCAACATCAAATTGACCAGAAACACCGAAAAAAACTACTCAACTAAGGAAAAATTTTTTTGTCACACAGTGAAATTTATTTAAGCAGATACATCTAAAAGCAAATGAATTTGAATTAAACTTGAAATGTTCATGTTTCTCAAATTTGGTCGTGACACTACATTGCCTTCCATTAAATTTTCCCAATTTTATGAAATCTTAATTAAATAAAATTATATTTACGTGTACAATTCATTGTACACATGATTTCCTTTCATATCAAGCCGCTATTCAGGTTCTATATTTGAATAATAAATTTCGTCGTATTATATTATAAAAAATGGAGTGTTGAAATAACTTCCAGAAACTACTAAAGTCAGTTGCCGCCAAAACTACAAACCCTAAAATTATTCCAGAACTACCACCAGAATGCTCTTTTGAAATGGTCAGGTTCATCTGAGATGAAGTTTTCATCCTCTTACCTATTGAAATATTTTAGTTATTGAGGTTTGTTTTCTGATAGCAAAGAAAAAAATTTCTAAAATTTAAATTACTCGATGATAAATATTACATATTTTCGTCGTGTGTTAATATAGTGCCTTTAACAGATTTTATGTGAGGAAAGATTTTTCGAAAACCTAAGTAGTAGTTCCGAATAGCACATCGACTTCTTGTTTTCTTTATTCAAAAAGCAATCCCTTCCTTATAATTAGAATATTGATTTTGGATAAACCAGACATTTACAGTATAAAGTTGGCTTATAACAGGAGGTGATGTAGATTGCCAATTCGATAAAAACGTCAACTACATAATGTTATTCAGAATTATACTGCGAGTGATGTAATTTCCATACCCCTGATCAGTAGAGAGGAAATGCATGCTATTTTTGGATCTGCTAAATTGACAATGTATTGGCAGTGTGTCTTTGTTTTTGTAACCATTGGATTTACATAATATATTATACATAATAAAAGGGTTGTTTTTAAGAAATATTTACAATTTAATGTGAACTTAATCAAATTGCTTCCATTGTAGTAATACATAACATTCAGCAGAAAGTATATTTTTAAATAATAATTTATCTAGGTAATTTCTTTTAAAGCATAAATCAAGTAATTTTCTGCATCAAGTCAATAATACGACCACCTCCAATGCAGCGGAAGAAAAGTATTTCTTGCAAAGCTGGTTTCCCTGATAAAATTACACAATATTTTAGTTTTAATTAAAAAAAATAGAAAACCCCAACTTGCAATTTCTACATAGACTTTAAAATGCTTCCAAAGCCAACGGCAAGATCTAAGGATTTTCATAGCAGTAAGGCTAACTGGTAACTTTCAATTTTAAGTAAAATAAAGTTAATATTGATTTATTAATTCAAGTAAATTACTAAAATGATTTCTATAAATTCGTATACACCTTAATTTCCAATGATTGTTTATTTTTATTTGACAACTATTTAGAAAACTTTTCAAACTGAATGATATGATATATAGAACTGTATAACGTTTGATATCCAGTTATCGAACTAGATGAATAGTTAAAAACATTATTAAAAAATTCTGAAAACATTATGTATGTACAGCACAGCGTTTGCTTTTAGAAAATATTTGTTTGGAATATGAAATTTGAAATATGTCAATTTTTATTGTCGTTTGAGCTTCTGAAATTTTGCTATCCAAGCAATAATGCACTTAATAAATTCTATTGGATTCTATTTGATTTCATGACTTGATTAATTACAATAAACTTTTAAAAAAGAATCTTACAATACTGTAATAGAAACGTTCATAATATTTTTATGAGGTACAGTAAACATAAAAAAAATTGAAAGCACGAATCTGTTTTTTTCGAATGTTTAATTTTTCTAAGGCAAACAGATACTAGAAAAAGGTTTGTTCCAATGCATTTATCTCATATTTAGTTAGAATTTGTATTGTATCCGTTTCCTTATTCAACGGTTGACAGTATAGTAGCAGCAAAGAAAAAAATTAATTAATAATTCCATAACGCACGGTGACAAAACGAATGCTATGTAATGAGATTAAGAGTTAAGTCCGGTAAGTATCTCATTTCCCGCAATACCTTCCACATTTAATCTGATTTGATACAGGTATAATGAACAGAAGAAATAAACAATAATAAATTAAATTAAAGATTGGGAATGTCAATTACATACAAAATCAACCCTGTTTCTGAAAACCAAATTTATCTTACAAAATGCTAGTAATAATTCATTCATTACAAATATAGGGGCAGCGAGGAGGAAATACGCCCAGGAAAGCTAGAAAAAGTTTTGGTGTATTTCATCTCTGTGTAGGCAGTAGAACAACCCGAACAATGGATTTCAATGCTAGGAGTGTATATCCATTAACATTGGGTCCATTAATGATGCAGCGCCCTAAACAAAAAGAGGTGAATTTAAGTTTATATTTAACATTATACATAAAGTATAATGCAAGCACTAAGATACATAAAAATAATATATTTTTATTGAAAGATTATTTATCCTATTAAAATGCTAGTATTCTCACATGTACACATGGTATTTTGCCTAGAATTATACCCCAAAGAAGTAACAACGGTTCATGGAAATTAAAACTTAATATGCACAAGTAAAATAAAAAATATTTGTTATGAAACATATTCAAACTTTTAACCTGATTAAAGCAAAGTATTCTGTAACTACTGAAAGATTGTTAACAATTTAGATAGTGTAAGGTAAAATTGAAAATTAGAAATATAAAGTTCTTGATGTTTGGCTGATAAAAAATCCCAAATGATTTATAATTGAATAAGATAAGTATTCCCCACTTATTCACCTGATCTTAAATGCAATTGTTATGAAATAATGGAACTTGTAGTAGTATTTCTACATTCTTAGTGAACTTAAATGAAAAACATGAACGCTAAATAGCATGGCATTCAGAATACCTCATTCCACATAACAGCACATAGAATGGAATGGATGCTGAAATATTGTTATATTCAGTAACCGTTTAGGAAAAATTCCATTGATATTGAAATGCACACATTCAAAATATTGACTGCAGATAATTTTAAGAATAGAATGACAAAAAACAAAGACTAGGTGCGTAGAAGCAGCGTCCCTTTTGGATATTGAAAGCAAAGATACCTGAGCAGGGTGATATGAATGCTGCATTGATTGATGATGCGCCATCATCATAGCATGATGCGGATGACCTGGAATTAGCATCGCAGTCTGGGGACTTGCATGTGGATGAAATGTAGGATACGGGGCATTTGGAGCAAAAGCACCTGGAGAAGGTACCTCATGGCCCATTGCATGAGGCAAACCTAAATTTTAATATTTAAATACATATTAAGCACGCTTGCAACAAATAAACAATAACTAAATGATAAATTAAATTAACCAATAGTTGAAGGAATCAGCAGCTGGCTAACAATAGAAAAATAAATATATGGTGATGTAATTATAATTAAAAAATTCATAATGGTGAAAATATAGAGCTCCGTATGGCATAAGGAATTATAAATTATATTCAGAAGTTAGAAACTAAATTCATGGCTATTCAATAACTACTCTGTGCAGCCCATTGTATATGCAACACTGAAAATTTTTAATGTTAGTGCGAAAAATATATGAACAAGGTTGTTACATTTGTGGTACCATTTTTTCAAATAGAGTAAACTGTCAATCGTTTTATTCTTGCTCTGCAATTTTATATCTCAAAATTTGCGATTTTAAAAGACTTCCAATTTTTCACCACTAAATAGCATTGAATATGTCGGTTATAACAAACTTAATTAGTGTTGAAATCACGTCAAGTGAAGAAGCAAAAAAATAAAAAGCATTTATAAGCTTAAAGCTTGGAGGAACAACTAAATCGTGAAGAGAGTCAAGACAATGACAATAGATATGAAGGAAATATTTCACGCCGAAACTTGAAACTACTATTGTAGAAAAAAGTTAGAACCTATATCTTAATAAATGTACACGTTCGTACAAGCAGGCAAACTTGTTTATACAACGAAATAGTTAGATCAGGGCTTGAATTCAATGAATAAAAAAAAAATTTCACATACATGCGTGACCATACATGTGTTAAAAATGTGTTAATAAATAAGTAATAGCTGAGTTGAACGGTTGATTAACTCACCAGAATGGCGAAGGTAGCCTTGCTGGCTGTCGATCATAAAAGCTCCCATTTGCCCATCGGCGGCATAACCACTCGCGGCTGCTCCCATTACTAAAAAATACTCGCATATAATTTCACTAACGCCAATTTGATTAAATTTAGTCAATTGTAACAAATCGAATCCCGGGCCGAACATAAACGCGCGAAAAGAATACTGGAGGCCCCCGGCGCGCCATTTTCTAGTCGTGTCACATTTAATTAGCGAAATTCGCTAGGAAAAATGGCTAAAATTAAATAAAGAAGAAAGAATTTCAATTTACGATAATATGATTAATTCGCAGGCTTTTTGCTGAACAGACAATTTTTAAGTAGAGTTTTTAATAACACATTCCCTCAAAACAAACTCAGCGAGGCAGTTTTGAAAATTAGCAACGCCCTCTAACCAGGGGCTACGCAAAGAGAATTAATAAAAACGATATTGCATTATTAAAGAAAATAAAAATTCCAAAATTAAATCCAGAATTATAAATCCAATCAAACACTCTCCATTTCGAACAATAATTAAAAATGTTCCTCAATAAATGTTGAAATGAAAATATCTAACACATTTTTTAATAAAAGCAACTCCACGTTAGTTAACCACTGAAATTTTGTAATTTGAAGGAAATACTTGACGTTTTTACGATGTTCTGTTCTTTTAAGCCAAATTATTGTTTAGACCAAGTCAATGTATTATTACCAGCAACGACTGCACTTAACGTTAAAAAATTACAAATGTTTTATAGTCATCAGCGCAATGAGACAAAAATCACATTTCATACGATATCAAAAAAGAAATGTAAACTTGATAACACATTTCAATTTATTTTTTAAACTGATATTTTTTATAATTAACCAAATTTAAGTACAAATAAATAAATATTTTAAATCAATATTTGTAATAATTTACCTGCACGATTCGACTGGTCAATCATTGGTTGCACGATACGACGTCTTGCGTTAATAAACCTAAAAATACAAAACATTAGTACTGAAAAAAAATTGAGTTCGATTTATTAAGGTCCAAAAGGTTTACTACTGACCACTGTTTTAGGATGAAATCAGCACAAGGAATAATTTGGTATGATATTTCAAAAAACAGAAACATCTTAGTAAAAATAAACCGAACATAGATTCGGATTCGATTTCGAATAATCGCAGGGCCCTTATATATATATATATATAAGAAGAAACGAACCACTAAGCGCAAGCAGAAAACATTAGTCTTACTCTATGAGATAATTCGGTTTGCGCAAATTATATATCCATCTTTGAGTAGAAAACCTACAAAAATTCTGAAATTCATGCTGATTATAAAAAAAACTAGTTAATCCAAATTCCCATTGCCAATGGGTAACTATATTCATAGAATGGGTTCATCCTAGTTGGAATCAAAATAAAGTATATACAGAAAACAATGGCATTTAAGGGTTGAATTTTTCTATATTTCTAAGCTGATGTTATATTTCTATTTAAAAAATTGAAACGTAAGCCCTGCCAACAATTTCTTAACGTATAATTTATTACTGACACCGTAAAATTGGTAAATTGAGCAGAAATGGATGCTTCAAACATCAAATTATAGCTGATTTAAATTACATGGTATGTTGCGTTAGCGCAAGAAATCAGTACGCTAAACGGAGCTAATTCGTTGTCAATTGCTAACTATTACCATATATGAGAGGTGTAATGGTGCCAGTATATATTGTCACACTAGCTGTCAGCTTAGCTAGTGCCCGCCCTCTTGCTTGCCCATCAAGAGGCCATATAATCGGACTCTCAACGCGATTTGCAAACGTTAGACTGTTAGATGCAATTAAAAACAACACCTGCTTAAACAATGCAAGCTTCAATCCACACCATACAAAATACAACACTCTTATATCAACAGTCAGTTTTTTCAAAAACAAAATAATTTTAAGTGGACAACTTCAAATTCAACTGGTTGACGTAAAAATTTAACTATAAGCAATCCCAAAAATGTTTGTGTTTTCTAATATCTAAAAAACAATTCCATAGTTGCTTTCCACAAATAAAATTTCTACAAAGATTTTTTATTAACAATAAAATAAAAAATTCATTTTTTCAAATATACATTAATCATACAAAATCTGAAAAAAACATTCCCAAGTATTACATCTACATCTCCATTAACGTCAAATAGCAATTAAATTCATCTGATTCAACAGCCTTGTATTGTCTTACAACGAAGTAATGCAACATTACTTCTTTCAAGATACTTTATATACATATAGCTTCTCAATGCTGTTTGAGAATGTTAACACAATAAAATATCTCACTTCTTTAACGACTTACATCCATAGTATAGTACAAGGGATTAAGCCCCCCTCATTTGAAGCAAATATTCGATGAAGTCCCCTCAAAGAAATGAACAACCCCACCAAAATATTGAAACAGAGTACTCTGTCAGAATAAAAACTTCATTTAGCCCCACCAATCTTAAAGTATGTACTCCATCTTATATATAGTTCATTTATAGCAAACAAAAAGAAGATATAGTTTGATTATCTCTGAAGAAAAAATCATCTACATTACAAGCATCTTGCTCTAAAAACAATGGTTCATACATAACATGCGATATTTAAGCATAGTTAATTGCAAAATTAATTTCCAATTTACATCAAAAGTTTAATAAATGTTCTTACTTGAAATTTACATGAATTGAATGGAAATGAAAAAGTTAGAGTGCATAGATGCTTACCAATTATTGACTTGCAAAATAGTAAGGCCAGTGTCCTGTGCTAGCTGTTTCTTCTGCTCTTCAGAAGGGTATGGATGCTAAACTAAGCAAATTAATACAAATACTCAAATAGTAGTATTATGTTATAATAAATACATCCCAATATTTGAATTTATGCATAAAAACCAATATCTATGCCTGGTCATTGTTATTATCCAAGTAATTTAAAACAATTCACAAAATTCCACATACTGTTGTACAGCAGCAATTCCGGTTCTGATTCATATTTTGATTTACACATTACGTTCAATTATAATGCATCCTGCATTTCAACAAGTAATCATTGAATTAGGCTTGTTAAATGTGAATGACGCCCCAATAAATCAGCATGGAATATGATATTGAAAAAGCCCGAAGACATGTTCTTTTGTCAAGCGCTGTTTGTATCCATATACTGTATACCACTTCTTTTAAAGAAATAAGGTGTACAAGACTTAAGTTATTCATAAATTTTAGATTCCATAAAAACATAAAACGACTAGTGCAAAATTTATATGACTTTTAGCGGAATCTCAAATGACAAAATTATTTTTCAACCTCAAATGAAATAATTATTCCTTATTTTACATTTAAAGCTATCTCAGAAATCGTTGTTTCATTGTATATATCTACGAAATTACAACTCCTATATATATGAGGTTTTGAAATACAACATAGCATGTAATCAAGAAAATTGAATAAGAAAAAGCATTTTAAGCTTTTCTGCATGTTCATAAATTAGAATTTTGTTGTGTTAGAGATTTGTTTGATTGCTGGAGAGTTTTGGATGGAGCTGTTACGTATGCAAAGTGTGACAGCGTGAGGAAATTAGCATGTTTGCGTATAATCAAGGAGTTAACATTTATAGATTGCGACTGAATGAAGCGTTACTCTAGACAATTACAAAATTAGACTAATCTAAATTATGTATTTCTGAAATATATTTAAAGGAGAAATGTGTCAGATGAAGAAGAGGCAAGCAGATTGGGTGAGCACCGGGGCAGTGAGATGCTAATAAGGACGATAAGCGACCATCTGCGAATATTGGCGAGGAGCGATAGCGCACGCGTCCACGATTGACCCAATTCAAAAGTAGGAGAGAATTGCAAATGAGCGTCTAATTGCAAAGTGTAATTGGGGTAAGCATGCCAGCAAAATGTCCCCTCCAACAAAAAATTCCATTCTTAAAAATGAGGAGCACATTTTATTAATAGAATCTCAGAGAAAGAGATTATCAATCATGATGCTGGTTGGGCAGATTGACTAGAAAAACCCCTGTCTACCATTTTGAACAATTGTTTATCATATAATATTTTAGGACTTATTAAAAAAGACTCTTAAGTAAAATCAATCAATAATCTTGAGAGACTTTACTGATGGAATTGACGAGATTACAAATGTAATGAAAATCTTTAGTAATATTAAAAGAGAAACAGAATCAGAAAAAAATATAATTTCAAACTTGGCATTCATTCCTATAATTTATATTTGCAAGGATACTACAGAGATGGAAATGGGCTTTATATAGTTTAAGAAAAAACCTCATTAATATCCCTAAATATGACCCTACCCTTTCAAAGTGGATGTAGTTTCTGAACAACTTAACACATGCTGTTAATGTAAGATGAAAACTACCGACATTTTGAGAAGAGTATTGGAAAACTGATAGCAGTGATTTTTTCAAGATAATGAACAAAGACACGAGTGATATATCATAAAGTGTCAGAAATTATTTTAGAAGCAAAGCGTTTATTTGACGAAAAACAATCATACGAAGTCGTGTTCTCCATTTTCTGTTTAAGCTTGAATAATTAGCATCAAAAAAGCAGGATTAGGTTAATTAAAATCAAGAAACGAGCAGAAGTGAGGAGCACCTGCGAATGTTATTTGTGAACTTGTAGACAATATAGCTATTTCCTTTCGCAAAGATCAAAAGCCGATGGGTGTAATTGAATTTCGTAAGAAATTGAGAGAAAAGGGGATTTACACGGAGCCATATAACGGCAAAATTAGATTCGGCCATCCGTGCATCCCCTCCTAAGTCTCGGTACTGAAGAGGGTGATAATTGGTGGCTAATTCCGATCAAAGCTCTGCGCAAATTCAATTGTTTGTTAACAAAAGACAATTACTACTTACTGTGAGGTTGGTAAACAGCCACGTGCGCATTATATTGGTCGCAGCTTTAGGAAAGATACCCCGTTTCTTCTGTGGTTTTTTGGGATCATCTGAGTCAGGGTTGGAATCTGTAGGAGACTTCAAGTCACCATTATTGGGGCTGGAGCATACTTCAGTGGGTGGTTTTACCACTGTGGATTCTAAAAAACTTATTTAATTTAATTATTCTTTCAATTCAATTTTGAAATCACTATATAATTGGTTATTAAAAGGTAATTTGCATAGATGTAGGCTTCCTGTTGTTAATTTATTTATTATGCACAGTTTCTTATTCTCCGTGTTGAAAAAAAATTATGTTAGCAATGATCCAAAAAATGTAAAATGGAAATTTGTGTACATACTAAAACATGGTTGCTATTAACATTTTGCGCACATAATTTTTGGTAGTACTATATCTATCATATTATTAACCTTAAGTATACTCTTTACTGTTATAGGATTTGATATTCAATTGGACAATCCATCAAAAAACAATTTTATCGAAGTAACTTCATAAGATAATAATATCCATCATGCAGTTGATTGAAAACTATGTGATACACTGCGTTTTGTGCATTGAGGTTTAGCTTAAAATGCATAATAAAATAAAATATGATAATATAAAGAGGGAAAATGTTCGCATAGGTACTGTTAAACAAAAACTTATGTAATAAGAAAACTATCTGTAAATTTAACAATATATGCGTGATTACTTAAATCTATATAAATGAGTTTAAACGAGTAAACAATAGCACTTCCGGTCACTAGCGCTTAAAAGTTTTCACATAAACTTAAATTGCTGCAAGGTTGCACCCATGAGAAACAGAAAAATATTTTACACATTTAAACATGATTCTAAAAAATTCAATTATTGAGAAACTCAATTATGTGACATGCTAAGAATTTCAAAAGAACTCCACTTCAAACGAATTCCGGCAATTAATTAATTTCGAAAAAATTACAGGAAGACATTCAGTTTTATTAGGAAAATAAACAAAATTTTTTGCACAGCAAAATGGTAGATGAATGGATACCTTGACTTTTAAATCCTCATTGCTCAATAGGAGTTGTGGAATGAGAATAAAATAGTTTAACTTGATTTTATACAATTTGCTTGTGATTCAAATACTAAATTATTAAATTGAATATAAACAAATAAACATTGCAATTATTAACAAGAATTACACTCCATCTTTGAATTTCTATCAATATAGGGTTCGACTAACTTAAAATTACGTTTTCTAACACATCGAAAAGCAAAATCCAAAGGATCTACACGTTGAAGAACATAACCATTGTAAACATTGAATTGATGCAAGATTAAGAATGAAGCAATGTATAACAAAGGAAAGGATGAACGAAGACGAAAATATGTTTTTTAAAAATTGAAAACTTAAACATGCTATTAAGCTGAGAAACACGAACTACAGCAAGTAGTTTATTTATTTATAATTCAGGCTAATGAGAACATAACAATTGTTGTAGCAAGGAGTGACAATTTACTACATTTTGCCCAAAGTCAAAAGAATAGTGTTAATATCAAGGTCGTTGTTCAGAAACTCGATTACTTCAGTATACTGCTGCAAGTGGGTTGCGTCGACCAATATGTTGGGATGGATCGGATTCTTACGAAAGGCCAGTAAATCGGATTGAGTTTGTCAAAGATGGGTCAGGTTAGTCCGCCGATAGTGACTAAAATTAGGTTATTGACTAAAGAGGTTATTTTTCACACTAAATTATGTTGTCAGCAAAGAAAATTCAAAATTTTTTCAGGAAATCAAGTGCTTCGACGTAGTTTATTTGAAAATACATTAAATCTGCTTTGCCTATTCCGCACTGCATTGTTGGGTGGAATCTGTTTTTAGTTCTTGCAGCCCTGCTTTGGTATGCACAGCATTCGTTACAGAAGTGTATACGATTGGTAGATATTATTTTCAAAAAACAAACAATTTAAGCATTGTAAAAGCTTGCTTTGTAAACTAAAGTAAAGAAGAAAGTGTAATATTTTTTAACTTTAGTAACTGATAATTCTAAAATAGTCTAAAATTATCATGACTTCAAGTAGAATTTATATTTTTAGTTACGAATGTTAAGTCAAATTGTATAATTATTAATAAAGAAACGTACAAAACAATACGTAATTGGCATAAATTCAGAACTAGCAGTTTTCCAAAACATTTTCGAGATGAAAATATAAAAGTGTTGACCAAAGTTTATTATATATAAAAGTACTTAAAGGAGAAGAACACATAAATAATAATATGCAATTAAAAATATTGTATTTGGAGGTGGACACATATATGATGGAAGAAATGCTTGGAAATGGTTGTTGCTAAATCGCACTTGCTAATAAGATGTTATGACAGTATGTAATGTTAGCGCACAAATAAAGTGGAAATAAAACAGGAGGGAAATTACATTTGAAGAGGCTTGTGGGGAAAGGATGAATGCAAACTATTTGGAATTAGATGTAGTAATGAAAGGGTATCTTGTGCCAGTTAAAAGTGGCTTAAGAAGCGGAGGGAAATGCACGCTTTCGCTAATTGAAAAATAAATCAAACTCGGCAAACGACCGTCTTCGCCTAATGAAGACACGTAATTAGCTGTCACACCAAATTAGCCCATTCTGGAAGCGAAGCAAGTCATTCTGCACTAAGATCGTTTACAGACTAATTCCTATGAGATGTAATATTTTTAACACAAAGTTTTTGTATGCTTTAAACATCGCTGGAGACAAAATACTATTTTACAGTAAGTCCTTTCAAATATACCGACAATTGGTGAAATTCACAAAAACATAAAAACAATGTAAGGAAATTACAAAACTCTGACAAAAAATGTTAAAACACTTTTTATATTAAGCATGGATTTTAAAAAATTGCATTTTTTTCACCAAATATTTTCAACAAAACAAACTATTCTAATTTCAAAAAATTTCAGTTTATATGAAATTTGATGGCAAAGAGTTCGTCACAGTTGGGACTACATGTATTTAAGTTTCGCTTTTTCGGTATTTTTTAGAAACAATAAAGTTCCACTTCTTGTGAAACAACAGATTTAAAAATGGTACTGACGTAAATAAATGCCTTAAACAGGTATAAAACATATGCATTGTCGTCCAGGACAGAATTTCAGTATGGTTTCTTAAATTAACCATTAAAATTGAATAACGGCATTACAAGGTCAACAATTTTATAAATATGAAAATATAAATTTCTCAAAACTATTACATACACATGGATGTTAACTAGTGAAATAAAAACGATAAGATTCGTAATAACTGTTGCGAAAAATTGGCTTTTGCGAAAATTCAACACACTTACACACAAATTATACGGCAACCGAAATCAGCTCTAGCAGGAGAGTGACATCTTAGTCCTGACAATTAGATTTTATTGTGATTACACTCTTCAATAAGACTATCTATTAATTTATTACCTGAAAACATTCCTCAGAATGCAAGACACCTCAAACCTTTTTATAACCCGTTTTATAAGTAAATACACATAATTTATTGTACACAAGCAGACTATCCAATTTGCATGGATTACTCATAACGATAAAGGCGGGATTTCTTCTGGCGGTTGATAATTGCTCAAAATAACGTAAAGTATTTACGCTTGTGTTCTGATTTCGACTGGTAGTTTCGCAGTGTTAAACTAAACTGAAAAATTCCTTTGCAAAATTATCTTCGCAAAGGGCAGTCTTTGAATAAAGTCAGTAAGAAAAATGTAGCTTAAGCATTATCGACAGTATAGTAATCTATAAAAAGCTAGGTTATCAAATGGTGATCTACTTAAAACACTATTGAGATTCAGTTCTCATCAGCTGGCTGTTTACTAACAAAGCGCTCAAACACTGGTAGATGAATTAAGTGAATACACGACATAAAATATTTACGGAGGGATGGAGACAAGAAAAAGCCGGTTTAAACTGAAAATTTTGGCTTTAGTAGCTCCACAGATAGAGAATTTGAAACACACATGATCTTAAAATTGAAGTGACCCAAGTGGCATAAGATTGTAACCAACATTTTTAGTGTTAAACATAAATTGCCCCGCATTTTTTTGAACATGTACAATAAAATAAGCAGCCTTCCAACGAAATATTGGGTGATGCGGGAAAACTTGTGAGTTTAAGGAAGACATTTGTTAACCAATTAGGAGCTGCGGATGTTACGGGAAATGGCAGTGCGGATAAAATGTCAGCTTGGTTCCGCACCGTAGGGTGGGCGCCTTGAGAGCATAGCTTCCCGTCTGTTTGAACCGGCCATTAAATCTGTTGATAAATATATTTTAGTCTCTACTTTGTAACACGACACATCGTGGCGCCCAAAGCAAAGCACACTACTTATGGCGGTTGAAAAAACATCTGCAATTGACTAGTATTGATTTATGGCTTAGTTTTCAATCGCTCCAATGGTCATTAAAGAATCAATTAATGCAAGCCCAATCGAAAGCAATTAAAGCGCGGGGTTAGCATTAGCTAAAGATCGTAAAATAGCGTTCGTAAATGCTTGTCCCGATTTCGTAATTATAGTCTATTAACGACGTAAGTGGTGTCTCAGTTTTAGTATTGTTTACCCTCCCTACAATCGATAGCGAATCGAGGCGAAATGGGTCTTTGGCGTAATACATTCAATAAATATACACCCATAAACCACAAGAATGGTTTACTAGAAAAAGAGAAATAATAATCGAGCAGTCGACTTTTAATTAAATCATGCGCTGATAATAGAATTCTGTCAAACGAATCGTCCCTCTAAATAAATTCTAGCCATTCTGTGAAAACTAATATCACATTACCAACATCAACGCGTATTAAGTGTAACAAATTATTGTCTGATGCCAATAGCAGCGATTGAAAATATGATTAGTAATTAACAATATTAGGATACGAAATATAATTTCCAATAAATGACTATTCTATTGATATAAGTTTTGGAAGAGATGTGACAAAATTCACACAACTTGTAAACTACAAAGGCAACGGGAAACAGGCAGACCTATTCGAAATTCATTTTTAAGCAAGTTTAACAAAATTTAGCATTCACTTAGGATTAGCCTAAAACTCTGAAAGCCAATTTTTACAATTTTAACTTCACACGCAATTTCTAAAATCACTTGTCTGCATATTTTTCTATGTATAAAAAATTTGAACTTAATTTGAAAATCTAGCTCCACTTTCAGAAAAAATCAAATAGATATTAAATTAGGCAAGTAGTTGGCAAGGGATGAACAATGTTCTGTAATATATCCATCACATTGATATTAACTTAACTAATGAGACAATTGCCTTAAATGATGTCTGCCACTCAGTTTCAACTGAACATAGATTCAGAACTTGCTATAAATTAAATAATATTCAATTTATAAAAAATGAATTTCTAAATGACTGTTTCCAACTAATCTAAGCTTTCGTTGTGTCATTTACACATTAAGTAAACAACGTTAATGCGTACATGCATAATTAGTAAAAGTAGAATGTTGTTTATAACTATGGTTAAATGATCAAACTTAAACAGAAATAGGCTTTGTTTTTACCAATTGGCTGACCTAATGAAGCGTAATTTGAGTTGGGTCCTGGAAATTTATAAAATTTATTACTGTTCTAACCAGAGGCGTAGGCAGAAAGTGTGTGAAGAGGCGGTTTGCATATTTTCATATTTAATGAACACTTCAGTAATTTAGTGAGTAATTTGTCTTTGTTCTCATAATCACTCACTCAGAGCTCCAAAAAGAGGGTTAATTTTATGTACTGCCGTTATAATAGAATCGTAATGATACTAAAACTCTTTAAAATTCAAGTAATCCAATAAAAAATACGCTATTAAGTTAAATGGTTTTATTATAGAGGAAAGTATATGCAGAGCGCTTGCTAATGGAAAGTAAACGTCTAACATATACCTTAGTTTTGTTATTAGAATTCCTCTGTTGTCCACAAACATACATACAATATACAGAACTGTACAGAATTTACTATTAAACTGTCAGTTTTATCATATGACTTGACAGGAAATTAACTTGTCAGCAAATAGTGACCCATTTCAAAAATTAGCTATGGGACCAAAATAATTGGGAATAAATCATTCAAAATTTAAGACAAAAATGTAAATCTGCGCTTTCAATAAAGCAAAATATACATATATGAGCTGTCAGTTGAGCCCTTAAACACATCAAGCTTCGAGATTGCTTCCATATATATATATAATATTAATATATATTAAAAGGCATAAGAATCATACAATCAGTTACTGAAAAAAAGGTTTATGTTTTAGACTTGCATTATGGGCTATATGATAACCTATCAACTACATATAGCAATCAAAATGAAAATTGTAAGACTGCAAGAAGTATATATGAATACTAATTTTGAAATCTTTCCTTACATGGATATTTAAAATAATTGAGGTTGCTCTGCAAATGCTAATAGATGCCCAATATTCATAAAAGTAGTGTTCTTAGTGTTCACATGATGTCAAAAATCGTAAGCGCAATAACCAACAATTCTCACGCAATAATGACCTATTGACACCTGGTTCTCTTTCGAAAACAAAGCGCTTAATTAATCGTTTCAGAGTCCAATGACTCACAATAAAAACTTAGAGAACATAATTCTTTTCTAATTTATTAATTCGTTTTTACTTGTCTACTTCAAAAGAAAATAACGGAATCGACAAGCGACTCATTCAAATATGATCTTAAATCTCGATTACTTAGCAAATAACAATCTATGGTATATAAGAACGTTTTTTGAAAATAAATCAGAGCTCTATCATTGGAATATAAGATTTTTAGGTATATTGAAGTTAATCATATCATATTAAAATGGTGTTTAGTTAATTTTTCTTACTGCATATAAGGCCAGGCTGGGGTCAAATGGGAGTATTCTAATTTTGGGATTGACTTAAAATCAGGCCAAGTTGTTAAGTGAAAGCTTTGTAAGGAAATAAGCGAGACTTAACGAAGCTAGTAATTTTTCTCGCTGACATTTAATTGTTTAAGTAAATTAGAGGATTCAAAGCTCATTCAATTGACTGCTGCACTGCAATATAATTTATTACTAGCCTTTGAAATTTGATTATCGATTTCATAAAATTATTAGTGCTACTAAATTTAATCAATAAATCGCAAATAATTAAAGAACCATTCTCGTTATAATACGCTTTAATAAGATAATTATTTCCATGGGACGTCCTTACCAAGTTAATATTACGCGAATAAATCACAGAATGAGTGAATTTACACTGGAATTTTGAAGGAGAGAGAACAAAATTTTTTTGCTAAGATTTGGAATAAAGCAATAAAAATTATAGAATCAATCCATCCATGGGTAGTTAAAAATATGACATTGCTGTAATAAGGCAAATTTATGTAAAATTGAATAAATTAAATAAAAAGGTGTGAAAATTCAAGTGTCAAAGATATAAATAAGCACTGAAAGTTTTCGACTAGAGATATGTTTGAACAAAATATAATTTGAGTGTTTAGAAGGGAGATCGAGGGGACCTCCCACGCTCACCTAAAAATAAATATCAACGATCTGGAAAACTCTGAATATTAAGAAAAGCAAAGATAAAGATTTTTCTTCTGCATACATAAGAACTTAAAAGCGAATGTTGAGGATTTCAAAAATATTATCTGCTCATAAGATAAGTGTAAATTTGACAGAAATTGCAAATTCACGGTAAATATTAAAATAGTTGACGGGGAAATATTTCAGAGTCTAGTTCAAAAATTTCTAGAAAAGCGCCTGTTTTGTTCTTCTCTCAATTTCTTTAGGTTAGACTTAATTGAATGTTCATGTATCCACGACACGACTACCATTAGACTTATTAAAATATTTGTCTATTCTTTCACCAAAAACAAAACAGCAGATACATGCAACCTGAATTATAGCGACATAATTAATTTGAAATTTTATTATTACCTCAAAATCAA
Organism: Hofstenia miamia; assembly: GCA_900660155.1. Lineage (NCBI taxonomy): Eukaryota > Metazoa > Xenacoelomorpha > Acoela > Hofsteniidae > Hofstenia > Hofstenia miamia. Next base: position 1,103,347 of record CABFPE010000235.1, on the reverse strand, counting down.
CACAAGAATAGCAAACGTTGTCTCTTCAATCGATGTATTTTTACTTATCAGTGTCAAACAATCATACCATTATGTGCTACCTTGAAATCTTGAAAAAGTACCGCAGAAATTGTGAAAAGCAGTTTGAGTTGAATAATAGAAAAATACAAAACTAATGGTCAAAACGCCGAGATGAAAATAATATGTTTTAATGTTACTGTCTATATATAGTATGAAATAAAATTTCCTAGGGCATCTGACAAGGTCAATTGATTAATTAAGCCACAGTTTCACCAAATTCATTACTACGTATAGTCATTGGGAATTTAGCTGTATAACCTGAATTGACAACAAAACGCAAATTTAATATTTAAAACTTATACCAAAAACACTCATATTTTTCACCACTATAGTAGATTAATAGGACCTCCTCTCAGTGATAAAAGTTTAAGAGAAAAATTTTACATAGAAATTATACAAAGTTTGATAAAGATAGTATTGAAATAACAAAGATAGGAAAAAATTTTAAGCGTTCAAAGAAAAAAACATTTTCTTACAATAAGTTTGTTCATACATATTTTCAATTGCAATGTGATTCATATAGTTTGGAATAAAAATTTATTACAAAGCAAATTAATTTTTTTGCAAAAAAAAATAATAGTTTAGTGAAAAAGAAAAATATGATAACGTTAGAATAAACAAGTGAAAAAATAGTTAAGACAGCGGGAAGACAGTATTTTTAACAGCCGATGATCTTATCAAGCTGCGTTTAGACATTAGTAAGTATGAATTTACAATGATTGTTACTGTCACATGTAAAAACTATTTAAATGTAAAATTTCTATAAAATATTAGATATAAATCATCCAACAACTTAAAAATCAAGAATAATCTGAAATACTCATTTATGCAAACTATAGAATGTTAAGATAAATTACACAGTATACATCTATGAATTTCTATAGCTAATGTAACATAGTGACAAAATCATTACCTGGTGAAGAAGTTCTCGATTGCTTGTTGGCAGTTGGTAAGACACTAGAATATCTATCTGAAGGAAACATATCTTTAGATGCAGACATTTTGATCAAATCAGGAGAGGTGTGTGCCGAAGTATCACAGAGTGGTGGTTGTGGAAAATTGGATTCAGGTAGAGACAAGTGCAGCGGCTGAGAATAGGTACTAGGCGCTGAAGAAACAGCTGGCGTTGAATAGAATGCAGAAGATGGCGAATTCGGGCTTAACTAAAAGAGAACCTTTTCAGGTTTAATGAAAATAGAAAATATTTCACAGTACACTACATGTGAGTGTCGTATGAATATTAAGAATAATTTAAAACAATTATTGGATATGTGTGACCTGGATTAATTGGAGGGAAGTTAAGTTAAATGAACAAGTAATGAAATTTAAACTAGTCTAGACAATATCTCACTTGTGCCTATTAATTAGAACCATTCATTGACATCTGTCAAACGCTTCCATGGATAACAATGATCCACTTGGAGAGTATTTTAAATGACCTTACAAGATGCCTGAATTAACATTTTCTAATCCGGCTTACTGTATATTAAGTAAACATATTGTAATGTTTATTTTTATTAAATATCTTTTACTATGTCATTGATAACGTGGGAACATTATCGTAATTCATAACACTTACTGTATTTATTCACACAGGGTTATTACGCGATGCTCGCAAATTTTATGAACTGATAAAATAATTAAATAAACTGTTGGAATTACATGGCACGATGTTTTATCTTCGTTGAACACGCCATTAAATAACAGATTTGTAAAGTTACGTCATTTCAGTTTCATGTTGTTTCCGTTAAGGTTTAGCAGCATCTCTTCGCATTGCGTTCCAGTTTTATTCGAAATTGACATTTGAGCCATCAAGATGTCAACTTTATTGACAAATCACCTGCTTATTGTAAAATTTGGATTTTGGAATCAACAGTTAGTATAAATATATTCGTGTTGAAAATTAGAAGTTCATAACAAATTAGGGTGTGTTTTCAGAAATGCAGGTACATTAACTGTTTACTAACGATTAATCCTAGTAATGAAATTGGGATAAAAATTATCAATCATTATATAAGACCTTCATATTTGGGCAGCAAAATGAAAGAAAAAATCCAAGAAGAATGTTTTCAGCATTGATATATAATGAAGTCCTGGGATTAATAAAAATTTTGCAAGTCCCTACCATTTACTATTTTTGGCTTAAAAAATAAAAAATTGATTATTTTTTGAGTTTAGATAAAAAAAGAATGTAATTTAAATGATTGGCTAAACTCAGCCCAGCTAGAAGCATTTAGTTGCAATATTTAATTTTTTGAAAGCATCAATTTTGCACCTCAATCGGCCAGCAAAACTGAGAGAGCATACTAAGTTAACTTGAAGTTACTGCTGTTATGAAATGTTGAGCCTAATCCTCGATATAAAACTGCTTAAAAAGTTAAAATTAGTGATAAATGTTAAGAGGAAGTAATTAAAAGCTTACGGATTGTCGCACGAATAGCCTTAAAAGCGGGAATAATTTTGAAGCAACTGCTCAGTTAGCACAATTAAGAAAAAATGAGGCGGGCTTGGATATAAGCCAGATGGCTACAATACATTTGCCTTGAGGAAGGAACGGCAAAGCGCCCAACTAGCGGGCTAGTGTCAAACCTTCTGACAGGGGAAGGCCACACCGCCCGGCTAATTGGGCCGCCGAAACGCCGCATAATTGCTAATTCACTCACGCGCAATACAATGAGCCCCGCAGCGAACAATTCCACTCGAAAATCGAAATTATTTCAGTAAAGCATCGATGAGGAACTATTGATTACCAGTAATGTCCCGTAAAAACACGTATTTTGTAAACAAATCACCATGGCTACACACACTTGCTGAAAACGCCCTCTGTGTTGACACATCGATTTTAAGAAAAAGCTTTTAAAAAATCAATTAGCAGATAAAAAGTTTATCACTGTGTATGCTAATTAGATAGGTTTAGCCGATTAAATTAATTAAAGGCTCTAAAATTATAGACGTTTATCAATGAACACCTAAGAGGTAGAGAAGAATCGCAAAAAAAATCATAGACTACATTGTCCTGATTCCACTTACTTAAGACAGGTCAAAATCACTGAAGTTTAAATGAAAAATAAATTAATGAGGTTACTCAGTATTTTTCAATAGATGACAGGGAATTTTTTGAAGTGTTTTAGTTAAACGACTTTGTATAAAACAATGCAAAGACAAGTTTGAGCATTCAACCACATTTATTTCATACATTTTCAGCATCTTTGTACTATTCACTAATTAGAGAAAAAAACAAGGAACATTATTCTTAAAAATAATTTTAATCTTGAAAATCATTACAACAGCAAAGTTCATTTCCAGTAAAACCCCCAATCCTTCCCGTTCGCTTCCAAAGCAGTCATAGTACGTCTATAATTTATCTTTTTTAAATCATTACAATTCTGTTCACAACTTTTCAAAAAGAACATCATTTCTAAATATCAGCATTATAAGCATCGTGAAGTGATTCTTAAATCCATGTTAGAATGAACCTCTTTTGTAAATTGCTGTAATGCAAATACTAAGCTACGCATTAGAATGAGGTTAATAGCCAATATAACTGGCTTTTTAATCGACATCAGAACTCATTAGAAAAGAAAAACTGAATAAATGGTGTAAATTACAGCGTCATCTTTACAGTTTTATACTCAGAGTATTACTTTTTTAGATCTATTTGAAATTTAAAAATCGAGTTTGAGTGAGCTTACAAAAAGGGTGAATTCTTGATATAAAGCAAGCTGACAGTTGAAATTTTATATTAGTTTTTCGATATTTGATTATGGTAAGTTATATTTAAAAATTATGTTATGAGACAAATAGAGTTTTAAACACTTTGAGAGTATATAGCAAGGGTGGATATTTGCAATGTTTTATATTAGACTTCTCCCTCATGGTAAGATTAATATTTTTAAGAACTAGGAATAATTAAATTCAAAAAATGCTTTGCCAAAATATTAAGATTTTAATGTAAACTACTGGACAAAATGCCAATAATCCGAAACGTAATACATAGGAATAACGGAAGTAGACGATTGGCTTACATTCACAGAGAGTGAGCGATTAATTAAGCGAACAGAACGTATCGATTGAACTACGCATTTGATATTAAATAGCACGGATATGTACGCTATACCCGCAGCAGAAAACATTAATTTAAATATTATTCCGTACAGAAATGTGGGAGTGTTGACATTTCATGCTGGTAACTTAATAGTTACGAAGACAGAATTTGATTGGCCAGGTCAATGGTGAGGATAGCTACGTCTGTTCGAAGGTCCCAAATGAGCCATTAAGTGCAGGCTCACATTCACGGGTTTATGGGAGGAATGCGTAGAGAGCGCTTTCGGTTGGAAAAGTAGTACATACAATTCCACGCCTAGTGAATAAATTACCACCGAATGGAGCTTAATATGTCCCCCCGACAACACAAATAAAGTGCGGTAAAAATATCAGTTTTAGCGCAAACTAGGCACATTGGTGACAACCTGAAGCCCAAAGAAGCAGTTTTTATAAGTCCATTTATCTAGCAAAACGGGGAGGTGGTTTCTGAAATTAGAGCAGCCGGTATAAATGAGCAAACTTTATAAATTTTTAATAAACCAATCAATATTCCTTCCCCATTGAAAAATAGAGTTTACGAAAAACAAGAAGCGAAGTATAAACAGCGTTCGATAAATGAAATAAACAAAGCGTACCATAGTGAGATGCAGTAATATTAGAATAAACAAGAATGCAAAGTAAACAAAATACATCAAACAAAACCTCTGTATCAATATATAATGCTGCACAGTGTTTAAAGAAAAGGAGAGATACAATTAATTTATTTGTAAAGAATACAATCTACCAGTTAGCACAATTAAGTATGCAGCACTCTGTTAATCACACCTTCCTCTTATCGTCAAAAATCTAATTGAAGAATGTCTGCTTAAGCTTCATAATGAAGCAAACATCTAGACGCATGATTTAGTCAATAATGACATGATTATTAATACAAATTTATCAATCACGTGTTTGACAAGTAGCTATGTAGGAACATTCGTAATCAAATTCAAAAAATTAATGATAAAGAGCAAAAAACATTAAGCATCATAAAAGCGGGAACCCATTTTCATGAAAAAACGTACGCAAATGGCGGAAAACGGTGTAAGCCTATTATTACATAATCATTTTATGCTTCCCATTTTTCTAGTCTCAACATTGTAATTTCCATTGAAAATTTTTATATAACTATTGGCCAGAGCACTATGCCTTTGCGTTGTATGAATTGCGCGGAAAACTAGTAACATTCAATAAATATTATAGTTCCAAAGATTTAACTAAGAAGGAGGTCCTGACTTTTCCTTTCCTGATCTTAAATTGAAAGGTTAAACATAGTGCCCAAATGTGACTACAATGCAAGCTTAAATTCACTGGAATATGAAATTACTACAAATACCTTAAGAACTACACAAGCTAGATCTTAAATTATTCATTAAGCACTCAAGTGGCCTCTACAACGTGGACATTAGTTCTCATATGTTGGTATGCACTTTTCGTAGATCTTAAACAGTTATATATTTGGCTAATTGTGTAAACTTAAGCACCCCAGTTTAATGTTGCCGTAAAAAATGTACAAATCCTTATTTTGGGAGTATTTTACCAATGACTATGATCGTTGCATTCTTGCTCAAATTTCCTCATGTTTAACTGTTAGTTAACGTTTAATGGGTGCTTTAAATTTTGTATTAATATGAACAACTTGTATTCTTTTATGCATAATATGACAATAAATTCAATTAATAACAATAATAAGAGTTAAGCAAATTTATTGCTTAGTAAAATAAACAAACAAACAAATACTACAAACTACTATACATGTATATTTACAAAATTAAAAAGATGCACACTTACTTAAAGGGCGTAAATTTCAAATGTCAAATGAAATCTGTCCATGCGCTTAATTTCTTTGATATTCCTAATAGTCATTGTTTGGATAATAAAATTGTTTTAATTTTTCTTCTGGTATATTTATAATTTTTTATTTCGAGACTTAAGTCATTCCATAATCTAGACGCTTTAAATGAAAATGAATCTGGATGATTAATACTACTATGCAAATTGTGGTTTCTATCACTGGTTTTGATATAATTGCTTAGAAAGTGCATAGATTTTGAATTATGAACATACTTGTGCATCATACAAAGATTTTGATATTCGATAAAGTACAATGGTGCAAGAACATTGCCACCTTTTATAACAGTGCTCACTGATTTATGCTTGTCAATATAATTCAGAGTTCTTATTGCCCAAAGTAAAACGTAAATCTCTATCAATTACTACACCAAGATAATTAATAGAATTGCTTTGCTTAATTTCATTATCTCCTACTTTAATTTTGATATTAGAATTTTTTTGGTATTGCTTTGGTGTGAAAATAATAAATTGTGTTTTATCAGGATTAACTTTTAACTTGTTTCTATTAAAATACCTAATAAGATTTTCAATATCTTTTGTTAAGAGTTTGGTTGCGTCATATGGATTTTTTGCTTCTCTTAATATACATGTATCATCCGCATATTGATAGATCGTTCCGTTTTTTAAAGTATTCGATATATCATTGACATACAATGCGAATAAAATGGGCCCTAATACTGTTCCTTGAGGAACACCTAGATTAGTAGTAATATAATCAGAATAAGTGTTGTTAATTTTTACCCGTTGTCTTCGGTTACTTAAGAAATTCATAATGAGATTTTTGGCACTTTCACTGAAACCTTGATTTTCTAATTTGCTTTCTAAAATATTAAAATCCATTGAATAAAAAGCTTTACTAAGATCCAATAATGCAATAGATGTCGACAAAGTTTTATTCAAATTTGATTACATTTTTTCTAAATCCAAATTGGTTATCTGATAAAATACTATTGTCATTGAGAAAAGCGTAAATTTGCTTAGCTAAGAGCTTCTCAAAGATTTTAGCACAGGGATGTGTAATACTGTAATACTGATGGGTATAATAATAATATTAAAATAAAAAAAATAATAATATTAGCAATGTTTAAAAACCAGAAATGAGCGACAATCTCAAATAAATGAATTTAGAAAGTACTTGGTTTTTCAATAGCAGTGATTAGGCAAAACAAAATGAATATACCTGTTCATCACTGACAGAGTTTGGAGGATCTTCAAGACTACTCGAAGAAAATGTACGAGTTTTTGAGTCTGAATCTTCAACAACAAGATCCATTGGCATCTTGCTCTTTAAGCAACCTATGTAACGTTGGCAGAAGTTATCACACAGCTCATGCACCTAAACAAATTCATCTGTTAAAAACTAATTCGCACAAGTAGGAATAGACAGTTTTGATTTTCAAATCGTCATACTGCTCAAGAAGTAAAAATAATACAATGAGCATTAAATAATCTGAATAAATACCAAGATATTCTACATGCTGTATGGTTCAACATGCAACTTTAACCTACATTAGAAAAAACAAAGGAAACGTAATAATAAAAGTTTTGCAATGGCTTAAAACAATCTAAGTATTTGGACATATAATTATAGTGATAGTGAGATAGATATCCTCGTATATATCATTATGCTAAAATATATGCCTCATAACATTATAAAACAGCTTTTCGAAATACTACACAGTTGAAAAATTTGATGCAAAGATGCTTCTAAAAAATGTGGGAAATTTTTGAAGATTGAAAATTTGACAACAAAGAAATGGATGTTTTTACTTTTCTTGATTTCACTTTTTTTGAAACTTTCATTTCGGATCCAAAACATTCAGATCAAATTTAAATTACAGAGTACTGCACAAACTCCCATGGCGTGAAATATATTACTCAAATACTAATGAAAAATTTGTAACATAAATGTGTAATACATACAGAAATTGTTTACTTGAAACATTGATTTTAAATGGAAAGAATATATGAAATATAACTATCATGATAAACGAATTTGAAATTATACATATTTTGATTATTATGGATAAATAACCCTCAATACGTACAGACACGCACACATATATATATATATATATATATATACATATATATACATACATATACATATATATATACATACATACATACATATATATATATATAATAACAGTGATTATGCAAAACTACAGTAGAGTATTTGTACTTTTGCTAATAATAAACAGTTCTTTCTCTTTCGCTGGGTCATAAATTAGAACGTAAAATCGATGGACGTACGAAAAGGATTAACTATAACAACTTAGCAGGAACATATAAATCTTTATCAATAACGAATTAAATCCTTAACATGCTAATGGTTGTATAGAGCAATGTCGTTGCGAAAGACAACCGTTGATAGAAACACTATTTACCTTTTCAAGTTCAAGGAGATGTAAGCGAAGAACTTGCACCGCCAGCAGCATCTTAAAAACAGACAAAGTAAATATAAAATAAATAAAATAGTAAATAAAAGGACACTCAATAAGTATGTAACAACTTTGTTATTGGACTTTTAATTGTTAGTAAACAAATTCATAAAAGTTTAATAGCTATCAAACATCATGATGAGAACGACATTAACAAGTGATGTTCATCCCGCCAAAATAGCTTACATTTTTTCAGAGTGGTGCTGATGTGTAAATTTTGTATATGCATGCTGATTCTTAAACAATTCAGAGTGTTCTCGAATCTCGATGGTCATTGATGTGATAAACAATTAAAACTATTAGTTGGCTTGACAAAATATGTCTGTGAATAAACTATCATCGATTTATTTGTAATCTTATACTATAATACAATCATTTTGTTGAAGGCGAGTGGCGGCCCCTCCAATAATTTCATAGTGGCTATGGGACCATTTAGGCTTTGTACATTTTGTTAAAAGTTTTGGCTCTTCATTTTTTAAGTTTTGAAGCTGATGTTTTCAAAATAACAAATATAGACATACTTTAGACATGACCATTCATGTGAACTATGGAATAAAAGCTTCGAAGTGATCAGTTTGATGGCGAGAGCTATCTACTGATAATTACAGCAAACATTGTACTACGCCGAGTTAGATAGCAGGCCAAACGGTTCCAGTTTTATAAAATTATCAGTAAAAATCAACACAGAATGCAAAAAAACTTGAATTGCTTAAAATAATTGTAGATAAATACAGAGTAGAGTGGCCCCAACTGCACTCAAAATAATTGGATTGCAAAATTAATCGTTTCAAAATGTTTGAATTTGAGCAGGAACGCAATTTTGCTGAAAAAAGCCTCACCACGGAATGTAGATATGTGTGCACTTAGATGTGGAGATTGACGGAGTAAATACCATGGTAAAAGTAAGAGTAAATAAATTAGTGATTTACGCTAGACCTATTTAAAGTAAGTCCCATTGACAAGGATAAACGCAGACGATCTGACCGAAATATTGATAAAATAACCAAAAGCGACAATTTGATTATTATACAATTGCGTAAATGATTATTAATTGCGGGGAAAGTCAGACAAAATGTGTTGTAAAACATTGTGCATGTGATTACCAACACTGCTAATATCTTTAAGCTATTCCAAACAAACGGAGAAATCAGCCTTCGGTATCTGGCCGACACAATCCCCGGCCATATGCCTATTTACAGAGAATATTAGCTAAGAGCCAATGGGAATAAGTGTAGATGTTATCGTGTAATTGGCCAGTGTACCTGTCAGAAAGGCGGCTTGCTTTGATCATAAGTCAGCCAAGCATGAAACTAGCTGCAGGAGGGTGACGCGGTTAACCTGTGGCCAAGCAAGGGTTAATTGGCCAATGATCAAGCCTTGTTGACATGAAACGAATGTAAACATGCCAAAGAAACTTGTTACGATTTAAACGAATACATCGTAATAAAAACTAGCGTTTATCGCGAACACACCACTGCTCTAAATTTCATTTGTTTCAATCCCATATGTAGTATAATTTTACTAACAGCGTTATAAATCATCGCTATAAAAACGCTGTCCTGATAATCGCTACACGCCTTTTCATAATCCTCATCTAAATTTCACGTCTGTCACATAAGCGATCGTGTGGAGATGAAACCTTTATGGCAAGTGTTAATTCACGGAAAGTAATTGGAGTGATTGCAATATGAAAAACACCAGTTCCAAATAACTCACCTTAATCAGTTCTGACGTTTCATTAAGTACATTAAACCTCATTGATGGGAATATTATTATTTGGTGAAAAAACCATTTTTATTTAAATTACGAATCCAAACTAGCCAAATTAAAACAACAACGCAAGACAACCAAAGTGAAAAGATTTAGTTTTTACTTGCATTTGATTAATAAATGCTGTATTTCCACAACGACAGGGGTCTTTTAAAAAGAATAAATTGATGATATTCAACATTGAAGCTTCACTTGGTCACAGTTCAATTTTAATGAATAAAATTGATTGGATATCTAATATGTTGTACTGAACAACTATAGAATAAGGAATGCGTGAAAGCCCTATTTAGGATTATCTATTTTTATTGATATTGACACTTCCTGATAAAGATCGATTGAATGTATTTTTTACTCTTGGTTATTTTAACGGAATTGTATATATTCTTTTACTGATATCAATTATATAAAATGTTTATAAGAAAATATTAAACCTAAAAAACTCTGCTACAAAATCTAGGGTTTTTCAGCTAAACGTAATCTAATGACGGATGAAATGATGCGTAAGCAAAACTAAACCATAGAGAAAACTATGATCTGGTTGTGTTGTCATTGATAGGTACGTCACCAGGTCAAATTCTGTTTCAAAAAAACTTAGCAGTGTAATAAGGAAACATATCATAATATTTAATAAAAAAATTAACAAATCAAAAACATTAAAAAATAGTTATATATTGATTACGATCATCTCAATGTTTAACATAATCTTTTTATAAATTCAATACATATACGATTGTCTTAGGCCAACCAATTTTTGATGAGGCTTTACATAGTCAAATAAACTCGTCGGTACATAATTCTAACGAATGTGTAGCACATTGAAATATTAAATTTATAATTAGTTTCATCTGCGATCGTAAAATTTAGATCTCACGTTTTATAAAAATACGCTAGACGCAGAAATACTACAATTTAAATTTATGAATATGGACAATTTAGTTTCATTAAAATTAATATTCTATCATTTGAATCTTGGTGGAAAATGATAAATGGGATTTTTGGTTATTTCGTAAAATCGGTTTGTTAATTTGGCCAGAACTTGCAAGAACATTGAATTCACACGAGATACGGTTAATTTACGCTCGATTTTTTTAGAACGAAATAGAGAAGGAATTTCTAAGAATGCTTTGAATTTGGGCAACGGGGCAAGGCGCAGGAATAAAAATGTCTCAATACAGAAGTCAGTCAGAAGAAAATTAAATAGAGGATATTTAACTATGGGTGAAATCTCGTTTAAGACGTAGCAGAACAAAAGATCTGCTAAATGTATTACCTTTAAAGACGCGAGAGAGTAATTGAATTATCTTCAATCGCATATTGAAAGACTTTTAAGGACAAGCAAGAGAAAAGAGAGAGAACGTGCAGTTAGCAAAAAATACATTTCTCTCATGCACTTTTCCTAATATTTATCAGAGTACCTGCCAATGAAAGCTTCTTATCAAATTTCTGTTCAAAACTTTCATAACTTTCATAAACAAATGCAAACATAATGTGATATTTTACAACCCACTGGAAATGAGTATATTTTTCATAAGTCTTCAATTGATTAACTGAAGAATACCTTGTACACTTCATAGCAATTGCTTTAAACAGTGAAGTGAATTACAAGATTATAATGATCATTTACCTATGCTAAGGAAGTCAAGTTTTTTATCGTGCTGATTTGCTTCAATTAGCAACAAGAATATGAAATAGATGTGTATTATTCTATACTTATAGTCTAAAGACCACTCCAACTCCCCCTCGAAAATCGTAAACACAAATAACAAAAGCCCACAAAGATATTTGAATTTTGATGAAATATGATTGAATTAACTATCATAATGCTTAACTCAACAATTTTAGAAAATTGTATACAGTTCCCTCCAGCCTCACAGAAATTCTTCTTAACACGATTGATTTTTTCACATAATTTGTTAAGATTTACCTCAGAAAAACGTCAGCAAAAGTTTCAATTAAAAATGTCTAAATCACATTAATTCATGTAAAGGAAAAAATACGATGATAATCACGATATAGCGAGGAAGTCTGCGCCTTCTGAATGATTTTTCAGTATTAGTATAAAATATCAGAAAATATTCACAATTTCAATGAAAAATGAGTAGCAAATTGCAAGAAACTTTTAAACAGTTGCTTCACTCGCAAATAATTACACTCTTTCAAGATTTGCATTGCCAAGAATAACAATTTCAAATTTTTTAGTTTGAAATGAAAATCTCTAAAAAAGGATGAGGCGCAACCTTGAAAATAATGACAATTTGCCAAGTACTGCACAAAACGAAGTAGTAAATGGAGGAATATTTCTTGAATAAAGGCTCATTACATAGATAAGATCTAAGCAACACAAACATGGCCAGAAAAATATAGTATCTCCGATAGAGATTTGCACTTTATATGGCCAAATGAAACAATAAATAGTATGGGGAAGAAATGAACCCCTATGGGCGCAATGTGATAAAGATAAATATTTAGAGAGTAAATGCTAGCGAGTGCATCAGAAGTAAGAAAGCCTTTGGCTGTGAGTAGAAGCAGTAATAGACGATTAGAAAAGCAGAACGACTGCTAGGGCGTATATGAGTTTACATGTTTACATAGATTGGAGATCGATAACAGCGTTTTTAAACATTGAGATTGACTCCCGCGATGATAAGCGCTGTCCATACAAACACACCAGCCCATAGACGCTATCTTAGTGTAACAATATACCAGCGTCAAATTAGCCGTCATAAATACATTTCGTCATCTCTCTTCAAATTCATAGATATTCGTTTCTATATAGTGACATTTCTATGTATCCTTCACAAAAAATTCGCGAATGGACCTCAACTTAGAATATATTATAAACAAGTTTCCCCAAAAAAAAGATGAAGCAACGAGTAGAATCAGTGGCATAGCAAGGATTTCCCTTAAAGAAGAGGAGTAGACATGTTTTCATAGATGACTTCTCGCAAATTTCTAAACTATTTTTGTTCATACATGGAGAGGCGCAAATGAATTCAAATAATTAATAACAATTTCAATATCACGTGTGTTTTAGCGTTGAACAAATACATCACGGAAAATCAATAATTTTATTAAAATGAAATTTTTCAAAAATTATCTGAGGCAGACCAGGTGAAAATTTTTTTGGATAGCCTTTGAAAAACATGTCTTAAGAAGATGGTATGATAAGGATTTAGAAATGAAGATATGAAAAGAAGATCTACATGTTTCTATTTAGGGCATAAACCCAGACTATATGATTCAGGATGCAAAAAATGTATCTTTCTACATGGAATAGAAAAAACACGACGATATCAATAAATTTCTGCGTCAGCTTACTTAATCGATCTACTTAACTGCAGCTGCAATTTAGAGGAAACGGTGAAAATAATCCAAATTACAAAAACACACAATCATTAAAAATTTAAGCAAAACTCAAAATAAACGCTATACATAAATATAATTCTAGGTTTACGTTTCTCACGGGGTAGAACAACTTCTTAGATAAATATAAAATACTTCACTAAGCATTGAAGTAAAATTTTAAATTCGTTATATATATATAGAAATATATACTGATGTGTACTTGGCAACATATTCATTTTGGTGAATACATCACGGTCGGCACTAAAAATGATGGGAGGGAGTACGCGTGACAACGCGTCTTAATCGACCTATTCGAATTTTTAAAATCGAAATTTTTTAAAATGACTGTATATTTCATTTTTATAATACAGGTGACGGATTACTGAAATGAATTATGATGCATAGTACGAGTTGTACATTTCTGTGTCAATGAACTATGACAAACAAAACCTCACTTGATCTCAATTCAACTGTGTAGTTAAAAATTGCGGTTTCAGAAGAAGGGTCATTGCTAACTAAGCTTACAAGTAGTAAATCTCTATTAATAATTATAGCCTACCTTCAGATTTTAAAACTGGAATTATTATTATTATTACAATAGTGATACCTATTGCGTGTAATACAGCTCGTATCAAATTCAATAATAGGATTAAAGTGAAAATCGTAGACGTCTCAACGATATCTTTTTAGAAAATGAATTAATAGTTTGGTAAATATCTGATAGGATATCGGGGGCAAGGGACGAGTGCATGTTAATTAGAGGTAATGGGCTCGTAATTGAGGAACGGGACGATCGGTAAATGACAGAAGTGTGTTAAGTAGAGTGACCGACTTAAAGAGACTTAATGAGTTCAATTAACAAAAAACAAACTACATACCAAGTTGTCAGACTCGCGATCCACTGGGAACATGTTCTTGTCGCTCTAAAAGAAAAGTATTTATAAATCAATATTTAAGAAACGTCGAAAATGAAAAAATCTAAAAATTCAGCAAAATGAGTAAGATTTTTATCCAAAAACGACCTACATGAATATTCAATTATGCATTCAATTTCCATGGAAATCATTCCAAAAATGTCAAATTTTCGAAAAGCTTCTATTGATTAAAGTATTTTAACACATTTTTCAAATAAGTATACTAAAAATTATTTAAAACGTTTATTCGTTTGAGTATGGTTATTACATATTTCTGCCAAGATCTAGGTTGGGTTTAGGTATTTCAGAGGCAGAATTCAGAGGCATTAAATTTGTTTAATCACTAGCAACAGTTACTAAAGTAAGTGGAATCGAAATGTCTATACTGGCAATTATACCTGCCAAACTAAATTTCCACTGTCGATAAAAAATAACTATGACATTGTTTAAAGTAAAAGCAACTTCAAAGCAATCTTAAATAAAACTTTCAATTTAAAAGGCGAACGTTAAATGGCGCAAAAGGTTTTTTATTCAAAACTTGTAATGAAATATTGTATTACATGGAAAAGATCCTCCATAAAACTATTGCAAGTGATAAAATAAACATTTTAATGGAAGGAAGTGACGTAATGTACAGTGAGAAAGTGGCTGGATTAATTTAGGATGTTACAACCCTCTTTGGAGCCATAAATGTAAAATGAAACCTGAGGCATTTTTAAGATTCAAACAGAGACAAAGTACTGCCCCGTTAGCCTCGAGAATAAGATATTAAGATGGCCACCACAGCTGCGCAATCATAAAGTAAAGTATTTTAAAGAGAGGAGCTAATGAAAAAGCGACACTAGCGTGCATAAAAAATGCCCGCAGATAAAATGTGTATTACGCAAATGAAAATGGAAAATGACAGCTTTTCCTCCCAATAACAACACTTTCATTGAAACAACAAACGAAAACAATTGTAAACAACAATAAACAAGGATGCGATGGACAGTGATACAAGGCCTAGCAGCGGAGTGAAATATAAACCCGTATACAACCTTGAGTATGACAGACAAGCAGTGTACAAAAACCATTTGTCTATTGATAGTGACAATCTAATAAAGAAGTCATTAGCAAAGCATGTGTGCAAAATTCGCTTCTAAAGCTGCGTTAATTCCTTAAAATCATTTGAATCAAATCAACAGAACGATCGAAAAAAATAATCGATAAGCAAATCCCAGAAAATCCTAACCAATTTGTTATGGACAATTTCATTAGTAAATAGTTAAGTAACTATAGATAGCAACACAGTAAACACTACTAACCTCAAAGAACTGTTTGGAAAACATTGTGATATCTTCATTGAATGAGTCTGAAGAGCATACGTCTGCACTTGCCATCCCCGGTTCCCGAGGAGTGCAGGTGGCTAATTCACACTTCTCAAATATCAACTCTAACAGTGGATACAGAGGATGACTAAATGACTATAGTTAAGAAAATCAGAATGCTTACCAAGTTAATAGCATGAGCATCAATGATCATTTCAACATAACTAGAGGGCTACGTAACAAATCTATGCTAGAGTAATTAAAAAGGTTTAGTGTCTTTACATGATTAAGATATGTAGGTGAAAAACGTGATACTCATGCAATAATGAATGAAAATAAACTAGATTAGCTTAACCGGGCATAAACAACTGTAATATTCAACAATAAACACATGGTTGTATAAAATAAATATACGATTCAGCTTGAGATACGTTGAAACATTTAACAATCTTAAGTTCAAAATATAATTTATACACTCCTAAAGAATTAACAGGGTGAAAATTATAGCCGACGCATTGAAATAAGAATATATTAAAAAAAACTTAATATATAAAAATGAATATAGTCTGTGTTTTTTTATGCAGGATACTTGTTACTAGCAAAACATACAAAGCCTACGGAATTGTGTAATTAACCAATTAATTCTACGAGTATGACACCAACAATAAAGCAATTATGCCAAGATTCCATTTGCGATGAAGGCCTCAAGGTAATGGCCCGATAATTGCAGACAGGCCGCACTTAATTGGCCTCGTGTGGACGCGTGGACTCAATTATTACAACATACAACTAGGCACTTGTTAACTTTTATTGTATTATAAGATTTCATTAACTTTTATAATTCTTCGTACATGAAGCTCATGAATTGAACAACTAACTTATTCATTTTGTTTTTTACGAATTTCAACACTCTGTTAAATTCAGTAAATTATTAAAACTAATTTTTTTCTATTCTATCGCTAAAAACGTTTTTCATTTTTCGTGTTGCCTCATGGAAATTTTTTTTGAAAAAATACATAGTAATTATGTGTTTGGCGCTAAGAACCGAAAATTTACATTTATCTACAATTAGCACTAAATATTATTATTAAGAGGCATTTTGAGTTTTTATACTATTTAGAGCTTTTTAAGATTAGATTTAAAGAAAACAGTTTTGTGCACTAGTACGAACTAATGTTATAGATTTAACTGTTGTAAGTAATTTTGAAATAGATTGGTTTCACAAAATACTGTTTGCACATTGCTTCGAAAATAGCAATAAATATGGATAATATGCACTTGTATGTGCACATGTGTACATATAATTATTTCCAACATGTAGGAACTACTGCGCAGAGGATTCAATATATTGCTGCGTCAACACATTCCAGTGAAGACTAGTATGTTGAAAATGATGTTGACGTAAACACATTGAAATTAATCGTTCTTCACATAGCATGTAGGTTCCACACTGTGACAGACATCTAATGATAACGATGCTTAAGAAAGACCGCGTTTGATAATACGGTATCAGGATGTTCTTGCAACTACAAACACATTGTATCTGCTAAATGTCAATTGTTTGCCTGATTTTAGGCGGAATGACCACGTCTGCATGCAATTGCAAATTCACAATTTACTATGCATTAAAACGAAAAATCGATTTTCGACTCACTCAGAAAACTTAACATTGTTTTACAAAGCTTAAAAAACAATTCTGAATTTTAGTAGTATCATTGCTTTGTTCATTCAGATTCATGGCTACACCATGCTCTTGTTTATAGTATGGCATAGCATTGCAGTATATATTTCGGTTTAATAACCATAGAAATCTAGGAAATATTGTTTTTGACAAAAATTCACAAGAAAAAATAAACAAAAATACTGAAAATATATCCCAAATTTGGTAGCCGTACTTGGCCAAAATATCAGATACTCTACATACTCAAATCCCAATCCATTGACAGCAAAGCATATCGCCACAAACCTCTTACTTTAGAAATGCTCTGAATCAGCAGTAATTTGAAGTGCGCCAAAATTTTAAACTATTTATGTATGGCGTAAGTTTTCTAGACTAGACAATTTTTTAAAACTAATTAATTATTAATTACTAGCACTTTGTAAATCTTGATTGTAATCAGATCAAGTAAAAAATATTAGATGTTATCACCTGGATATTCTAACAAATTCAGTTATTATTGTTGCGCAATTGTGAAAATTCTAGAATACAAAAACCTTTGAACAGACATTCTTTAGCAAACATTAGACGCCGTGTTTTTCTAGCTTAGGTATATAAATTAAATATTAACAATTTAGAACAGCGGGGCAGTTATCAAATATATTTAAATCAGATTAAACGAATTTAATAGGCTTTCTTATATTGAAGAATTACGCTAAAATGTGACTGTAGATAATCAAGGTTGTTGTTATTAATTTGACAGTAATATATTGCAAAATGCGACTGCGCCCAGAAATTGTTCGTTAAACAACTTAAGCATCACATGCGTTTCAGAAAAATGTTGGTTATGCGAGTCATTAGCGGAACTATACTATCAAAACAGAAGTTCTAATGAAAAAACTTGAAACAAAGTAAATAATTCATTTAGAAATTCACAAAAGTTAGCTAACTTCAACTGCAACTTCATAACGAGTATCATGTAAAAATGGATTTCACACTTGCATTCAAAAATTACAGGTTGGATTCTCAATCAAATTATTTGAACATTTCAAAGAAAAATATATGAATTTGAATACGAAATGCTAAAAATAGCAAGATCCTTTATTATTTTACTACTTACAAAAACAATGACGACTTTCATACAGTGGCGCGTTTATGACTTTAAAACAGAGGGCTGACACCCATTTTTATAGAAAGAAATTGCAAAAAAAAGTTTTTTGAACAAACATAACCATACACAAAATGCAATCGTCTGTTTTTAGCAGCAAATCGATTGATAACATCTTGAATTAACGTGAACTATTTTCAATTTTGGGGAAAATAGAACACTTTTCTTTAGTGTTCGTAGTTGGCCCCAAAAAGGGGGGGGGCGATCGTCCTAAACGTGCCACTGCTTTCATAAAACAAAAAATATCAAAATCTGCTTAAATTAATAACCAATGGCTATCGACTTCATTAAGTAGCACTTGATCAGGATTGAATTCCAGTGCGCTATAGACGTAGACGGCACAATAATACAAAAAGGATCTTTTGGATATCCTGTAAAGCTCAGACTAAAGTGTTCTTCTGCAGATGTTCGTTTACAATAACACATTTTATATAAAAATTTGCTACGTGTAAATATAATTAATTAATTTCAAATAATTTGATCAAAATTTACTGTGCAAGACGAAAGCAAATTATACTCCACGTTTTATCGGCATATAGTGGCATGTTGAAACAAATTATTAAATTTGAGATAAGATCAACCAGCCAAACAAACAAAACCAACGTTTATATCAGGGAAGGGCCACTTAATCCCAGTTCTGCTTGTTAATGGAATTACAACACGTGCCAAGCTGCCAACTAGACCATTTTTCTATATACTTCTGCAAATGAAAATTTCGATTTTCCATCAAATATTGTAAATTCTTTTAATCATAAATAAAAGTTTAAAATATGCTACTATTATTTACTAATAAACAAATCATTCTTGTTCAGAACTCGATGTTCAGATCAGGTCGAGGTTGAATAGCATAACTAATGACTTATTCTACGAGTAGTTGGGACACATATTACATAGATAACCCCATTGATAATCAATCAGAATACCTTCAATCAAAAAAAATCTGAATTACAATAAGTGTAGCGTTTTATTTTATAGATTAAATGAAGGAAAGTGCAAACATCGATTGACCCGTTTCCACATAAACGTAGGCAGGTGACTTCCAATGCAAGTGATAACGTTACATTCCTGCTTAAGTGTATGCAATAGTATGTCATAGGATAATAGATTAACAAAATATTTCTCAAACACTGATTTTTAAAAATGAATACGTATTCAACACAAGATACCATTGTACATTAAGAATTTAGAAATGATCCGCTAATTTATAAATACATTAATTGAAACAATCAGAAATTGAAAAATATAACTACTTTTTCTATTTTTTGACATCTCATACTTAGACAATATTTAAAATTATGTTGAAAAGTTGCGTTTTCTTTTACTAATGCAGATTAAATTGAAAACGGATGGACACAATCACATATTTCAAAGAAGTTTTAAATTTAAGAAGCCTCTTTGGACATCTCTGAGTATTTAATTCTTATTATTATGAATAATATTTAGCTAAAATAACATCCATTTTAAGAATGATAAGGAAAATCAAATATATGAAACCAATTACTTCAAACTAAATATTGATTTCTGTACGATGAGCCTATAGAAAATTGGATGTGACCTATTTCGAGTTGGGTAGAGAATCATACCTGTAAATGCTCTCCTTGTCCCGTTTGCAATTTTCATGTGCAAGTGCATGGGAAGAGTTCTGGGCCTGGGTCATTGGATATATTTGGGTAGGAGCGTAGTTGGCCGATGCCACAGGACGCATCTGTCCCATCGGAGGCAACATACGAAGTGAAGGATCATAGACATCTTCGGAATATGGTGGCGTATCAGACGACTGATCGTACTAAATACAAGTTTCATTGCTGAATATTAATGATTAAAATTTGTACACACAATTTATTACATCAATGTAGAGAACATTGATTTTAATATGTAATTCGGATAGGAATGAGTTAATGATCTAAAATAAACAAACTTGTTAAATGATAAATTTGGGAAAAACTGCGAGACACTTTGGGAATCATGCACAAAAAAGACCTAGTGTACTAAAAGTCAAAGCCAACTATTAATAATGAGTAATAGCACGTCACCAGTTAATTGTTTCACATTTCAAACTGAAAAATTTACGAGCTCGTTTAGATTTCAATTCTAATTTGATGAGGGTAACCTTAACATGTACGACTTGTAATCATCTTCACTTCTTGTAGATAGAGAGGAATGAATAGCTTATTAGAACTACAACAACTACTGCAAACAAATTATCACCCCATTTGGAAATTGAGTGAAATGAAATGATTGGTGGAAATCAGGGATATCAAATCCATCTACTCTCTATTATTTATTCATTGAAGTTACTTATTTCAAAAAAGGCAGGAAAAATATTCAATCGTAAAGTGAATGTACGTACCTGTAATTCAAAATCTAACGAAATTAAAATAATTGAAAGTTTGATATATTTAAAAAAATAGAAGTGCTTCCATAGGAGTACATCGTATACCCAGTGCGCATCATGGATTACTTTTTAGCTGTGAATTATAATTATTATATATGTGCAGAAATTGTATTGTCATTCCATTGAAAAATTATTGCCCCATCCCATTCGCATAAAAACAGACGTTGTTTTCTACAACAAATTATGGAAATCTCAAATTCAATAAATTTCTATTTTGTAGCGTCACATTGAATTCGCTGGAATACCTTAATAATCGTATTCCCAAGTTAGTAATTTTTATATAAATGTATTAAAATAATTTCTTATCTACTCAACGGAAGTAATGCCTTGAATTGTTGATTTATTCGCGGAAAGCCTGCTTTTGCTTACACACTTGAGCCTTAAACCCAATATAGGAATTAATCCTAAACTGGAAATAAACTTTCTGTGAATTGAAAGCAACTGTTGGCTTTTCGCTGAAATCCAAAAGATGACACCCCAACACCAAAGTAAGAAATGTATAAGATTTGAACTCAATATTATGGGAATAAACAAGTTTATTAAGCCACCAATCACTATTCGCAAGTGTAAAATATAAAATTTAATAGTTCAAACATGATTTCGTGTCTTTGATATTTTTATAACAGTTTATGGTAATACTATTATATGTAATATAATAATAAATATCAACTCAAATAAACCTCTGATCGAAATGTCCAAATATGCCAAGGATTCCTGCAACGAATTATAACATTAACCAACTAATCTATTTTTATGGATAAATAAAATGTGGTACGATAAGAATAGTGGAGTAATAATTTTTTTCAATACAGCTTAAAAGTGTATCTGACGATAATAGTAAAAATTCCCATCATATGAACTATTAAATAAAAATTCATTATTGTTAATGAAAAAAGCAAACACACTGAACAATTTGAAAATAAAAAAGAAAAGTTAAAAAATTATATCACTGTGCGATTTCAGAAAATTGATTGTTGGCGCGATCAATCTGTGCTCGTAAAAGTATCCCTTTTCTATGATAAAATCAAAAAGTAAATTTTATAGTGATTTTCTTCACTTATACATGTATTCAAAATGTAAAAAACACTTAAGCCAAAACATGACAATGAAGAGTAAGTTAAATCAGATTTCGATGGTAAAATAATAAATCAGCTCACATCAATAAGAGCCCGCAAATAGGCGCGAATATATAACGCGTAAAAGACAAAGTTCTAAGTGCATTAACAAACCTGGAATTGTTATTGATTTTCGAAATCCTGTGTAGTTCATTGAAATGAAACAGATGGATCGTTTTAATGAATGACAGGAACTTAAATCAAATAAGTTTCACCTTCGCTATTAGTGACGTGGAAAAAAGCGATCCTTAAATGTCTTATTATGTAATGGATTGTCAGTTGAAAAGATAATTACAAAGTCTACGCGGAGTGGACGTTTCGTGACGCTATCCCTAATAAATCAGATTTTCGGACAATCTTAAAAGATTATAATTATAGCATGCACCCCGCAGACTCTCCGATCTTCAAATAATATTCCAGTGAAGGGAATAACACTTTTATAGCTGGTTTATAATTGTTTGCAAATATATGTGGATTTATATATTAAAGCATTTATTCTCAAATTAGCAACTACAATAAAATGATCGCACATGTAGCGAGGTAAAGTAAACAACCTGCTTCCAATATCAACGGTCAGCAAGTCTATTCAATTTCTGTCCAAAATTCAAATCCCCAATATTATCCATTTAACAGACGACAATGAAATGGTTGTTAATGCATTAAAAAGATAATTCCAATAAACTAAAAACCATCACCAACATGCATTATATAAATCCACTTGTAAATTTAATTAGGATTTTAAATTCACAATACTTCATTTGTAAAAATTTACAAATTTCCCGCGTTTTTTTTAAAAGTTTTACAGTTAAAACTGAAAAAAATCCAGTTTTGAAAATATATTTTTTCATAATACAAATAATAAAAACAATTATTTTAAGGTCAACTATAATTGAAAAAAAATTATTTTGAATTTTAAAATTTCGTGCGAAATCATTTTATTTCAAAACAAAAGAAAATGGGTGAATTTAAGAAACTTGTAGGGGAAATAAATAAATTCTAAACAATAAAAAGTATGGAATATTTCAGCTCTAAATATAAATTTACTTTGAACAAAAGTATTCGGAAAAATTATGAGAATAACCCTGAACGAGAGACACTTGCCATTTAAACATCGCTAATTAAACAACTATAAAAAATATCCATTTGAAATTTTGACATTTAGTTTTTTATTAAAAAGAAATAATTAAAATTTTTAATATCAAATATAATTAAATATGTAAATATAAATGTAGAGATCATATTCCATTTAAGTTTGCCATCGGAGGCATCTCATCTTCAGGAATAATAAAAAATGACAGTTGATAAAAATTTAATTATAAAATGAGAAAAGCGTTGAAAACTTGAAATTAGGTATTAAATACAAATAGGGAGTGAGATTTAAAACAAACAACTAGAATTTGCAATAAAATTGAAATATAACAAATAAATTGATAAGCAATTTTTTAATTCGAAGTCTGAAAACTGCCCAAAATTAAAATCTAAAATGCAATTCTTTGAAATAGGTTTATGAGTTAAAAAGATTTGAAAAATAACAATTTAATAAAATATAAAACTTAAATTGAATTGTAAAGAAGCAAGCTAAATGATAATAAAAACTACCAAATGATGATAAAGAAAAACTTCATGATTATAAGGATGGGAATGAAAGAAGGTAAAATACTAAAGACTTATAAGCGACATAGTTGTCAAGTAAATGAAAAGTTGTAAAGCATACATACGGGCTGATTATTCATGGCAAATGATTAGTTTAGACAGTTTTGACACTTCAAAACAGCGCGCTAGTGAGTGAACTACGTAAAGATTAGCGAATCTTTCAACCGAGCCTCACGGCCATTGATTTCATTGGCTATCAATTACAGCCAATCAAATCTATGTTTACGTTGTGAAATTACATTTAATGCATGCATACATACATTGAAAAATGCAATATATTTTATAATACACATTAATTAACTAACAATATGCGTAATATTTAGTTTAAATCTTCATAGCTCTGCACATTCTTCTGTACATGTTGTCTACCAAAAAATCTTCATACTAACTTCATTTTTCTATTCCTTCTTTAATTCCTTCTTATACCAATATATACAGGGTAGTCGCTAGAAAAGCAGAAAATTTGTCAAACTGCTATTTATTTTTACAAAGAATAACTTTTACAAAGTTTTTTAAAGGCATATGTTATATTACACTCATAGATGTTCAAAATGCCTTCCGTGAACTTCAGAGCAGTGTCTTAACCTAGAAATCCAAGCTTGTGTAGCGTTTTTAAGGGTAACTTGTGGAATATCGTTCCAAGCTTTTCCCAAGCTCGTTTTCAAATCATCAATAGATTTTATGTCACGTCGACAATTCTGAAGCTCTGTTAATAACAAGCTCCAAATGCAATAATCCATGACATTTAGGTCTGGACTTTTGGAAGGCCAATCTTCCGGTTCAATGAAATCAGGAGTAGATTGCTGAAGAAATTGAACTGAAGCCTTTGCTGTGTGAGCCCTGGCACCATCCTGCTGCCATGTCCATGTTTGGTCGCCCATTACATTCCGAATATCTTTACAAAAGAACCGATCAGATATCTTTTTGTTACACCCGAATTGTCTGTATGCAGACTTCAGCACACATTTTATTCATGATTTAATTTGACCTTCAAAATGAAATCCAAGCTTGTGTAGCGTTTTTAGGGGTAACTTGTGGAATATCGGTCCAAGGTTTTCCCAAGCTCGTTTTTTCAAATCATCAATAGATTTTATGTCACGTCTACAATTCTGAAGCTCTGTTAATAACAAGCTCCAAATGCAATAATCCATGACATTTAGGTTTGGACTTTTGGACGGCCAATCTTCCGGTTCAATGAAATCAGGAGTAGATTGCTGAAGAAATTGAACTGAAGCCTTTGCTGTGTAAGCCCTGGCACCATCCTGCTGCCATGTCCATGTTTGGTCGCCCATTACATTCCGAATATCTTTACAAAAGAACCGATCAGATATCTTTTTGTTACACCCGAATTGTCTGTATGCAGACTTCAGCACACATTTTATTCATGATTTAATTTGACCTTCAAATTTTCTGCTTTTCTAGCGACCACCCTGTATATTCTCCTATCATTCTACTAGCTCTGATACATCCACTACTTAATGGTACCAACTATCCTTCTATCGACATTTGATTCACTCATCTATGTTTGTTTATATAAAATACGTCAGTCACCAAAAATCCAACTATCCAATTGAAATTCACTAATCTTAACATTTGTGTTGAATGTTAAAGAAAACTTTTAGCCATCATTATCTGCTTATCATCAAATTGAACTTCTCAGATGGTGTGTGTTAGAAATTATAGGATGAATGAAGAAGAAATTTGCAAAAAACATAGACCAACGAATTCTGGTAGTGCATCATGAGTATGTGTCTTTTGTGTAGGTAATAAACTTACCAAAGATTGGCAAATAAATATCGATTTAATACTGAAAATCAATCTCATTTTTGCGACAAGATGATGATTTTCAGCGATCAAGAATTCCAAAAAGCTAGTCTTTCTTAACATCAACTTCTTTAAGAATTTCTTGGTTTCTAGCAATAAGCGGGAGACGAATTTACTAAATAAAATGAAAGCTTCAATTGAAGAAACTGTTCTTAATGATAAAGTTAGTGCTCGAAGCTCAAACATTACTCATCAAATTCATTCATAAATATACACATCCGATGGTCATTAATCATAAATTGGGATAGAAGAAAAGTATGTAATCAGGGGTTTATTGTGGGACTCAGAGGGAGCGTCCCATGAAACTGGGACCTGGTCCGAACAAACTCAATGGGACTGGGACTAGAAATAAGGATTAGAGACCTATGAATTCAGAATATTACTCAACATTTGCTAATTTTGGTCAAAATAGAAGTCATGCTGTGGGATCTATGGGATTATGCACTATGGTACCAGAAAATCTCATGGGACTGGAACCGAAGCCAATGAGACTAAATGGTACTGGACTAGGAAAATCCTGGTCCCACAGAACCATAGTTTATTGAAGCAGATCCAACTATTTTGATGACATTGATCAAAACAAAACTAAAGAAATAATAAAGACAAAAAAGGCAAAATGAAGTCAACGTAAGTTTGCTTAAATTATTGGAGCTGGGACTCACTAAACCCATTATTAGTCATCAATGACAAGATATTAAATTGTTGTAACTACCTTGATACGTTCTATGCTACTTCAACGGTACAAAATAATTGAGTAAGAAGTTCTGATTTAGGATAAGGATACTGTTCTAACATTTTAGGTCTATCTAAAATAACTAATTAAAATTTAAAAAAGTTTTTATTGGGTAAACGTAATTGACCTCTAATAGAATTTCAAGTTTATAAAAGTAGAAAAATAAAATTCGTTGATTTGTCTAATCCTGAAATCACAATATGTAATCAGAAAGTGTAATAAATTAGTTTCAAGTAATCAATATTCCAAGTATTTGAAAGCTGTTGATTAATATTAAATGCACATAAATTAAGTGAATTTTGTGAGAAACCAGTTATAAAGTGTTTACATACTAAAATGTTTATAATTCTTACATATTACTATACTTAATGGAATATTTATCATTTTCATTTACAAAATTACGTCGGTTGTTTATTAAAACAATGAGAATGAAAGTAATCATTGAATAATTGTGATTTACATCAAATAGACACTAAACGCAAAGAATGTCTTTAAAAAATTGAGCTATTTATCTCACAAAACCTTATTAAATAAATATTTACAGATTCTGAATTTCCATTACTTAGAAATTAAATAATTCGATATAAATTTATACGCTAGATGGCATGTGATTAATGTTTAACAAGGAAATTAATACACATTATCTTATCCACTAATTTCACTAAGCTTTCTTCAATAAAGGAAATAATAGAAAACTATATTTGTAAGCAAATTATGCTATTTACACAATATATGACATAGCAATAAATTATTTGTTACAATTAAGAAATCCAAATGAAGATGGAACATACACTTCAGTACAAGCTAAAATTACGTGGAAAATTGTAAATGATATTAAAGGAAATTGAAGATATAAAAAATGAGATATTTAATCACTAAAAATGATCAAAAAGTTATAAATGAGATGGCAAAGATTTTTGAGAAAAGTTTTCCTGAAAATATAACAGACTGTGAAAATCAATTAGTGATAATTGCATTTCATGTGAATTTGATTGTACTCTTTGATCTTCTTGAACACTTGAAAGTCAATAAAGCACCTGGTAGAAACGAAATCCCTACATTTTTGTATAATCGAGCTTAACATGCATGTATTTCTGAAGAACAACAAATTCATCAGGTTTTGGAAATAAATAAAATTTATTACTTATAAATAAAAAATAGTCATGCGCTCAATTTTGCACTTTTGAAATCCATCTCATTAAGTTTAACATAAGCTGCTTCAGCATTTTCTATGTTAGATGATTTGATTTAATGTTACTTCGCTGTTTTTTATTTTTTTAAAATATATTTCGGGTGGAGTTTGTATATAAATTTAGACGGGTTAACCTTAAATTGCCTAATAATTTTTAAAATTTTTTATGGCTTCTTTAAAAACCTTAAGAATCTTTAAAAATGCTTATAACTCTCACACTAATAAAGCTATCCAAACTAATAGAGAATGATCTCCTCATTCCCTTTCATACATAATTCGGAGCCACAACTTCGGACTTAAGCACTGAGTCTGGGACGGGAGTTAGGTAGCCTATTTACAGAAAAAATGTTGAGAGTAGTTGTTGGCCCATTGGCTTTAGCCTCCTGAATACCTGAACATTAGGAATTGTAGGAACTTAAACTTCTTTAAAAAAATTGGAATTTTTAATGAAAAATTGTGAATCTCTTCAAGTACTTCAGCCAGGTGCGTTCACACAATAGTTGTGACCATATCTCAGGATTTCCAACTTTAATAATAGATTTCTAAAAAATTTGGAAAAACAGTTTGTCATCATTTATAACGGCAGTTTAAGAGTAAATGGTGAGCACTGTTGATAAATAGAGAACTTCCATTTTGTTTTATTGATATCTGATTATCAACATAGTGGGAATATGCAAGTTATTTTTGACAATAAATTGAACAAAGTCCGAAGAGTACCGTCTGTTTACTTTTATGTATTTTTGTCTCAGATATATATTCATTGACTTTAATTCACCCTAAATTAAATATGCGGTTGCTATTTATACTTTTATAAATTTCTATATATATATATATATATACATATATATATAGATATAAAAAATTATATATATATATATATTATTTACTAATATGTACTTAAACACAATATTTAATATCGTTTGAGCTACTTGTCAAAAAATTTTGTAACACTTTTACATATATGGGCCCTTTGTAACAACATAAACTGATTGGACTTAATTATGATGCTTCATTCATTTTGATTATGGCCAAATAACATGAATTTGTTTTTTTTCTTGATTTTAGGTTAAAAAATTAACTTCTGATATCTACTATCAATTTTTCCCACAGACTCCGAATCTAAATTTGGAATAAATCAACCTCAATTAAACAGCGATATTCAACATCAAATATCTTCAAATGTGTGCTTCATAATAAGCACCTTAGAGACTCGATTCAAGTAATTTCAATAAGCTGCAACTATTATACTAGCAAGTTGCAATACTTGCAAGGTTATTTGAGCAATAGACAATAGAGGTCTACATATGCATATTCACACATTTCATAATTTTACAGGAACCAACAAATGGGCGGTTCATCAAAAAACCAATTTCATATTGCTTTATATTAATTAACCCTTTAAGTGCGATTGTAGCAGATCTGCTACAAATGGAAAACCGAGCGATTTTTTTGCAGGCTGGGCCTAGTTCCTACTTTTACCCATAATGCTACACGACCCTTGCTGACAATTTGGCAATGGCAAAAATTTTGAACAGAAGCGGTTTTGTATTGAGAAAATAATTGTCAAATATCATTGATTTCGGTAAGTTTTAAGCCTCTATGTTTGTTATAATGTTCTGTCTTCATGAATAGTGCTCTGATATAAATTTTTGTGTATTTTATTTTGCAATAAGACATGCTTTTCATATCCGATTTGCGTGTGTGTATAAATGAGATTGAGTCTGCTAAATAATGTCCTAAATATATTTGTAGCAAATATGCTACATTGCCGCGAAGTGGTCACTACAGGTCAAATTACATAAACATTATATTATGAACAGCATGTGCTATATTTTGCTGAAATTTTATTTGAATATGGTTCATATAAATTTATATTCCTGCTGTTATTCAACCAGACGCCTCTTTGATATACACTTTGCCATCTTTTAGATCTAGCATTATAGTTTACACTATTTATGTGTTCATGAATATATACTGTGTACATATTACATGTCAGCAAAGCTAATGTAAGGTTCATTTATCATGTTCCTAACCATAATATTGTAGGAAATAGGCTGAATAATTAAATGTGTGTATTTTTGAAGATATCATTGAGAGGATTTTCAATGGAAATGAATCTGAGGCAGAACACCTAAGCTCTGATAAAGATGGTGATGATATTGATTATGTTGCATCTGATCATGATAGTGGTGATGATGCAGGCAATGATGATAATAACAATAATGATGACAATAGTGAGGAAAATGAAAACTCCACAGCTGTATATATGGAAACCCAACGTAACAGGAAAGTATTTCGATGGAGAAAGAAAGATGTCTCACCATCTGATGAGAGTTTTACCCAGGAAAAAGATGCAATTGAAGAGATCAAATCACCCCTTGAGTATTTCAGACAGTTTTTTTGGTCTGAGGATATCAATGAATTGTTTGCACAACAGACCAATCTTTACAGTACCCAGAAATCAGGCACCTCCATGAACACAACAAAGCCCGAGATGGAACGATTTATTGGAATGCATTTGAAGATGGGTCTCATTCAACTACCAGCCTACAAGTTTTACTGGTCACAAAAGATACCCAACCATTGCTGACTAGATGCCATTGAAACGAAATGAGAAGCTGCGTTCAAATCTCCACTTTGTCGACAGCAGTGTCCTGGAAAAAACGCCTCAAAGCTCTCAGAAATTCAACCAGTTATTGACATTGTTCGAGAACAGTGCCTGAAGGTTAGGCCTGAGGAGAGCCATTGTATAGATGAACAATTTATACCAGCCAAGACAAAGTACAGTGGAGTTCAACCCCAAAAAGCCAGTGAAGTGGGGGTTCAAGAATTTGGTTCGTGTCGGGGCTTCTGGCGTTATGTATGACTTTTATATATATGCTGGTAAGGGTGAAATAGTGGAAAACTCTGACTACAAGCACCTGCAGAAATCTGCCCAAGTCGCCGCAAGACTTTGTGAACATTTGCCCTCGCACAGTGGTCATCAATTATTTTTTGACAACTGGTTTATCACTTTGGACTTGCTAATTTACCTCAAGAACAGGGGTATACTAGCATGTGGCACCATGCGTGCCAACAGCATTCAAGAATGTCCATTGCAGTCAAACACGATATGACTAAAGCCAGACGTGGGGCTATAGACTTCAAGTTAGTTGTTGTGAAGTGATTAGACAACAACACTGTTCATTTTCCCTCCAACTCCGTTGGTGTGGAGCCATTGGGCACAATTCAAAGGTGGTGAGCTGCTGAAAAGAAGGATATCAACATCCAGTGCCCACAGGTGATCTTGAGATACAACAAGCGGATGGGTGGTGCTGATTTGGCTGACATGCTCATCTCTTTGTAGCGAATCAACATGAAAACCAGACGATAGTACATAAAAATTTTCTGGCACCTTGCTAACATTGCAAAGGTTAATGCTTGGCTCCAGTACCGCAGGCATTGTGAGCAATTGGAAATTCCAAAGAAACAAGAATTATCCTTGCTGGACTTTGTTTTGGAAATTGCTGAGAGTTTGACAACCACCAACAAAGTTGTTCCGATGGGAACGACCAGTGGTAAGCAAGTCAGACTAAGTAACTGAAGATCTGCAGAGGAAGTCAGTCCATCGTCAGCAATGAAAGTTGGTCGCAAATCCACCACACCTTTGCCACCAAATGATACAAAGTATGATCAACTTGGGCATTGGCCAAACCCCACAAAAGGAAACCGCAGTCGGTGTCGATTGTGCAAAGATGGATTTTCCAAAATCCTTTGCAGCAAATGCAAAGTTTGCATTTGCTTGAGAGAGACGAAAAACTGCTTGTGGACTACCGTAACAAATAGTAAATTTCTATTGAAACTTTGAACTTGGGATTGTTGAACTTGTTTCATGTATACAATAATTATATAGTATATATTTACTAGGGGTTGTTATATATTGGGGAGAGTATCTAGTTTTATAGATACTTTTTATATATTCTATTGAAGCTTTGAACTTGCTTTCTAAATAATAGATTTTATTGAACATTTGAACTTGGGGTTGTTGAACTTGTTTCATACATACATACATATACATATATACATGTAGTATATATTTAGTATGTAGTAGTGTTATATGTTGGGAGAGTATATAGTTTTATAAATACTTTTTATATATACTAATGCAATTCTAGGGAAAGAAATACTAAAATAAGCAAAAAATCTCTTTGTCCTTCAATAAAATATAATTATCTAGTTATTATATATTTTTTACCCTTATGTGGCAAAGTTGCATATCTGCTACAAATTAATTACCCCCTTAAATATCGAAAAAAAATTCTTTCTTTTTTGTTGGAATTTTAGGCTTAAATGTAGGTTAATTTTGCCAGAAAAAATTTTTTAACAAAAATTACTTATTTGCCACTTAAAGCGCTCTTCGCTCTATGCTACTTAATTAATGAATCCAATTATCCTTAAATTGAGGTTAGTGATATGTGAGCATAGAGGTTTTTAATGCTGCACCCGCCAGTGAAAATATTGCCCCTTACCCATAACTGCCCGCACTCGCAAATTTTTTCCTGTATCCGTCCATTCCCGAGAGAATGCATTTTTTGCTGTTTTCGAACAATTGCAAATTTGAATATCATTTTAAACACAATTCACGTTAATTATATGTTAACTTTTTCAAGCGTTTATTTATAATTTGTTTTTGAGAAAAATGTATTATATTACACATAATGTGAAATAAAATGCTTAACTGTACTCGTCCATACTACTCGATAATAATTAATCGCACCTGCGAGTGCGTTCAAATAAAACCGGGTACACGTGGGTAGTATCCGCATCCACTTTTTACTACTTTAGTTACATAAAAATTTTTGATACACATACACTAAAATCATGTAATATTTTTAAAATACTTTCTATGCATTAACACATAAATCTGATTATTAATCTAAGTTTTAACACAACTAACTTTCCTTGTATCATTGCTCAACATTAGGTGTGCTATACCGAGATCACTCTATATTTAAGGGTATAAGACTGTCAAAGTAAAATCAAATTGAAAAAAACAGCGTTTATTTCTGATTGTAGATTCATTTTCTAGCTTTTGTTTGGCTACTTAAAACCTCTAAGGAAAATTAAATTATTTTTAATGAAATTTGGTATTAACTTAAAGAATAAATTTTTCCTATTTTTCGTCGTAGAATATGCTTGCTACAAAGCGCCCTCGGTGTTACAAAAAGCCCATATATATGGCAAATGTTACAAAGGACCTATATAATTTGAAAATTTGAAACTGCAATTACAAAGGGGCCATATATATATATAATAAATTTGCAGGGTACTGTATATATATATATATATATATATATATATATATATATATAACACAAAATTAATTAAATACTATTAAGAGAAGAATGCCTAATACAATTTAGGTTGATCAAGTTAAATTAGGCTATAAATATTTCCAATATATTATTTTAAATCATTTTAACAAAAACTTGATATACTGTAAATTTATAAGTATATTTATTCTTAAGCAGCCTTCCAAAACTTTTGACAAACTACACTTTTGCAATCAGACTGCGGTGTTTTCATAATGAGCTCATTTTTTCTGTAGAGCTTTATATACTGATGATACCGGGAATATCGAAAAATTGTGAAACTGAAATGGGCAAATATGAATGAAATATTTACATGATTAATAATGTGCATTTCTTTTCCTATAAATTGACGTTGAAATTACTGAAAAAAATTATATCTCCAATACAATTACTTGCAACCACAGAAGACTTATTACAACATTTATTTAATTTCAATTTAATGTAGCTTTAAACTGTCTCACATGACCATTAAGTTGAAAACCAGTTTGACGATTTCAAAGTAAGCCTATTAAAAAATTATTTCGATATGAAGACAAGTCTTTTAAGGAGAATTGTTTGTTAAGCCCTCATTAATAAGCACTCTGTGCAAATTAACAGCCTAGTTATTGAAAGTAGATTTAGTGATTAGGTAAAAGAAGAAAAAGTCTTCTATCCTGGGGAGTTTTTACCTTTCTGATTTTCTAATTTGTTCTTGAATTATGAGCAATTGAGTTTCTTTGAATAAAACATTAAAGATTTTAGCAAATTCCTAATTCGTTTAAAGTTAAGTATATAAGATTTATCCGCAAATTATGGAAATGAACTTTATGTTCATCAGAATAATTCTTTTTCAAAAATAGATTCTAAAGTACATAAATATAAATATTAATGCACCAATTTGTCTTGATTTTGTAAATACATTAGCAATTAGAAATAATTAATTTTTCACTTTTAATATATGAATAATAAAGCTTACTATCAACAATTTACTTATTGTGATAGTAGAATGCGTCCTTTTAGTTAAGCAATACGCTCAAGAAATTCTGAACAGAAGTAAGTAAAAATTTAGTTTCTGATTGATTTTTATGTTTTGTGTCTGTAATTCACTCAAATAATATATTTCGAAAATACCGAGCATTATGAAAACTTTCATTAAAGTGCACAAATATTTATTGAAAAGTTATGAAATATTGTTATGTTCGGTGATCATAGACATCAACTATGATAATATTTAAATATGTTCTCAAAATTATTGCAAATTATAAAGCCTAATTGTAAATGCTGTTATCATGCAATTATAATAATATTTTACTGTAGAATTCGCATATATCGACTTTGCACATATTGACATGCTTATCGCGCCCTTAAATGCATTTTACACTTAAATATATTTAAAAATATTCGCAAATATCGACATCGCGTATTTGGACAATTGGCTTATATAGAATCAAATACCCAAACTACTTTAGAAAAAATTTTCCATACATCGAGAAGAGTAACTTTAAATGCATTAAAAAATCGTACTACCATTTTTACGGCTACGTGCATTTGTGTATTGACTGGTAAACTCGACGTTGAAAGCGAGGTGAAAATTATATTAATTCAATATAGCCCCAAAGAGATCACATGTATTTAGTCTTTCCATGAAATAAGGTAGTCATACGTTTTCTGCTTTGAATTTGTAGCTGTGTAGACTGTTGAAAATCAGCAGATAATATTAATTATTTCTTATATATATTTGTATTGTATTCTTCTTGTTTACATATAGTGACATTCGTAAATCGACATTTATTGGGAGATTTTTAGAGATATATGAATTTAAAAGTATATGTTTTAACATAAAAATAGCACTACTTAACAAATCCGTGGCCTACAAGGAATTTTACACACATGATGTAGGTATATTTTGTAATTTTCTATATATATAAATATAAAAATAATTATATAAATATAAATTTACTATTTCTAATATGTTTGAAATTGATTCTTGTTAAGGAATAACATATTATTAATTGGGAATTCCGAGCTTAAATATATTGACAATAATAAATCGACATTTATTTCGAAGACCTATAGAGATGTCGATATTTGCGAATTCTACTCCTAATGCTTTAATATAATATTTTAAAACTATTAAATAAATCTTTAGCCTTCGAAGAAATTTACCCAAAGCAAATAGGTATATTTTGAAATATTACACATATATATATATATATATATATATATATATATATATATATATATATATATATATAATTATATTTTGCTTAACTAATTTCTTCCTAAATTATTTTTTAGAATTTGAAATAAAGCCAAAAATGAATACATTTTTTAAATCATCTTATAAAAACATTAATATATTATTAAAAATAGCGAACTTGAAATATTCAATAAATTAACCATCTTTACAGTGACATTATGAATCGTATCTTCATGATGTTACTGGATGTGATAATTAGTCAGTAAATCTTAATTTAAGTAGTAGCAGTAACATTTATTTTGGAGATATGATGTAAATAAATTTTTGATACTTTTAGGTTTAATAATTCATTGGCCATAAACCAGATCCTATTTTACATCCTTCATATATGTGTCAATTAACCTTGAAGTTCACATATCCTGAATAAATGAAAAACAGTCTCTTTAAGCCTATTATTAAATTGCAAATCCAAATATATGCCCTAGTAAATACATTTGGAAAATTTAGCAAATATTTGCAAAATATTTGGATAAAAATGCATAATTTTTGTAAATGGAAATATTCCAAATATTTGGCAAATATTTGCTAAATAATTGCCAAATTTTCCAAATTTGTACATTTATTATTTTACAGCTTATTTGGATAAATTTAAGTGTGCGTAATATATAATAAACTATTTCAAACATTTTTGAAACCAATATAACGAAAATTTTAACTTTTTATTGTCTACTATTATAAATAAATAAAATATTTATATATCTAAGAATAATTTATACAACATTTAAGCACGCAATTAGTACTAGTTATGGACTAGCGTTATCCCCTGTGTTCATTTACTTTTTTATGTTCATACCAGAAATAATTTTCAAATCTTCCATACTTATAGATGTTTAAATTATAATTCATAATTGCCAAAATTTTGAGCGAATTGTTATGGAATATAAACAAGCTTATTTGGTATATAGTCAATTTTGCTCTAGTTTGAAATTATGATGTTGACTGACATGCCAATGCATAAACGCAATTGGTTGGCAGTTGATTGTTGTAGTTTTGATCATCACTTGTTGGTCTTGGGGCTCTACTTCTCTGTATGCAATCAAATGAATACTGTGTAGGCAGCTTAAACAACTGCTCTTATAAATAACTGACGAAATTTTAAGTCTTTGCGTAAATGCATGAGTGTATTTGATATACTCTAAAAAATTCACTTAGCCAAAAATTTGGAAAATTTACCAAATATTTGGAAAGTTTGCATAAAATTTGGAAAATTTGCCAAATTGGCAAATATTTGGAATCGATTTGCAAATCCTTTCCAAAAATTTGGCAATTTTTTGCCAAATTTATTTATTAGTGTGGATGCATAAACGTGCTCTACTATCTTGCAATGCTTTTAAATTGCCAATATTTTTATTAGTTAAAGAACTCCAAAAGGCAGCTTAGCGTTAATATTGAATTGCATATGCAATAATTTGGCTTTTTTTCATGAAAGGTAGAAATGAAGCCTGTTTTTTTCAATTAATTCTCAAGGAATATATATGTGATAGAAAATTACTAATTATTTTATCAAGTTTAATTAGACAATCACTGATTTTTGTCAGAAAATCTCTCGGAGATTTCGATTGTAACAAGTTTCAAACGAATCAAAGAAATGAAAATATAGAACTCATTGTTTATTGATGGTATATTAAATTTGATTTCGGGATCAAAGTGTAATTCCATATATTAGAACTTGCTTTCCCTTTTCTGAATTTCCCTTCCATTTCTAAGGTCAAATGTTTATTTTAAATTGCACAATTTAAGAAATTCTTGTCATTATTAAATTTTTGAAGGAATCCATAATGAACATATTGTTATTTTATCAGAAACCTGACATAGCAATAGTACTCCGATGTCTAGCGCTTAGCATTATATATCGTGTATTAATAGTGGGAAATCAATCGTTATAACGCATAGTTACTATAAAAATTTAATGTTCCAGCGATAATTGTAAGTTTGTGCTTCCCATTGCAATGTCAAAATGCTGGTTGTTTGAGTTCCTTCATACAACAACCAACACAAGGCAACAACATGCAGCTTTTGGATTGCACAACAAAAGTTCTCTGGGTAATAATGCAAGCGGATTAGACATTACAATATTCTTTTTCGGGTTGGTGGAATTGAGGTTAAATTATCTGGATTGCCGGCACTGCTTTAATTTCAGCAATTTTCAGGATCTCTGATATTATCGAAGAACGGAGATCGGCCTTTATATTTTCAACAAATGTTTGATCAGTCGCAATTTCCATAGGAATGAAAGCAAATGAAGTAAATTTGATTTGTAAATTGTTTTATGCAGTTTATATTTAAATTATGCTCGACAGTATTTGGCAAAAACAAAGATGGCCAAACAGTGTACTCTAATTAACGCTGACATTATTTGGCTAAAAGCAGATAGTATGAGGGAACATTATATTGAAGATAAGGTACCTTCAAGGAAGACCATTTAAATAATTCGGAATATTTTAAATCAGGTTATTAATTAAAACTTCAAGCTCTTGTAGAAATCATAAAATAAGATTTTAATTTATTATGTCTGCATCATATATTGCAAGAGGCAATTATATATTATTATATTTTTCCTTACAAAGCAAAAACAACGTAATGGGCTGCAGTTGATGTTCTATTGAATAGTTAACGCTAAGGAAAATTCAATATTTGTTTATTTGTGAACTTGCAAAAATGCTCATTTAAAAATTTGAATTACTTCTAAAATTGTAAGCTATGAAAATAATTGTTGAAGTAATTCCCAAAAAAGCTTTTTTTAAGCGTGCTATTTCTAAAGCAAATTTGTAGGCTTCTTATTGTGCTCGTATTTTCTGTTTTAGTAAGAAATACTGGTAATATTGATTATGTTTCATTTTAAGCAATTAGTGCATATTCCTACTCATGACTTAGGAATATTTTTTGATTTTGTACTGACTAGATGAGCTTTGGTATTCGATTTAAGTTGCTCATTGTTTTATTTCATAGACCTCTGGCCAACTTATGAATTTGCTTTCTTGCCGACGGCATTGATTGTTTACATGTACGAAGGGCTAGCATGTATGATTATATCTGTAGGGCTATTCATAGGTGATCTTAACCAATTAATTAAACAGAGATATTTATGAATATACTAAGTACTTTTAAAACCATTAGTAAAGCAAAGCTGAAGATAGTAAATATTGAGTAAGTTTTTCTAATCTAATGTTATTAGTATTCAAAACAAATGCGATACTCCAAACTAAGGGATAAGAAGAGTTTCACTTCATATTTTTATTCTGAAATACTAAAAAATACTTTCTTCAATGTTTTATGCGATTTACAAAAGATGTTCTTCTTCCTTCAATCATTTAAGTCAACTACAACGGATGATATATACAAACTTCTTTACCAAATTACTAACACCGACCTAAAATTTATTAGATAGAATAATCCATGTTCAAATAAAAATGTTAAAATTCAAAACACTTTATTAGATATATGCTGAGTACAAAAGACTGAATTTTTTTAAAATCACGTGCCTGTTTAAAAATTACATAACTTCAGATCTACTTCATGTGGTGATGTATTTTTCGCCATTTCATTTTGAACAAATTAAAATTGAAGATAAAAATGTATTTCATTTAAAATCACGTGCCTGTTTAAAAATTACATAACTTCAGATCTACTTCATGTGGTGATGTATTTTTCGCCATTTCATTTTGAACAATTTCCTATGCAATTGCACAAAATTCATGACTTAATGCAGTCTTTAGTTTCTCTAATCTGTTTGCTGATGTGATAATTTGAAATGTCTGCATTCACTGGATATAAATACAAGGGCACCAAATATTGTCAAACTAAGAAAAAGGCAACCAGAAAAATTAATGAAGAATTCTAAACTAAACGTTGAAAGCTATATGACGTACAGGCATAAATATTTAGTAACTTAATAACTTTTGGACCACTATCTTGGAAGTGTCCCTGCTAAGAGATCTGTGTTAACATCTGCGAATGCTTGAATTAAGCAGTTGGGCTTGGTGACGCGATAGTCAACATTTAGACTGAAAAATTAACATTGAAGTTATGCTGTATATATATAAATAAAAAGAGGCCTTACTTAGAGGTGTTTGATTATAAACCTTTTATTTTTGTGTATTACCAAACAATCATCGAGTTAAATGTCAATTATTGATAATAAATTACATTTGATAAAAGAAACAAAAATAAAAAATGCTGCCAAACATACGTTAGGAAAACGTCTTTGAAAAAGTTTACAAAACAAAGAGAAAACAACACATGAACGAATCTAATGGTCATTATTTATTGTTTGC
This sequence comes from Hofstenia miamia, assembly GCA_900660155.1. Taxonomy (NCBI): domain Eukaryota; kingdom Metazoa; phylum Xenacoelomorpha; order Acoela; family Hofsteniidae; genus Hofstenia; species Hofstenia miamia. Next base: position 1,063,969 of record CABFPE010000235.1, on the reverse strand, counting down.
GATGTTATGATGTTTTATTAAAACAGTAGGATTCTGAATATTTAAGTTGACTATGGCGTGTATAAACAAATTGACAATGTCAAGTCAGTTATTGGATCAAAGTAAATAAATTATTAATTATTATCAAACTCCCTTTTCAATAATCAACTATATTAATCACACAACACTGTGATCTCATGTCTCATCTTAGGTATCTAGGCATAGAGTTCAAGACACTATAATTATAAATGCCGAATCTCTGAAATAATGTTCTACAATATGTGTAACAATTTAGCGATTTAACTTGAATTTATATATGTTTTCATAATAATAACTATATTGCTTTAGTTTTGGTTTGGGTGAATCAAACAGAAGTTGATGTATATTATCCTAAAAACGTAACTTTGTCTTGCCATACCAACGATTATTGTGATATCAAGTGGCATTACCCCAATGGAAGCATTATTTCTGAATCAAAACGATCCATGGAAAATACAGTACAAATAAGTTTTGACAACTTGCAAATTGGCGGTTACGAATGCACTGCAAGATATGAAAAATGTTTTGGTCATTTTGATAATAAATCAGCTATTACAAAACTGGATATTATAGGTATGCCTAAAATATGCTCGTAGTTTCTGTTACTATATTTTATGTTTGAATTGAAGTGCCATGAATTTCTTAATCAGTAATGCCTTTGTTGTGAAGTTATGCAATTAAGTCTAAAATCTCAAAATAATTCTACATGCCAATGCGCATTAAGAAAATAAATTTAAAATGAAAAATATTCTTATCGAATGCATTATGAATGATGGCTTCAAATTGAAAAACCGTTCACACTACACCATGAAAATTAGTTATACATTTAAAGGTAAAATTGGCGTAATGTCAACAAATTTTATCAATTTTTGAAAATATATTAATTTTTTCATAAAAATCATAAAGTCAACGATGACAATGAAAAAGCACATTTTTGTTGTTTTGCAAGGATGCAATTGGCATTTATAGCATATTTTGTTTCGATATGACTATTTTAATGTGTAATCCCTTATATCACTTTTTCTACAATAGTTAATCATATAAAGCAAGGCACACCACTTTTGCAATGTCAATTCAAATTTGAAAATAGCAAATTTAAACATTGCATTTCATATTTATGCAATAGATGCACTTTGTATGACAAACTTTTTGCTAACAGTGTATAAAGTGATTTTTTCCACAACTGGTCAGCAATTACGTCAATTCATATACCTATTTTTTAGGATATATTCAATGAATAGATAGATTTCTTAATAATAAATTACTGTTTTTTTTTCAAAATCCAATAGAATTCGTACGCTGTATAAATACGCTTTTATGCCTTTAAAATTTTAAGCCGCATATATTTGAAAATTGCTGTTATATTGCTTAAAATAATAAATGATATAATCAAATGATGTAAAAGGGAATTATATTTTTATGTAGAGTAATGCGGGCAACAAGGAACATGGGGTAAAAAGGAACGAATTTTTTATTTCAGTGTTTTATTAGCTTCTGGTTAATAGATTTGAAGAGTCATTAAGATTAAAATAATTTCCTGCCGTTGAAAATCGTATTGCTTTCATTTTTAAGTGGTTAATAAAAACTTTATGGAGTATTTAAAGTCAGGCTCTGACAAGAATCGTTAAAATTTGGAGAGTATTTAAATATTTGTTTAGGGAAATTTTTTCTGTTTTTAGGCTTTACTACATGGTGATCTTCCTGATTTTATATTTTTATTAAGTTTTTTACTTCTGAAATTACTGCATTGCAAGAAGAGAATCAATCTTCTTTGCATTTTTGTTTTTCAGTGCATTAAAAATTTGATATAGAGATGGGGCAAAAGGCAACGTGTATTTTATATTCAAGTATATAATAACCTAGGCAGTATTTTATTCATCTCTCAAGCCATAAATAATGCTATGGTTGTAGAGGTTTGTGATCCCAAGCAAAATAAAAGCAACAGTGGTTTTTATGTTCAGTTTGTAAGACATGGGCTCACAGTGATTGTTGCACATTTCCAAAGGACATAATAATATGGGATTTATGTTAAGAAGTGATTTTTTTCTTATTTATGACTGTTAGATTTCATAGCTGCAGTCAATATTAATAAAGAAACATGTAATTGTTGCTTTAGTTTCATTAAACTTTATTTTACATTGTATTGCCTTGCCTCTGTTAATCCGTCCCTTCTTGCCTCGCATATTTGGAAATCTGAAAATTCTGACATTTTTACTTTAAACTAATATTTTGAAAAAATATAACTTGAAACAGGTCTATTGTTGTATGACACATTAGTAAATATTGTTTTAAGTAGCTAAAAAAATTTATTAAATGTTTATCAAATGTTTTATTTTAAAGTTTTTATTGACCAAATAAGTATTCCTTTTTGCGCTACTTCAAGAATAAGCTTTAATAAATCTGACATCAATTTAATTTGCATCAGGTTGTCATTTAACATAGCACGTAACATCGTTACTTGTGCTACCTGAATCTATTTCAATGCATTGCTGAAAATATTTTGTAATTGCACATTATAGTGCTTGGAGATTAACCCCTCCGCAAGCTACAAGAATTGTTTTAGTTAAGTGGTTGGATACACACAGTTTTAATATTATACCCGTAAAGGTACTTTGCTTGACTTAGGTTTAACTTTAAGAAAATGTTCTCAAAACATACTTTATGACCAAAAAAGCTTGTTTGTTTCAGTCGTGTCAGCGAAATTCCTGACTGGTTCCAACTCTGCTATATATATATTATATATATATATATATATATATATATATATATATATATATATATATATATATAACATGAATTTGTTTTGCAATATCATAAGAAAAATGCTCAACATTTTTTACAATTGAATCTTTTTAACAAGAATAGGAAAAACAAATGACCTAACAAAAAGTATTTCACAATCAAATGTGAAATGAAGCATGCTGTTCTTACTCAAGCAAGCAGCATACTTGAATCATTAAATTACGTAGCAAAGCACACGATCAATTATAGGTCGGAATCTATAGCACATGTTGATTATGCTAACTGAAAAAAGTATTATTTGTAAACCATTATAACCTGTTAACTTTCAAAATATTTGAAATTAAATTTTTGATATATTATGTTTCAAAAAAATCAAACAATTAATTACAACTTGTAAGCATAAGCCTGCTATCAAATATTTGGGTATTAAATAAATATATTCCAAATACACTTTTAATGCTATGAAAACAGTAGATTTTAGAGGGCATCTGTGCTTACTTGGATTGAAAATCATAAATGCACTATTATTAAATATAACACACATTTCATATAAGTAGGCCAACAAGCAGTGATGTCTTAAATTCAATTTTATATATGATCATATAAATGATTCCTATAAGTATAAATATAAACATATTCCTCAGGTTATGTGGTTTTCACATAAATACTGTAGAATGCTTGTCTTGTGGTAGAGGAGCACGCCATACTCAGCAAGGTTTCCATTAAAAAGATAAGCAACCAATGAAGCTAAAAATTAATTGTCTTTCTATCGAATGAGAAAAGATGGGCAGGTTCATTCCAAAAATTATAATAAAAGAATTCAAAGAACAAATTAATTCAAACTCTTCTTTCAGAACAAAGGCCTCTTTCGAAAATGATGAACCATTTCCAAGATCTAACTCTCATCCCATATAGAGACAAGGAAATGCAACAGTTATGGCTACATTCAAGCCGTGCTTTCTAACTGTACTCAACGGGGAGTAACCATCAACCATTTAAGGCTTTGCTGGTTATCTTACCTTGACGCCCGAAATGATACCCTAAGCGGTGATCATAACGATCAGCAAAATATCAACAACATTACATAAAGATAAATAAAATGGCAATTTACAGAAAAGTTCATTATTCTGAAAAAGCAAAAATAAAGGTTAATTAAATTAGCCGTTGGGGAAATGCGTAAAAATCAAATAAGAAAAGCAACTGTAAGCTAAAACTTCAATTAACAGAAATTAACACTTTTTGACTATTTACAAATATTAAAAAATAGTATAACTCAATTTTTTATAAAGCAATTATTTAATAGCACATTTCTATGATTTTAATGTTCAGTAGTTCACTCTCAAATACTAAGAATATTTGGATAAACATGCATGATATTTATAAATGGCAATATTCTGAGTAGTTTGCAAATACTTGCCACAATTGTCAAATTATTATCCAAATGTGTACAATTTGAACATTCATTATTTTACAGGTTATATAAAAAATAAACGTGTACGCAATGTATAATATACAATTTCAATTTTTAACCCAATTTAACGAAAGCTTTAACTTTTCATTGACTACTATTATGAACAATTAAAATATTGTTGTATCTAAAATAATTTATGCAATATTTCGATACGCATTTAGTACTAGTTATGGACTAGTATTATAAATAATGCTCTTTTATTTTTTATAGTTATACCAGAACTAATATTCAAATCTAACTAAATTATAAATGTTTAAAGTATAATTCACAATTCAAAATTCTGAGCACATTGTTTCGGAATATAAGCAAACTGTACTGGTATAATTTTCAATTTTGCAATGTTGAAATTATAATGTTGACTTACATGTCAATGCATTATTGCAATTAGTAGGCAGTTGAGTGCTTTAGATATGACCATGACTAGTCTGTGTTTAAACTCTGCATCAGTTGTATACACTGTAATATATACCTGTAAAAGCAGTTTGATTAACTGATGTTTTAAATAACTAAAGCTGATGTAAGCTAAATACTTTGCATAGGTGTCCCCGTGTAATTGGCTAATATATTTTAAAAAATTCTTAACAATTTAGACAAAATTTAAAAAAATTTAGCAAATATTTGCCAAATCTTTAGAAAGTTTGTCAAATATTTGGCAAATTCTTGGAAAGTTTCCAAATTATATATATATATATATATATACACTATAAATATTTGTAAATAAACTGAAACTAGCGAAATTCACCTTAATACATGTCTCAAAGTTATTTCAGTCAGAAATTTGCAATTTTGTAGGCACTAAGTTAGAAGACAGCATAAGTCATGAGAAAACGCATGCGTCAGCAGAAGTATAGTACAAAAAAGCATGTGAGTGTATAAATGAAAAGAAAAGCAAAAAGTCATTTTCAGACATTTAAGAATACTGGTATTATTAAATTGATACATATTAACTCAAAAATCGTGTACTAATATAAGAAAGACTTTGTATTATATATGTATATNATTGTTGTTGAGGTAGTGTTTTGCAGAAGATAACCTGAGCCTGCAGGCGTTCCGATGATGCTATGTAAAAGATTAAAAACAATTGTTTTATTGTTTTTATATTTGCAGACGGCTGAAAAAATTTATGTAATTAATCAAAGTTTCTGACCAGAAAGAAATGCACCTCTTTCTATTTTCTTTACATTGCTCACTATTACTTTTTTTTCACGTATTTCTTGTTTGTACAAGAAGGCGCATAAAATATATAGATCCTTAACTAACTTAATAAACTCATTTCAAAAAGAAAATTTCTTTAGCTACGAATAAAATATTGTGCTTTTTAAGTCACTAACAATTTTGTTCACAAAAAAATTTTCCCTATTAAAAAATTTGGGAATCTTGGGATTTATCCATGGAAGTGAATACAACAAAAACTTTAAGTTCATATGTTTTACTTGTTTACACTTGCTTCCACTTTAAAGTACTTGAAATAGGGATTTTCTTTAAAGTAGGCTTATCGTAAATTGTTTTGAAAGAAAAAATCCGATTCTTATAACAGCAATTCACTTTAAAGTTACGTAATGTAACTTATAAGCAAATTATATATTGACTATTAAACCAAAAAACTAAAAAATTAAGACATCACATTCACAATCCAATAATCAACAAATGACATAAAAATACCAGTCTATTTAATGCAATTGCTAAAATAATTTGTATCCAAAAAGATTGCAGTCAGAAAGGATTTTCGTACGCCATTGCATGATAGAAATATTTTACAGAAGGAAATATTTCATGTAATGCTTTTGTTTCAATCTTGGGCAGTTTCCGTGCTGTTTTTCTACAAGTTCTATCAATGGTAATCGTAGCTACATTACAATGCGTATGCACATGAATTCATTCACGTGATCAATGACTGGTGGAATTCGTGCGCATACAGGTATGGGAAAAGTTCGCTATGGAAATGCAAACATTGATATCAAAATTGATATTTAAAGAAAGATACTAGGGACTTCATTTGATGAACTCAGAAAAACCTGGGAACAGCTTTTGCAATTCTATAAAAATCAGTGATTAACCTCAACACCTATCCAATTGACGATCTCAAAGATCAACCCAATCTACAAGCAGGTTAGTGATTCTATAAGTTCACTCCAAGTACTTACTAGAATTTCATACGTTTTAAATTCATGATCATAATGTAATTGATTGCAATTACTGTTTCTTTATGAAGTTGATTTTGTTACACTCTTATTCCAAGTTTCTAAGATTGGAACTATGGCAACTGATAAGCCTGTGCGATCGGTCAATTATGGGTCAATTAATAAAAAATTCGGTCAATTATCGATTATGAACAAAAACAAGAAAATGTTTTTAATAATAAATTAAATTTTTGCTTAATACAAATTCGGAGAAAAATGAGTTGACGAAATGTTTCTGGATTCAGACTTTCCCGACGCGTAGTAATTATATTTCCTGTGTTGAACCAATGTATTTCCGTGGGCACCGCAGTAGCTGGGATTCTGAGGAGTCCTTGCACTTTTTCGCTAATTTTTACATAATGTAAGAAAATTTTATTAAGAAACATGTTGCTTGTTTTCTGCACTTTTATTGACTATACACTAATTGATAATTGATTTGGTTAGTAAAAAATGCTCAGTCGCCGTCAATTAACAACATTTCGGTCAATTATAATTAATGAAACAGCCTTAGGAACTGATATTGTGTTTAGCATATGATTAAAAATGCATATAGTTAAATCACAATTCACACTTTTCATCCGAAAAATTATGAGTGATTCAAATTCAACATCTATTTTTCTATGCCATTTTAGTGTAACCCAATAAACAATAAAACGTTTAGAAGACGTCTTATAACACGTCTTAAAATGGTTTAGAAGACGTTTAGAAATGGCATCTATGTCAGGTCTAGAAGACGTCTTTAAGACGTTTAGAAATAGTTTAGAAGACGTTTAGACCCAGAAAAAACTGAGAAATCCCCACGATATTCTATAAACATCTCGCCGCGACATAATTGCCATCCTAGCAATATCATGAGAACATCGCAATGCATCCTAAAATGATCCTAAATCTGTCTTAATGTCCGTCCAAAATAATATCTCTAGGATGTCTCCTTGAGACAACATATGTCCCAATAAAACGTTCTCAAGTTGTCTCAGCTGATGGGTTTGAGATTGTATCACAATGAGATACTTTGAGAATAGCGGAAGGCGAGATAGGTTAAGGAACCTCACAACTACATCATTTATAACAGCAAAATACACTATTTCAATGCGTTTTAAGTGCATATAACAGATTATCATAAGCAAATTCATTAAATAGCAATGACCAAGCTGCTACAAAGAACACATAAGATTCTGCAGATCCAATTGCTTGGCACAGATGCATATAACAATGCGAACAGCAAAGCAATTAGAAACGCAAAGACATTTTGCGCAGTCAAAACTATCAATAACAAACACAAAACCGCTAGTATTGATAATGGATTACATTCCAAGATATGTAATTACTAATATATTTCGTATGAATGATAGCTTTAAAACACCGCATATATTCTTTAGCAATTTGGTCATAATTTTGGCAATAATAAATTTAAATTAAACATTTCAATTTTGAATAAAATTTGAAATCATTTTTTGATGCAACATAAAAGATTATAAAGTAAAAAGGAGTTTTACTAATTTTCAAACAATTCTCAGTGCTGACATTTTGCATAAATTATTTTTGCTAAAAGCGTCTCACTAGGATATGAGACACCTGCGGCATCAATAGGATGAGTTAGGATGCATTGGTGACGCTTGATTTTTGACTGGGGAAAAGGTCTAGAAGACGTCAAGGAAATGCTTAGAAGTTGCTTAGGAACGTTTATAAATCACTTAGTATACTTCATATTTAAACATCTCTGATAATTTATTTTTATAATTCTAATACAAGCAGACAAAACTGCATTATGCAGCATAAAAATTGCTAGAAGTCAAAGAAATAAACAATGACAAACATATTATCATTGGCATTTCATCATAAAAGTAAATTGTGTTTGTACTTTGAAAAAATGTACTGGATTATATACTTTAACAATGCACTAATAATTTTGCGTATAATAAATTTAAATTGAACATTTTTATTCTAAATAAATTTAGAAACAAATTTTCAAAGCATCACTAAAAATATATTGTCAATAAACTTTGTTCTTGTTAACAAGCAATATTCACTTAGTGCTAAAGCTTTGCATAAATTATTCTTATAATAACTTCCATATTCACATATTAAATATCTAAAGCATCGATTATATTGGTTCAACACCGATTCCTCATGTTGATTTCATTTGACAATTGCAATGGCGGGAATTTAGTTCACATTATTCCTCAATGTGGTTTAATTTGACGTATTCAAATTCGAAAGCGCCTGTTTACATGGTTTCTTTTTGCTGATATTTATCAAGCAATATAAAAAATAATAGGCTAACGTCAGTCATTTACCTAACCTAATTAACACAGACCAGGTGTTTTCTGTAATTATTGCTGGTATTTAAGCTACAAGGCCAAATATTACAAAGAAATCCCCAGAAATTTTGGGTAAAGAAACGTGGTTTACAAAGTGACATTAGTTTTTCATATCAATGTTATATTCTTGCAGCCTTAGTGGTGTAGTACACTATATAATATTTAACACTATTTTCTAAGGATTAGAAGACATTTAGAAGACGTCTAGAAGACGTTTGTGAGACGTTTAGAAGACGTTTCAGAACATTATTTGGTGGACACTAGATTGCATTTAGCAACGTTTAGAAATGGT
>CABFPE010000235.1:1022708-1036107 GCA_900660155.1 Hofstenia miamia | reverse complement strand
GGGTTTAGAGGTGCTAGTTTGTTTAGGGCTTTATTGCTCTGTGCCGCGATGTAATTTAGCATGTGGGAACCAGAATTTAGAGTAAGAATTTAGTCCAATGGAACATTTTTAAGTAATTTTTCCATGATCTCATCAGAATAATCCTTAGAAAAAATCCTTTTAAATTTAGGAAGCTTAACTTGAATCTTACTAGTATAAATACAGAGTGCATGATCACTGAAGGATTCAAGGATATAAGTCTTATATATAGTTTCCGAATTGGATAAAAAATATTTAATGTCGTTTTTCGAGTGGGAGTTTGAGTGTTGATTATTTTAAATTTATAAATAGCGCATAAGTCTTTCAATGATTTTTTTTTCCATAAAAATTGAAATAGTTCATGTTAAGCTCACATAATATGTTTAGTGAGTAGTTACTGCTGGGAATATCTGAAATTTCATTGCATTTATACTTTATATACTCTACAAGAAAGTTCTTATTTGGATTATAAGTAACATTAATTAATTCATTTTCTGAAGAATTTGTAGGTAATTTAATTTCGATCCATAAAACAGAATGATCTGATTCAAATTCTTTCTTACGTATTGGATTTAAGCTTTTTGGTACAATTACCATGAGGCCACCACCTCTACTATCCCTATTTTTAACGAAATCATTAAAAATTTCGAGGTCTGGATTGAACAAATTTAGATTGATATCATTGTTTAAACAAGTTTCTGTAATAGAACAATTGAATTTTGAGCTAAATTGAGATTCAATTTTAAGAAAATGATTTCTATTTGAATTCAGACTTCTGGCGTTTAGATAAATGTATTTAAAATTATTTTTATAACGATTCTGCAATTTCTCAAGATTACATTCATCTAAAATTGGGTAGGATTTAATTCAACATCTCCTGCTAAGATAATTAAATGATTAAAAACGTCGTCATAAATGAAAGTAAGAAACGATTTACAAAAATTTTAGTGATATTTAATATTAGTAGAATGACACTAAGATGGCGTTGAGAGAGTCTTCTTATGATTTGATTGCAGTGCTTAATTGCAAAGTTCTTTGAGAGATTTCGAAGAAGTAGATGTGGTAAGGTGTGGATTCCTTCCTGACTTCTGAAATGATGTTGTGTAACTTTGAGCAGAACGTGTAGGGACTGGAATTGAGTTCATCAAAAATACCAGGGTTGAGCATTACAGTGTCGACATGTGTACTTTGGTATTGCGCGTTTTTGCGTTAGTGCTGCAGTGCTACTTCCTGGGTATGAATGAATGGTTGTTACTTGATCTTGAAGAAGACCATGTGTACGAACCTTTTTGAGGATGCTACTTCCTATGATGAGTGTGGTTGTTTTTGTTTTCATATTTTTAACGGGTGGTTTGACGTTGGAATTTGCTATTTTTTGCGGTGCAGGAGATATTTCGAAAAGTAGTTTGGGTGCTGAAGGTAGACTTGGTGGAGTGACAGTGATTTCTTTTTGAGGCGTTGTGCGTTGAGAGAGTGACTTTTATGGTGTTTTCTCAACGTTTGTGGGTGTGGATAGTGAAGAGTTCAAAAGAAAGAGAAGATTGGCAAGTTTTCTTGATTTAGGCGGACGAACATTTGATGTAGCAGTGTGTTCTTTTTGTTCCTTATCAAAGCACTGGCCGCATCGAGGGTATGAACGCCACCAAACAGTGAACTGTGAATCACTTCTGCAAGAGCAGGTGAAATCCGACCGTTCTCTGCAAGAGCTGACAATATTAATAATACTAATAATAATAGTAACTTTGGTCATCATAATCATAATCATAATCATAATCATCAACATCATCGTCATTATCATCATAATCATCACCATCATCATCATCACCATTATCATGCAGCACTATTTATTCAGAGCATACTAAAATTAAAATAAATTATTTCTCTCCAGTTATGTTTCTAATCATGCTTTCAAATTCTATTTGAAATTATCTTTATGTTCTGATATTATGCACACTTTATAGTTTTGGGAAGTTTATCTCAGCACTGGATTCAAAAATAGTTGTGTGTTGAAATCAATTAATCATGATATTTTTGCATAGAGATGTCTCTTAAAGTCTTTTGTTTTTTCTACAATCAGATTTGCAATAGATCTGTTTTTCAAACCAATCTGATAGCTATTTCCTTTGTCATGCCTCTATGGAGAAGACTACATCTGGATATTTATGCCTTTAGCTCACATAAAATTGCGCGTTTTCCAATTATTTGTAAGCATACCCAAGTGCCATCTGACTGTATTTTTGAGTTAAGCAGTAAATTACCAAGCTAGGAAAAATAACAAATTTCTGAATGGGAAGGTGGAAATTGAAGTGATCAGAAAATTGTTAGCCCCAACATTTATTATGTTTTGAGAGAGTTAGAATTTATTTAAATAATCCAGAAAACTGCATTACATGTACATATAGACCAGTAAAATATTTCAGGATATTTGACTGGAAACATTTTTAAAGTTTCCCAGGAATCTTGGAGATCTGTTCTTATGTTTTGCATTCTTGCAGACACTGTTGTGTAACTTTCTTGCTTGGTTAGGAGTTCTAATCAGTGGACTTGGATATTACATTGTAGAGTGCTGAAATTTTTAAATGACAATTTCTGAACAGGGAGTAAACTTGGCAATTATATTACAATTTATGTATCTTTTTCAGATTGTATCAAGGATACATAGTCTATTTGCTGCTCCCCAAACAGTTATGTAATAAATCAAATGATGAAAAATTGGCATTTATATAATCTTTGGGCAACAGAAATAGAAATAGGTAATGAAAAAAGGCTTCTTAATAAGGTAAAAAGTTTCTGATTATCAACAGCTTTTTGACCAGTTTGTTATCTAGAATAACTCCCAAAAAGATAACGCTATTCATTTAAAATTTAAAATCTAGGATCGTGAAATGCATTTTTAGGGTCTATTTTCTCAATATTTTCAAAAATTTAGTGGCGCTTCGCCCCGCATTAGGGGATGACAATGATGTCCCCCCGTCAGAAAATCCTGAGTACGCCTAAGTAGTAATGATTACCAAAGCATTAATCTAAGTTAACCAATTTGGTATACATATCAATAAAGCAATAGTGAACAGTGAACATTTTAATAGCTCATTTCCCGCCATTGCGGCCATAGAATAAATTCATAGATTTTGTTTGTGCTTAATTGCGGGCCTGAAAGGAGATGCTATAATAATAGAGTAAAATGCAAAAAAACCTATCGAATTTTAGTCAGATTTGCACTGTTTTAAACAATTGCTTTAAACAAGAGTGAAAAAATGTTTAAAACACATTGAGAAAAACATTGTGTTTTATATTTTGTTTGTAATGCTAAAAATGACATAAAATAGTACCAATGATACATATACATATTTAAATATTACGTATACTAATATTACAAATCAATTTTATACATTTGATTGGTTATTTGCAATTCGCAATCAACAAAATTAACGAAAATATTTCTAAAATACTTTAAATAATTCAATTCTGATTTATTTACAGCCAAGACAATATCATTATGACACTTTGCTTTGTTACTAGCAGTGCTCTCTACTGCATTTATAAATGAAAGTTGGGAATTTGAAAATTGTAGACTATTTTAGCGGCTGAAGCAGTTAGTAGCAGTAAAACCAGACATGCTCATACTGTGTAATGTGCACAACATGCAGCCTTGGTAGAACGCATTTATGAGCCTGCTATTGCAAATGGGGCTCATCGATGCAAGACAAAAGAAACATAGTTTCTTAGTCAGCCCTAATAATGGCTGCACATAGTTAGGTGACAAATGTAGTTATAATATTTAAGTTCATATACCTAAAAAAATTTTTCATTGAAAGTTAAATTGAGATAAGAATACAATTTGCATAAATTAGAAGTATTGTATAATTATATAAATGCATTTTAATTTTTAATAATCACTAATAAAACGTTCTAGTTAGTTTATAAACATCTGAATTATTTTATCTAATTTTTTTTTTCATAGTTTGCAATCAAACACATAAAAAACATAAAAAATGTGTTTTTTTTCGAAAAAAAACATGTTTTGTGTTTAATAAGTAAAAAACGTTTAAAACAGCAACCCTGATTTCAGAGCAGACAAAATTATCACAAACTAATAAATCACATCTATAACATTTCCCATTCTATTTGGCACTAGCAGTATTATATTTGGCAAGATAAGTCGAAATAGCAATAGCTCCATTCTACTTGGCCCTACCCATGTAGCCACAACCAGTGGAAGCAGTGGCAGGATTGGTAATTGCAGCCATTCATAGCCTCCAGAGGACCACTAGTGGAGAATTAGTGGCAGTAGTAGATATTGCAGCCACTCATAGCAACCAGTGGCCTACTAGTGACATCTGATTTACTTTAAATCATAAATAATATATGAGCTAATGCTTGCAAATAAAATATTAGTCATTATTATGCTTCTTAGTCTTATTAATACATAAAATTCATTATGAAGAGCTTTTTTTGCAATTCTCTTTTTGCAAAAATTAAAAGATATATGTGCAGAATAAAATTTCAAAATTATTTATTCACGATTATTTGCAGACCTTGAAATTAATGTCTATATGAGTACTTACAATTGGGCAAAAGTGATTTTTAAATATTGGAAAAAATAATGTTTAAAAATTGTAATTTCTTCTGAAATTGAAAATTCAATTCAAATTTGGCATTTTTGCATGCTTGTTGTTATTGGTTAAAATAAAAAATTCTTTTCCATTGTCAAATTAAAATCAATTTAAAGGGTAAGCTTGCTAGCATTTCCTCCAACCCTTTGTTGGGTTTGTGATAGTTTAAGCTGCAATGCTAAAAAAGTTTGCTATTGTTACATTTGAGACACTGATCTGATGTTGAAATCGTACTTTTGCCACCAGTGGTCCACCAATTAACCACTAGTGGATCATTGGTGGACACAAGTTAGCCACTGGTGGTCCACTGATGTATGGGCAGCCAAATCCACCCGGTGGCCCACCGTTTCTACCACTTGTGGTCCGCCAGTGTTTGGACACGTGGGTAACATCATTCTAATTGGCACTAATGGTATTCTATTTTGCAATAATGTTATTCTTTTAGTAGAGTCAAAGATAAATATTTAAAATTTACATAAAAGTGAGAGATAGACAGAACAATTACTTATAATAACTAATTACACTATATATGAAGTGTATCTGAGATTTTTCCTTGGATGTGTGCTCTCATGAACAGCACAATTAATTAATCCCAAGCACTGATATTTTCATACACATCTATAATGCGAGTTTTCTTCTTTGCTGACTCATATTCAATATCTGGGATTTTTTTTACAAGGGTAAATATCTCGCTAAAAAGTGTAACCTTGTTACCAAGAATGGTATAATTTTACATTACCTATGATACATGTATATTTGAAAGGATATTATTTTATATTATGGGTTACAAACAATTGGGTATGTTTTGAATTATAAATACACAATGAAAAAAACTATTGTGTCCATTTATATTTTACTCTGCCAAATAGAATAACACTGTTGCCAAATAGAATGCTGTTAATGCGAAATAGAATGATGTTAGTGCCAAATAGAACGGAGCTATTACCATTTAGACTAACAATTGCCAAATAAAATGCTGTTAGTGCCAAAAATAATGGGAAATGGTTAAGTAGTAAAATTAAGTCTTTTTTTCATTTATAATTATGATGTGGTTATGCAGATTTCAGTTAAAAGGAATGGATCTGCCAGTGAAAATTCAAAATCTGATTTTAATTTCACCAACTCAAGCGAAAAATATTTGGGATAATTCAACTGAAAACACAACTGAAAGTCTGTTGTGGCCATGTGCAACAACAACACAGAATGTGATATAAATATGGATGAGAATGTTGAAGTGATATATTCGACTATGCCTGAATTTGAAATCTTAAAAATGAAATGTGGATATCTGCATTCAATGAATTTGTGAATGAAAAATGGTGCAGTTCTCAATTTAAAGCTCGATTTTATATCATGGTGTAATCTTGTTGCAAATTCTGATGGTAAATTGAAAAAAGAATTTTAAGTGTTAGTGGGAATAAATTAAGGTCACAAAAAAGACTTTTTTTCTCATATAATGCAATGGCATTAATTGAAAATTTCATGTAAAACTTTGCAGCAAGTACATGTAAGAGACTTTGTTCCTTGTTAGTATGCAAAGCATAATAATGCTGTTTTTTTCATCCTCACAGATAACTCTTCTGCTATCATGAGATTCAACAGGCAAATATAAATGCATTGAAATGCAAAGTAGTCCTTTGGAATATTTGACAAAAACATACGTATTAAAGAAACAAATAAATATTTTAATGGAAAATTTGTTTTAGTTAATGCACATATATGTATTTCCACTATTTAGTGTGGTAGTAGTTCTAAGGCTTTATTTGCCTCAATATTGTGTTCTGATGGTAGCTTATAAGTGGACAAAATGCATTATCAAGTGTATTTTCTAAATTTGTATTACCAAAATCTTTTCAGAACATATCAATCATGTACACAAGATTGAATATCAAACAATGATCTCATACTCCTAATCTACATTAGTTAGATGTGGATTTTACCTGCACTATTATTAGTAAATTTGAATGAATCCAATTTCTTCAATCTTATAATGTATTCATATTATGCTAGTAGTTTCAAACAAATTTTCTTCTAGTCTCACTTGCATTCGACGGATGCAAATATAATATATGCATTAATTGAATTTTTAATCTAATAATTACAATTAATTATCGTATTTTTTATTTCAAAATCTTTCAAGTAAAGCATCAATTTCTTGCAATATATTACATTATATTAGATAGATAAAGCAAATGTTTTAGATACTGTAAAGAATCATAGTATCACTTTAGGTTTGTTTTATTTGTTTCTACACCATAGATTGTCTTTAATCAACTAACTGAATAGACCATTATTTAATATTTGATTATTATTTTAAAGTTGACTAGACAAATAACTATATATATATATATATGTATACATTACAGGGTTATTGCATATTCTAGAATCAATTATTCCTCTCAAATATTATATTACAACATGTTTAGATTTTCTGTCTCCTAAGGTAGAAGAAATTCTTTTAGGTTAGCTTAAATGTATAATTATAGACCATAACTAATAAAATTTAGATCCAGTTAGACATCAGTTTCAGAAGACAGGTTTGTAAATGATATTTTTTCTAATTTTTTAAGCATGAATTTAACAAGCAAATTTTTTATTTGATATATATATATATATATTAAATTTCTAATTTTTAAAATCTGCATCCTAGAAATAAATATATAATAATCAACTGAGTTTTAGCGTTATAATTGAATGAATTTATTCAATAATATTTTTTTTGCTAAATGGTTTGATATTTGCCTTGCAGTTAAGCTAGATTTATAAAGCATTTTTTAAATCCTTTCTTTTTATAATAGTTGTTCTATATTTTATTTTAAGAAATATTTCTACAGCTGCTTCCTGAATAAGCAAAATCCTAACTGTTATTTGCAGATCTCTTAATCATCAATTTAATAATTCCTTATAAATTTTCTATCACTTATAAATATTTTATATAATGTCAAGTCTGCCTCTAAAGAAATGCCATTAAGTAATCAATACAAAAGCTAACGGATAAGGCAATTACCAAATTATCAAATATCAAATATTTAAAAATTTTAGACTACATACAATCAACATGACTCTGCTGAAACATAAAAATAGATTATATTTTTTTCAATAGTGAACACCTTAGTATATTCACAGGAGCAGAGCTGCAACCATGCCATGCTTTGCCTAACAGTTTCCTTTACTTAGCTGTGTGCCATTCCATGCTGTGACCCAAATTTATAGAATATGCAAGAGTCTGAGACTCACAATTATTCTTTATACAATTTTTTATTCATTATGTATTAAATGCTAGTTCGTGTATATTAATACAAGTGATTCTTAGAAATAGATTTACATAGAAATTACATTGAGGAATTTCTTGAATGCAACAACAACTTTTCTATTTTCGTTGTGCCATATAATTCCTTCTTGAATTTTTGCAGTTTCAAATCAATGCTTACAGATTGTAGCATCATCCAACATTAATCAGAAAAAAGCTGCAAACGTCGCAGAAGATACTAAGTTCAAAAGAAAGTTAATTAAAAAATATTGCAATCAACAATCAATTATGATTTCAGATTAATTTGTAAAATGCAACCAAGAATAAAATATGTGTCAATAAAAAGATAATTGTATCTGTTGATAGAAATACTTTTGACAAAACGACGCTTACATTATTTTATCACCACCATCTTGGCAGAAGTTTGAAATTTAAATCAACAGGTACTTCCTTTGAAATACTATAAATACATTGAAACTTACTGTAAGCTTTTGATAAAGAATTTTACTTAGAATTCTTATTTTTCATCTTATTAACAGTTTGATTATTTAATACAATGTCAAGCTAATCAAGCAGTGTTTAGTAGTGGTCTGGATCCATCACAGGGAACGATTCAAGGGTCTCTGTGCCAGACCACGAAAGTGCACTTAAGTTAGGTGTAGGGGTTTTCTCTCAATTAGCCAACTAGCATTTCTCTTCTACATGTATTAGATAACTAACTCTCAACAAATGGTTGGATAACCAAACCTTAGGGATTATCTTAATATATTTTTAGATCTAAATTAATGACCTATAATCGACCAATATAATGACCTTACATGTAGTAATTGTAAATGTAGGTTAGGAAGTTGTTCAATTAGAATTTATTTAACTAAGCCAATATATTTCAGTAATGGCTACATATAATATTGAATGAACAACTAGTGACAGTTTCTGGTTGCAAATAGATATAACACTTTCACACAATAGAGGTTAAGTTGAGTTGTGTCATGCCTTGAGTAAGCACTGAGCTATCTTGATTGAGCTGAGAAGTGGCACTCAAGCATTGGATGGAACGGTGAAATTGGATGTGGAGATCTGCTTCAGGCAGATGCCCACTGAAAGATTGATGCAGAGGTTACCGCATGGCTTTGTCACCTAGAAAGTGAATAGTTAATTTAAATTACATAACATAATACAAGAAAACTAATCAAGTGGTAACAATAAGTAAATTCTTACCCGCAATGAAACAGTCAATGTTACAAGGTAACAGTGAATCAACAGTGATAAAGCCAGGTAGAGGATATTAAATGGTGACCGTGACAGTCAAGAACAGCAAACTAACAGAAGAAACATTCAATTAAACCACACACAAAACGATATCATATGCAATGAGTGAAAATATGAAAACAACAAACTGTTTACACAAACCAACTACTAATGAGAGGCAGAGAGATACCCTGAACCAAACAAATGCACTTCACAGAGATCCTGGAATTTCAACCTGGAAATGAGAAAGCCACTACGAACCAGAAGAAAAATTGCAAAAACCAGAAAAGGAAGCGCAAAGAAAACTGCAACGAAAGCAGTAACCCCCAGGACCATTCGATCATCGCCATACTTCGGTGAAAACTCAGCAACAGACGCCACAGATACAGAACTACAATCCTTTAGTTCACCCCCAGAGACGAACCCCACAGATACAAACCCACTAGATATAATAGTGTTGTTAAGAAAGAGTCAAGAGAATGAGGAAACTTTAAGGCAGCAAGTAGAACAATTGACTGAGAAAGTCAAAGAAATGGAACGCCAAAACGAATCAATATTGAGCGAAATCAGGGTAAATATGGAAATGCGATTAGAAGAACAAAATCAGTTATTTCAAAATGAAATCAAAATCTTGACTCACCAACTGTCGGAGTCTAACAAAAGGTTTCTAGAAGAAAACCAGTGATGGCAAGAAAAAAACCAGGAACTAGAAAGAACAAACAGACAGTTCATTGAAGATAACAACCTACAAGCTGGAGAGCTAGAACAACTCAAAGATAAATTGAGACTGCTACGCTTAACAGAAGAAGAAGGTAGAAATGACATGCGATCCCATGAAATCGAATTCCAAGCTAAAAAAGACAGTGAACTACAGGCACCACATAGGCTGATCCGAAAGGAAGTAGCATTCAAAGAATCAGACGAAGACTCTGACAATGAAAAACAAAAAATAATAAACGAAATTAAGAAAGCAGTGACCACACAACTGCAGGAGGAGGACATATGAACCAATCATAGAAAACCGAAATATGAGAATTCGATTCTACCGCAATTAACAGCCAATGATACAATTCCATGCAAAGCGACACTACCCAAATTTAATGGGAAAGTAGAGAGTTATAATCCCACATTTGCTGAGTGGCTTCAAATGTTCGAATTGACAATGGCAGAAAGGAAAGTGAGCCAACAAGCAGCAGCAGCGAGACTCCCACTATACCTAACCGGAGCAGCATCTCAACACTATTTGTTATTGGATGCAGAGACAAAAAGGGACTATCAACTACTAATAGGAGACTTCATTAACTATTATGAAAATTAAAGTTTCAAGAACCAGTACTGAATTATTATGAATGCAATGAAAATGAGGAAAATCGACTATATCTGAAACTACATGCAACAAGTTGAGAGGCTCCTGATGATCAGTTCTAGGGGAAACACCTATTCCAAATACAATTTATTCTTACATATCTAAGCAACATGGTACAGAGACGCACCAACATGGAAAAGCAACCTCAAGTCACGTACTCCCAATAAAAACTACTCTGAAGCAAAACAAGGGAAAGTAATAAAAGTCAAGGGATAGGATGGAAAAATGATGAAATTAAAAGAAAAGGATGTTAAATGCTATGGCTGCGGACAGAAAGGATATAAAAAACCAGACTGCCCAATGCAGATAAACGTCATTGGTGACAAAGAAGCATACTATGATGAAGAGGACATACTACAAATGGAAGATGAAATGGATGAAGCAAACCCAACCAACAAGCAGTCGGAAAACTAAGTAGAGCGCTGACTCATAACAACTGTGCAGTGATAATGATCCTAAGGAACCTCGACATGATGAATACAATAACAATAGCCATCAACTGAGTGATGACAAAAGCAACAATCGATACCAGAGCAGCAACATCTATAATCACTGATGAGTGCACTACGAATTTGGGATTTCAATGAGAAGACATGAAGAATTGTAACAAAAGATTAATTAATGCGTCAGGGGATTATATCAACATGAAGGGAATGATAAATGTTGCACAAATGAGAATTGCGAACATGACGTTCGAACAACCTTTGGTGGTGGTGGACACACACAATAATGCATTACCATATGAAGTCATATTGGGAAACGATTTTCTGACAAAAAACGGTTGTGTCATTAACTATGTGAACAAGACAATAAAGGTAAAAGAAGAGGAAATGGAAATCAAAGAGGAGCAAGAGAAACAGAAAACAATCACGTTTCAACTGCAAGAAGACATTCATCTACAGCCGCATCAATGGAAAATGCACACAATCGGGACAGAAGAAAATATCACAGCTGATATAATGCTATATGACAATAAAGGCATCAACACCAAACAAGTTTCAATGCCGTCTAGTGTTTGTATGATAAAAAACGGTAAAGGAAGAGTACCAATACTCAATGCCATGAACCAGAACGTGAATCTGAAAAGATCCCAGATAAGAATATACGGAAAATACATCAGAACTAACATCAGATTCATTTGGAAGGCAATGGAAGATGATGATGGAGCAAGTAATTTGCATGGTCGACTCAAGGAGTTGCAAAGGAAAGCGGATAGTACTCCACATGGCCGACTCGAGGGTGAGTGGACAAACACCATCAAAGTCGCAAGTACTCCCAAAAGCTGATTTGAGGGCGCTGGGACAAAAGCAGAAGAGGAAGATACACACAGGATACTAGATATAAATGATGTAGACTATCAACATCTAGAAGAATGAGACATCACGCATTTAAGAACAATTCTAGAAAAGCATAAATGTATATTCAACTATGGGGAGATAAGTGTTGGTCAGGCAGTAGGCGAAAAACACAAAATCAATACGACAATGGACAAACTGATCAAGCTGCCAGTCAGAAGAGTACCTGAGCAGCTAAAGGAAGAATACAATCGGATACTAGAAGAACTAATCGACAATAAGATCATCTGACCGAGTGAAAGCCCGTACGCAGCACCCACCATGTTCATAAAGCAGGGAAACAAGTACCAACTATGCATTGATTTCCGCAAACTCAACGAGGTGACAAAGAAAGATTCATACCCTTTACTGCAAATAGAAGACATGCTCTATGAAGCCAGTAAACATAAATATTTCACAACTCTAGATTTATGTAAAGCCTATTGGCAAGTNAACAATAGAAAAAGGGAGGATCTGCATGAAGGACAATGCCCAAGAGATGATCCGGAAGATAGAGAAACCAAACAACAAAAAGGATATTCAGAGAATCATGGGATTTTTCAATTATTACGGAACCTTCATCCCAAACTTAGCTGGAAAAACGGCAAAGATGACTCGATTGATGAGGAAGGCAGTTCCATTTGTATGAACATGGAAAGAACAGGAGGAACTCAATAACATCAAGGAAAAGCTCGCGAAATTACCTTCCCTCAATAAACCTGACTACAATGAAAAGTTTATATTAGATTGCAATGCAAGTAAGGTGGCAATTGGATCAACATTGGGCCAAATGAGAAATGGAAAAGAAGTGCCCATCCAGTTCTTCAGTCGCAAGTTGTGGGCCAGCAAAGAGAACTATGGCTCCACTAAAGTAGAAATGCTCGCACTCATTGAAAGCAACAAAAAGTTTAGACACTTCCTCATAGGAAGGGAGTTTAGAGTATGAACAGACAACAGCAGTCTGGCCTGGTAGAAAAAGTTTTCGAGAGATAAATCCGGGATAGTGTCTTGGTGGATCGAGTATCTAAATGAATTCACATTTACAATCAAACACAGAAAAGGCACATTACACAACAACACTGATTTCTGGACATCACTCCCAGAGTACCAAAGAGATGCAATAAAGACAGATGGAGAAAAGAAACAATTTCAGTTCCTGCCACCACAGAATATGAGGGGCTACCAGAAATAAACGTTGACAAAAAGGGTCAAGCAGTGCTACCAATATGGATAAGAGAGGAAATAACAGAACAAGAGATTGTGGACAAACAAAAAGACGATATAGTCTGAAGCAAGATCATGAAGAAGATCAAAGAGCCGTGAACAACACTATCCAAGATAATGGCAGGATACTACAAATGTTACAAGTGGAAGATCAACAAGAATGGACTGCTATATGTCAAAGCCAGAAACAATTGAATTGTGATACCAGATTACTTCAAGAGGGAACTAATACATAAGATCCACGAGAAGGGCCATTTGGGAATAACACAGACAGAAAAAACTTTTAATGCTCATTTCATAACAACAGCTGTCAGGAAAGTCGTGGAAGACATCATCAACAAATGCA
>CABFPE010000235.1:998725-1022695 GCA_900660155.1 Hofstenia miamia | reverse complement strand
GATTTCTGGACATCACTCCCAGAGTACCAAAGAGATGCAATAAAGACAGATGGAGAAAAGAAACAATTTCAGTTCCTGCCACCACAGAATATGAGGGGCTACCAGAAATAAACGTTGACAAAAAGGGTCAAGCAGTGCTACCAATATGGATAAGAGAGGAAATAACAGAACAAGAGATTGTGGACAAACAAAAAGACGATATAGTCTGAAGCAAGATCATGAAGAAGATCAAAGAGCCGTGAACAACACTATCCAAGATAATGGCAGGATACTACAAATGTTACAAGTGGAAGATCAACAAGAATGGACTGCTATATGTCAAAGCCAGAAACAATTGAATTGTGATACCAGATTACTTCAAGAGGGAACTAATACATAAGATCCACGAGAAGGGCCATTTGGGAATAACACAGACAGAAAAAACTTTTAATGCTCATTTCATAACAACAGCTGTCAGGAAAGTCGTGGAAGACATCATCAACAAATGCACGACATGCATCCTAAACAATAAACAGCATTTCCCAACATAATGAGCGCCACTAGAGAAAATCATTGCAACGCAACCCAATGAAATAGTTCACATAGATCTCGAAATGCTTTCAAAAGATACCAAAGGTTATCAATACCTGCTAGTTATGGTGGATAACTTCACCAAATACGCGAGGATGGTCCTGATGTGGTACATCACAGCAGAAACCACAGCCAAGCTAGTTTTAAAAGAATGGATATTGAGACTGGGACTGATGGAGACGATTATAACAGACAAAGGGCCACAGTTCAAAAGCTGCCTATTTCAAGAAATGGCAAAATTATTGGAAATCTCAAGTGAACAAACAACTGCCTATCACCCTCAGGCGAACAGAGCAGTGGAGAGACTAACCGAACATTGATTAAGCTGATTAGAGTGGTGAAAACACGAATAGGAGGAAATAAATGGAGAGAGGTTATTGAAATGATCGAATATTACTACAATACCTCGGTACATGCAACAACCAGGGTATCACTGTTCAAAGCCATGTTCGGGAGAGAGGCAACAACCCCACTATCCATGCAGTATGCCAATTACAGCGGTAAATTGGACAATGCATACATACAACAACTAAGGAATCAGATCATGGGAATCCACGAAACGATGTGTCACAACATTAAGAAGTCAGCAGTGAGACAACAACACAATTATAATAAAAAAATCTATGGTCACGCACATAAGTTAGGTGATAAAGTATACGCGTTCACACTGATTAAACTCGTAGGCACAAACCAAGTCCTGAAGTTGAAAACAGTATGGTCCGGCCCCCACAACCAAAACTGCCAATCTTGCAACAAACCCGGCACAAGTTGACAAAAGCAAAGTGATGGAAAAAATATTGAGCAGAATAATTATGCAAGAAAATCCGTTGGGGAAGATATCATCAATAAGCATTGCTAATAAGACGGGGATATGCCCCAGCGAAATCGCAATATTTGAAGAGCCAATGAGGAAATACATGTGGGGAGCAACATCCGAGATATGGATGAAACAGCTTCAAAACCAGCCATGGCTCACAATGAAAAAGATCATAAAAAGAAAACTTGCGAGCACAGCAGAAATTCGAAACATAATAACACAGAAAAACGTGCAGAACATATTAGATTACTAAATGAGACGCTATGAAAAAGACAGTCCATGATGCACATTCACTAAGATCCTCCGAAGCGCCAAAATGATGAAGAGAGGAGGTATTACAGAACTGGTAGAGGTGGAACAACTGTTAACATCGTCTAGATTATTGCTATCCCCCAAAACACAACAAACGATCTACAGAATAAACATAGAAAACTGGAGAGAAATCAGCCCAACTAAGACCATCAAGTGGATAGATACAGACGACGAGCGTTTCTTGGTCAAAATTAAAATAACAAAAGAGTCAAAAGACATAAAAGAAAGAAACTTCCAGTGTATCAGAGAACAACAAACAGTAGCAATGATGAAACTTATGTTTACCAAAGTGTTTACACAAACAGAACTGGAGGAACTATTACGACCATATAACCAACTTGCTATAGATGTCGAATGCATTACTTCAAGCGTAGAAATGACAGAAGAACTACGATTAAAGCTAAGTCGAAGGGGACTAACTCAGGCATTCTGGGATACGATTCCCGAAGCAAAGATGAACTACCCCTCCACCATAAGCCTAGCAACAGCATCAACCACAGAAGGCTCATACCGGCACATAGAACAAGAAATAGAGACGAAACTCCTTATCTGCACACCACCAGAGACTATCGCAATACCGATGGTCCTCCGACATTGGAGAATACCAAAAACATTTTTACACAAGTACAAATCGTACGTGAACAATGAAAATGAAGCAAAAGCCATAGTTGATAGAGATGACTACAAAAAATCAAAAGCAATATTGTTACAACAGAATAACAAAGAACAAGTCTATATCAAAGGCACAATAATGCTGGACCAACTGTACACACATGGGAAACCAATAAATGTAGAACTGCATGATTTGGGGAAATGAAATTGAAGAAAGAAATCCAAGAGCTATAATGTTATTCTCCGGAGTAAATGATATAGTCTGGACTGATATATGGGAGAAAAGATACCGGTACTACGACATCACTAAAAGGGTCGAAATCATTACGATGATGAGGCTAAATAAAAATGAACCCAATACAATCACAGAGGAAGAAGTTAGAAATAACATCAGCTTTTTCTATAAGGATGTGGCAAATACTCAAAGTTTAAGAATAGTTTTCATGTTCTTTTACCCTGATAACCAAATTAGGGAAGATTTAGCACACACAAGTAGAGCTGATGCACAGATGATGCTTATGATCAGCATCAAGGGAATTCAGTTATACCAAAAATATTACGATTTCTTCTCACAGAAAATCAACGAGCTAAGAGAGCTGACACCAATAGCAGAAGATATTAGAGAAACCCAGTTCCTAAGATACGCAAACGTCACAACAACAGAAAGAGAAGCAGTGCTAAAATGACAAAACAGACGGAATTCGCAAAAACAACGTGGTCTGATCAACAGGCAGAAACGATAATTCAAAAAGCAGACACTCTGGTACATGGAGAACAAGCTGTGCTCAAAATATTGCAAGCTGAGGGGGGCATGTAGCATCATCCAACATTAATCAGAAAAAAGCTCAAATGTCGCAGAAGATACTAAGATCGAAAGAAATTTTATTAAAAAATATTACAATCAATTAGTTGCTATGATTTCAGATTAATTTTTGAAATGCAACCAAGAATAAAATATGTGTCAATAAAAAGATAATTTTATCTGTTGATAGAAATACTTTTGACAAAATGATGCTTACATTATTTTATCACCGCCATCTTGGCAGAAGTTTGAAATTTAAATCAACAAGTACTTCTTTTGAAATACTAATAATACATTGAAACTTACTGTAAGTGTTTGATAAAGAATTTTACTTAGAATTCTTATTTTTCATCTTATTTAACAGTTTGATTATTTAATACAATGTCGAGCTAATCGAGCAGTGTTTAGTAGTGGTCTGGATACATCAAAGGGAACGATTCAAGGGTCTCTGTGCCAGACCATGAAAGTGCACTTAAGTTAGGTGTAGGGGTTTTCTCTTGATTAGCTGAGTAGCATTTCTCTTCTACATATATTAGATAACTAACTCTCAACAAATGGTTGGATAACCAAACCTTAGGAATTATCTTGATATATTTTAGATCTAAATTAATGACCTATAATCGACTGATTAATGAGCTTACATGTAGTAATTGTAAATGTAGGTTAGGAAGTTGTTCAATTAGAATTTATTTAACTAGGCCAATATATTTTGGTAATGGCTACATATAATATTGAATGAACAACTAGTGACAGTTTCTGGTNTTAGGAATTATCTTAATATATTTTTAGATCTAAATTAATGACCTATAATCAACCAATATAATGACCTTACATGTAGTAATTGTAAATGTAGGTTAGGAAGTTGTTCAATTAGAATTTATTTAACTAAGCCAATATATTTCAGTAATGGCTACATATAATATTGAATGAACAACTAGTGACAGTTTCTGGTTGCAAATAGATATAACACTTTCACACAATAGAGGTTAAGTTGAGTTGTGTCATGCCTTGAGTAAGCACCGAGCTAATGTAGGGTACACATAAGCTATCTTGATTGAGCTGAGAAGTGGCACTCAAGCATTGGATGGAACGGTGAAATTGGATGTGGAGATCCACTTCAGGCAGATGCCCAATGAAAGATTGATGCAGAGGTTACCGCATGGCTTTGTCACCTAGAAAGTAAATAGTTAATTTAGATTACATAACGTAATACAAGAAAACTAATCAAGCGGTAACAATAAGTAAATCCTTACCCGCAATGACACAGTCAATGTTACAAGGTAACAGTGAATCAACAGTGATAAAGCCTGGTAGAGGATATTACAAGATGTACTACATATTATGTTTTGCGATTTTTGTCATGAAGCATATTTATTTTATAATGAATAATTTAATACACATAATTTAATGTTTCTAAGTTTATAGTTTATGTTCTAATCATTACATTACTTTTCTACGCAGTAAGTGTTTTCTAATGTTTTTGTTCCTTTTATTTAAATTTCCATACTGTTAGAATAGTATACATTTAATTAGAAGTAAACCTCATATCAAATATTTTCAAAAATAAAGTTTTTGTTTTTCACTGTTTACTTCTAGTAAATTTGAATACTTGGGTGTTTATTTTCGAGACACATTACATCAATGGAAGCAGATCATAATATGTTTATATGAAATTGGAATGCATAATTGAGTTTTAGGAATCTGGCATAAAAGATGTTTTTTCAACAAAGTTGTTTTGTCCAACATTTACAGTAAGTTTGTCAAACAAAAATACTTGTACTAGTCTGATATTTTGCCAAATAATATTTTTGAAAAATCATGCCATACCATTGCTTAAAATCCACTGTTCCATAAACCAGGCATGGTTGCAGCTCTGCATAGAAGTACAAAAAGTATATGTGAAATACAAGAAAAATGAAATAAAAATTCATAAAAAAATCACAGCATAATTACTCCTTAGGAATTCAGTCTACTTGAATAAACTGCAGATTTTCATTTGATGATACCCAGAGGATCAAGAGAGACTTCTGTTTAAAATTCAAAAAAGCAGTTTACTTGCCAAAATATAAAATAAAATGAAACCAAATCTAAAGCTGGAAACTAATAAACACAAAATATAATAATAATAATAATAAAAATATATGTCTGTGTGAATGCTTATGTAGGTGCTCAGAATTGGATGTATGTTTAAATGCATGAAGTGTGTATATTGTCTTATTAGATGTGATTTCTGTATTTTTTCTAAACTGTTGGTATTTATTTTCTATTTGGGTTTCATAGCTTAAATTATTCCACAATTTAAATGATAAATAATGAACAATATTTTTATCTAAACACAGAAATTTTTATAAAACAAAAATAGCAAGGAATGGATAACAAAAGAATCAATTGGATCCATAACAACTGAGCAATCCCAAAGTGAATATCTGATTCATCATAAAGGAGATGTTGACATAATGAGCCAAGTGATAACAATGTTGCCAAAAGAATGTTGTCTGTTCTCTAATGATAAAGAAGAAAGATGAGTTGACGTCCATATTTATATGGATCAATTAACAATGAACATATATGCTCAGGATTTTATGCAAGCTACAGCAGCTGATTTGTTCTGATTGAAAATAGGCCTGCAATATTCATACTTTATGTATCCCTTGTGTAATTTGCTCTCATAGTGTAATGTAATTGGTATACTCAAACAAAATCATCAGATATGGACAACAAAATCCTACAAGAATCTGCTGGAGGTACTTGACAGACCAATTTGACTAGTTGTTGTTGAGCATTCATCTGATAAATTTTATCTGTGATTTTGATCATAAGGCTCACTCTTTGACATAGGGTTTAGGGAAAAGTTCAACAGTCTGTATGGTTGAAGCAGCAAAACAACAAGTGGAAGGAGGTAGTTGGTACCAAGGATCAACAATCAAGTAGGTAGAATGTAAACAAAATGACAACTATGATAGTCAAAGTTGAAAAAACTGTTGTATAGGCTATAGCATCTGCTGTTATAATTTATTCAGAAATGCAAATTTTGCCAAGTTTTTTCTAAAGCTAAACATTATGGTTATTGGCACTGTAAAGTCAAGTTTGTGCAGCCTGATAAATGAAGTGAAGACTAAGGACAATATATACCATTCTAGATTATATAAAGACAAAAATGTTCTTTGTGTTGCTTACCAAACACAGGTTCAAAAAAGGTTTACATAATGTTATATATTCATGCATAATGAAAAATCAATGATGATTCACATAAGCTGGTATTATAACCATCCAAAAACTAGTTTTGACATTTTGGACCATATGCTGTGTCCTTAATTGTTAAATCTCTTACAGAGTTGTCTGTAGGAAGCATTTTTTGATAAATTGGACAAAGTAGATATAAATTCTTGAATCATTTATCAAAATTGCACTCAGCAAGCCTTTATTTTTTGGAAATCCTCATTTAGCCTCCACCAGAGATCCACTGGTAAGAATGAGTGGGATGGGTGGTCACATGGGGAACACTGGTGGAGAAGTAGTGGCAGAAATGGCAATTGCAGCCACTAATAGCCACCAGTGGATCACTAGTGACATCTAATTTACTCTTAATCATAAATAATACATAAGCTAATGCTTGCAAGTGAAATATTATTCATTAATATGTTTCTTAGATCTCATAAATGTATAAAATTCATTGTGAAAAACTACAATTTTCTGCTTGTAAAAACTAAAATATATGGGTGTAGAATGAAATTTCAAATTAATTTATTCCTGATTATTCTCAGACCTTGAAATTGTTGTCTTGATGAGCAATTAAAATTGGGCAAAAAGTGTTCTTAACTATTGGAAAAATATAATTTTTGAAATTTTCAATTTCTTCTGAAATTGAAAATTAAATTAAAATTGGGAATTTTTGTATGCTTGTTGTTATTGTTTATGGGATAGAAATTTGTTTTATTTCTATTACTTAAAAAAAATCAATATGAGTTCTCAGCTTGCTTTAAACTGCAATGTTTGAGCTATTTATCAAATATATATATATATATATGTTTGCAATTGATACAATTAAAATACTGCACTGATTCCAAAAGTCCTACTTTTGCAATTAGTGGGCCACTGGCAGAACTCCAATTAGCCACCAATGGACCACTGGTGGAAAACAATTAGCAATAGTAGAAGACTTTGTCAAGCCTGTACCAATGGGAAACCCTGAAGTCTTGTAACACCTATTGCTATTTGACAGGTGAGCATGCAAAAATTCTATTGGAAACCATCTATTGATGAAATGGTTTTGACAAAGCTTACTTGAGCATACTAATTTTTAGACAATATGTTTGACCAACTTGATGATTTTGATTTCTAAGTTTTAGGCAAGCTGATATTTTTTATGGCAAGCTTCACTTAAGACATTTTTTAAAAATGCAACATGATGTTTCAAGGAAAATAATTAAGAGATCCAAAACCAAATATTTCAAATGAGAAAAAACTTGAAAATGGTGCATTATTTGTATCAGAGCATGTTTCTAAATGCATTAATATTGATCAAAACAAAATATGCAAGAGGTAAAAAACAACTATTACTCTAGCAATTGTGTATAAATTGTACTAACATGAAGGCTGATAGAGTACAATAGTGTAGAATCCCAAGGGTGATTCTAGCAAACAATAACAGAATGCAATTTAAACTATCTCCTATTTACAAACACTTTGTTCTTTATATACACTGCTATTTACAATATGTACAAATATTACAACAACCAATCACCAACAAAAAAAGCTTGAGGTCTGGCCAATAAATAATAACTACCAGCGAATGCTACACACCACCCCAGGCCAGACTCTGTGACTTTTCATTGTGTGCCCAATGAACAAGGATCTGGCCCAAAAGGATCCATTCAACAGCTCTTCACTCAAACATGCAAAAACTAAGGCATAGACTTGGCTGACTCTTATTGATTGGGTTAATCTTATGGAGAGGCATTAGATTTAACCTTTGAAACCATGCAAATCAATTGTGGCCAGCAATGACTGAGAACAACAGATTAAAAACCATCTTCATTGCAGCATCATTACAAGCTCCTCACTCAAACATGCAAAAACTAAGGTGTAGACTTGGCTGACACCTATTGATTAGGTTCATCTTGCAGAGAGGCATTGGAATGTTCTGCATCACATCAGGATCCTGTCATGGTCACCATGTAGAATCACTGGGGTGATTTTAGCAAACAATAAGAGAATAAAGTTCAAACTATCTCCTATTTACAAACACTTTGTTCTTTATATACACTGCTATTTACAATATGTACAAATATTACAACAACCAGTCACCAAGCAGAAAAGTGTGAGGTCTGGCTGATATATAATAACTACCAGCTGATGCTACAATAGCCACAAATGATAAATTTCAGCATTTTGTAAAATAAATCCTAATTCTATAATATGAGAGAACTTCTACATTCATCCAAGAGATGGCAATCAAAATGCATTAGGCCATTTATTTAAGGTGGCTGGCTTTCCCCAAGAGGGCTTTTGTTACCACAGACCTAAACACATACTAAGTTAGTAATGAAAAAAATTATGCCACACATTTGTGACCATGTATAAGGATTCTAAGCAGAGCAGTGTAATGCTCAAATTAAATTTCAATCTCTTCCAAAATTGAGGCAATCACAACAACATTCATTAAATAGAGTAAGAGTGCAATATAGTAAGAAAATTCATATACCTTTGTAAGCAGTGCATTTGAGACCAACCATCTTGTAAGAAGAGTATTCTAAAAATAAATGAATTTAAATGAATGCTCAACTTAAATATAGCTAACTAAAAATAATATCAAATGCTTTGACCCGCATAATTTAATTTTTTCCACACAATTTCTTTGTTTTGCAACATGACCAGCACTAAATCTTCACTAATTATATGGAATGATTTACACTCTGGTGTTGCATAATCAGTGGAAAAAGGGGAAAAGAAAAAAGAAGGAAACAAAGACTAATAACAAACGTGATTTATTTATTCCGTTTTTGTAAACCAACCAATTATCATTTTTGATTAAGTGTAAACCTAATTTTAGTGTAGTTATATCAAACCATTTATCAGCAAGTTGTTTTGCCAAAAAGCAATAATATGAAGTTGCAATAGCTAATTAATAGTACCTAATACAGACAATGCATAATCAACAGACAATTAAATGTAAACATCAAAAGACAGGTACTTACTAGATGTTTAATTGTTTGTGTAATTTCTAATAAAAATATCATGTAATCAAATGTTAGGAGAATGAATTAATTTTTACCAGATTTATCTTTTGTTTTATATTTAGGTTTGATTATTAATGCAAATAGAAAGATAAATCATTTAAGCACATGAGTAGTTCTCAAGTGGTCTCCACATTCAGTTAAAGGACATTCAGAGCTGCTGCCATTCATCACACAATGTAGCTGGTAGCTTGGAACAAAAGTGTGCTCTTAGGTTTGGTGTAGGTTTAGGGATTTTTTTGTTTAGCTTTCCTACCAATCTATTCCTAAAATTAGCAAATTATCAATAAATAGCTAGAAAGCTACCCCTAGGCTAACCATCTGTTTTAGATCCAAATTCTTTGGTATTATAATAAGCCTTATTATACATATGAGGTGCCTATGAGCACCAATATTTACTACATGTGTGTAGTGATTACTAACTCAACAACCCTTTGTAATGACTTTACTTAGTGAACCTAGAACCATTTTGTTTCTGTGGACAGCATATATTGCTCACAAGTAATCAGTAGGATTGTTATGTACTTATTTAAATGTAGGGTTAATTATATGTAGAGATTATAACAAGCTAAAGCAGTCAGGTTGCTCTAACAACTAATAACAAGGGCAATCAATGCACTAAACAAATTAGGAACACATTACACACTGAGAACATTGCATCACACTGACATGTTTGATGAGTCATGTTTCAATCTCCATCAAGTGGAAATTGTCACCAACTAGCTCTTCTCATCTCTTGCTGCAGGGTGCTGCTTCAGGCCTCAGCCCTGTGAACATCTGATGATCTAAAGAATAATTAATTAGCTTAAGTTAATGACAGTTATTAATTATAATTAATTAAACATGATTGTAATACAGTGGAATTATGCCAGCAATCCTGAGACTATGCACTAAGCAATTGTGTTGCCTTACTTCCCTTAATGTCTAGAACCTGGTACAGATTTGACACTGGCTCTTTTATTAAATTCTCCACAGCCCCAATAAACTTTGCTCTGCATCATTTCTTCAGTGATTCTATGTTATTCCCAAATACTGAATTTGATATGAGCTCATAAAAATTTCGAAGTAATTCTTTGTAGCATTGTGTTTTAATGTATTTAAGTCAATGTAGGCTTTAAAAAGGTACTTGTTTAAAATGAAGTGCCCACTAAATGCAAAACTTTAGGACTTCATATTGCACTACATACTTCATCTTGTAAAATGTTTGAACCAACTTTGCAACATTACTAGATTTCAGCCTCAACATATCCTTAATATTTTTTGTGCAGGGTGACAAATGCTGGTCTTCTACAATCATTTTGTGTGGTCCAAGGGAGAATTCAAAATGTTCATTGTGAAAATTACTAGGATATTCTAAGTCCACCTCCACCAAATAGCCAATTTCTCCATCCTGTGGTTTATTCAGAATTTCATTTATTGGAGCACTTGTCCACTACAGCAGTCCATCAGGTAAATTCATTGTCATGGTCCCCATATAAAAAATTCATGTCCAAAAAGACTCATAAGAGAACTCTTTTTCTGGGTCATAGCCCTCCAGCATGGGGTTATTTGCTTTTAAATAGTGTTCTGAATAAATGCATGACATATCTCCTTTAATGCCAGCTTCAATAAATTCTAGTTGATCAATACTTGAGAGATATTCCAGTGAAATGGTTGTGTGATTTAACATTGCATTTCAACTGAAATTGGATATTTTCAAAAATGAACTGGGTCTTGGTTATATGTTGACATGCTTTCCAATTGAAATCATAAAGTAAATCTAACAAGTGTAATACTGAGTAACAAATTTTTGGTCTTGTTTTTTTATTTTGATTTTTTGGTGTTTCTTGTTGTTTTTGGTGTTCTGAGTCTGAAAATGACGTTAGTTTTTTTCATAGTGTCAGCCATTTTTCTGCAATTTGAAAATTCCTGAACTTTGGAAATGACACAATTTTCCTGGAATGCAATATGCTTTAAATAAACTTCAACAAGTTTTTATGAAAACACAAATTGGCATGTCAGTTTGTTTAATCAAAATCCTAACAGACACTAAAGAATCACTTGGTACACATAAAATAAGCCTACAACACATGTTTAATTTGGTAGTATAAGTCAATACAGTAAGCCACAAAACCACTAGGCCTAAAAGTGGATGCTCAAATTGCATTTCCTCTTGTATATGTGTTTGTCCTAATGAATCAAGGTCCAGAGATAATCGCCCATCATGGCCTCATCCCATCTTCCTTGATACCTCTTCTCCATCACCTGAATATCATGATGAAAACATTCACTATGCTCTTTGCTCACATCTGTTAAATTTGGCCTAAAAAAATCTAAGTGAGAATGCAAATGGTGCATTTTTATTGACATACTGCATCCAAGCTTGTAGTATGATTGCAGTAAGGCTTCCACAAGATCTCCATAATAATTAGCTTTATTTTTTCCAAGAAAACCATGCACAAATTAATTAAACAACTGCCAAGCATCTTTTTCTAAATCATTCATTTTGTCTTCTAATTCATTTGAGCCAAGTATTTGTTGAATGTGGGGTCCTGTGAATATACCACCTTTTACATTTGCTTCTGAAAGTTTTGGAAACATTGCTTGCACATGCTTGATAGATTCACTGTCTGATTTCAATGCCTTTATGAACTGCTTTGCAAGACTAAGCTTTATATAGAGTGTTGGCAGCAAAATCTTTTGTCTCTGAACTAGAGGTTGGTGAATCACATTGTGTGCACCATGAGTTAATTCTTCTCTGAGGGGCCACAACTTTCTTGAGTAATGCTGTTTATTAGCTCTGCTATTCCACAGGCAGAGAAACAGGAATCTTTTGTATACCCCCTTGTTGACTGAGTAAGAAGGCTAAAATCTTGAAATACTCACATAATTCCCAATTATGGCTGGTGTATTTGATCATGTCTAACAATGTTTTAACATTTTTATGTTCTTCTTTCATGTGAACAGAGTGACCCACAGGAATTGCTGGAAATTCATTGCTGTTGTGGAGCAAAACAGCTTTCAAACTTTTTACTGAACTGTCTATGAACAAACACCAATCTAAGGGGGTTGTAGTCTATTCCAATTTTTTTAAAAAGTCTAAATATGTCTGAACAATAGCACAAACAATGAGATTGTGAAAAAATTTGCAAAGCTCAAATGTTGTTTTCTATCTTGCAGGTAGGATCTAGCAAATGCCATTATTTGAGTCATAAGGTCAAAAGTTCTGCATTTTCTTTAGTTAGTCCCATAATTCAGATCAAGTCTTCCATTTCTTGCTGATTAGGAAAGTGTGGCTCTTTGCTTGTACTAGCCTCATCAAAGTCTGCATCTCTGCCTTCTTCTGCAGAAGCACTGGCACTAGAAAGTGACTCTAACATGGGTGGCTTAGGAATAGGTAAATCTTCACAATGTGGCACTGAAGCAATTGAGGTGGTATACTGGGGTAAACAATACTTTTTTGTCTTTGCTTTTTCTGGAGTGGGACACATCTACCATGCAAAAATAGCAGTCAGTTAGATGGTTAGTAGGCTCCTGCAAAATTCTAGGAATTGCAAATGGCATACACTTTATTTTTCCTGGTAACCATCCTTCCAAGGTTGATTGACAACTTCTACAGCAAACATGAGGAGCCCATGTTTTGTCTTGGTCTCTTAGAGGCATGCCAAAGTAAGAACTATATGCAAAGACATGTTTTGTTTTGGGAGAAATCTTGTGCTTTTGTTGCTTGGTGCCTATGTAGTATCCACATATATAGCAAAATGAATCTGGTGACATATGACATTTTCCTTTTGATTACCTTTTCTAGCAAACAATAAAGTAGTATTATATCTGAAAAATGGTAATTACATGCCTTTTGTTTTATTATTTATTTACATGAGCTGAGATAACAGAACTCTGAGCTAAATTGTTTATTTGAGCTAGAAATTAATACTTGAGACACACAATTCCTGGATATGGCTTCAGTGTGATGCTGTGTGAATTGGTTGCTGCAGGAAATGTATTCTCAGTGAATGGTTTCTGTTGTTCTTTATTAAACTGGCTAACTACCAATGTTCTTTCTTTTGCTAGAATGGGAGTCACTCTCTACAATGGTAGCCTCTGCAACCTTAAATATTAACTCTTGAGTTTCTCAGTACTGCTTGAGTAGCCAGAGCACTCCGCAATTCTAGATGGTTGTGAACTTAGTACTTCTACAAAATTAGCCCTTATTGAGCAAAGCCTTTTCACTATTTAAGCTACTTCTCTGTTCATAGGCAATCCTTTACTGTCATGACATAACTCTTGAGCATAAAAGCTTCTTACATAATACTTCTCTTACTTCCTACTTAACCTGAATTCAGTAGAACTGGCTTAAAACTTGATTGTGATATCACAAACCAATGCTGTATCTCATACTTAGGGCTGGAACTAAGTATTGTGACATCACCACCTTGTTGCAGTTTATGCTTAATAATAGCACTGGCCTAAAAATCTATATAATATTATATATATCTTGAAAAATACTTAGAGCAGGAGAAAACAGAAACAAAATTCGGATTCAGCAGCCAAAAATTATCCAGAAAACATCCCAAACTCAACATAAAAATTTTTTTGTTGTGTAGTTTAATGCATCTGCCAGTAAATTATCATGAAAGTCCTTAAAAATGCTACAACCTCCATTGACCCAAGTACTATCCTGTTCATGTTCCAGCTCCTCCTGTGTTAAAGGTATTTTGCCAGTTAATCTATTGTGCCAATGTGGCAATTCTGGCAGTTCAGTTTCATTAATTTTTTCAAGGCTATTAAACCAATGATATGGAAATTTGCCTTTACCTATCATAAATACTTATGCCTTCTACTCACCCATGTATGCTTTTAAGAAGACATATTTATATGCTCCAATATTCCTAGCCAGATTTGATAGGCTGTCACTCATAAAGCAAAAAGAGTCCAAAAATTAAAGCTCCTCATATATTGTTGTTATGACATTATTTTTCTCATTGTATGTTGAGACTAATTGACATATAGCTGGTTAAGAGATCTGGTGTAACTGTGTGTATCTTCTGTGATATAGCTTCAATGTCCAATGCAGCAATGATGGGTACAAAGTTCTTAGCTCCAAATCTTTAAAGGTAATTTTCTCATTTTGATCAGGGAATGTAATTGTTGTCTCAACTTTTCCATTGAACTTCTTTAAATGACTTTAAAGGCTTCTAGCAGTCTGAAGCCAGACAAACATTTAGGTCAATCCATGCCTTCACCTTGTCTATTCTTAAAAAATTTAATACAGGCATTTAAGGTGGTTATTGAGACATAATAACAGTTTTTATCTTCCTCTTACAGCAGCTTGATTTTTGCAGATGAGAGCTTGAAGATATGTAAACAGGTACCAAATTCCTATCAGTGAGCATGCAATTAATAGCAGAAATTTTATTTAACTCCTCAAATTTGCAGATATAATTGAAAATGATAAGGCAGAAAATTTTATTGATTAGTTAAAAACATTTTGAGATAGCATATTTCATTTCTGTTTTTATTTTCAGGATAGAGACAGGCTTGAACAGCATAAAAGAAGTATTTATTTGTCTGTGCAGAGCATGGGTTGACAAGAAAGTTGTTCTTTTTCAGATATTCAGGAAGGGGGATGTAACTGCCAGCTCTTGTTGTGCAATATTTGTTGATGCACAGTCTTACTCTGTTGATATGTTTCAGGACCCAATATAATCCATTTGCTGCATAGATGTTGATGTAGATGGCAATTCTATCTACCACTTTAAGAAAATCCGCCTCTTCTAAATCACTGCTAAAAGCAAATACAGGATAGCTTGTTGGATATAGTAAAACACTCTTTGGCACACCACTTTCCTCTTTCACCAACTCAACTTCACAAGAGAAGTACACATTTGAGGAGAAGTGCTTGACTATATCATCCTGAATAATTTCTGTAATTTGTGGGAGGAAAACAGAATAAATATCAATAGATGCTAACTGACTTCTTTGATAGCAGGGAAAACTACCACAACAACAAGCTGTCTCCACTTTACTAAAAAGTTGTGTTTCAAATTTCATTTATAGCTTCAAAGTTGTTGGAAGTTAAGTGGTCCTCAAAATTCTTCATATTGTTCAAGCAGGGGGTCTAGAAGCAGTAGATGTAATATCATTGCCTTTTTAGACTGATGAGAGTTTATGTTAAGGCATTTATAGTTGAGAAAGAGCCTTCAGGTATATAATACTTAATAGAATTCACTCAGATATAAAAGCAGTGACTGAATATTTATTGACACATGAAATTTAATATTTTTTAATTTTATAAATAATACCAACATTAGTGACTATTTCAATGCATTTTTTAACAGAAAATATTTTTACAAATTATAGAGATGTAAGCTTTTGTAGTAAAATTAGAGATGCCCAATAAAGAACATTATCTTAGTTGTATGAAATTTATGTTGTTGTAATTCATAACAGCACAATTTTTTCAAGAAAAATGAATATCATGTATGTTTATACATAGACCCACAAAAGGGAAAAGCAAAAAATGCTTGCAATTCATTATCCATTTTACAATTACCAACATTGCTGCTTTGAAAATCACAAATCAATATATAATAAAATTTCAAAGTGAATCAGTTGTTGCTGTAAACCACATTTGTTTAAATGCTGTTAATTTCAGAAATGCTAATGCAAATTTAGCAGAAATTTTATGGATGCAAAAAGATTACATTTACCTTGTTTTAATCAAATAAAGATTTGTATGCTTTTGCAAACTATATTAAATGCTCAGGAATTAACTATATGTATAAACATAAATGTGAGAAAACAAGGCTTTTTAAATAGTGGTAAATATTCATAATTGTTTATTACAGCCAACCCAGCCTAAGTCAGATCAACTCAGACCAGTGAAAATAATCTGACTTACAAGAAATCTGAGACATAATTTTAGCAGACTTGGCTTGTACTAGTTCTATGAAAACCGAGATTTACAATAGTGTAACTGGTGGCTGTCATGAAAGAAGCGGTTTTCAAAATATTGAAAATAAACTCTGCTGGAAGAAAAAATAATCATGTATTCTTATGTCTTACAGTATTTTTCTTTTGATACCTGAACTAAACAAAAACTAAACTTAACTTTAATTATGGTGCCATCAATCACTTCATTCTATTTTTGATTCCATATTTGTCATATGATGGATGCATACAACAACTTGAAGTACAACAAAAACTTATTGTTAACATCTTTTTTATCTTTGCAACAATGGTATTCAGTAGTCCAAAATATCTAGTTGTAAGGGGTCATCATATTGAAAAATATACCAGAAACTTAAATCATTTTTTTTAATTATACAATATGATACTTTGTTAGGCCTGTGTGTGCATATGCAGATCAAGTAATTCTATATGTAGCACAAAAATCTGTTTGAAGAAGGTTTTAAGGATTTGTGTCTTTTAATCAAAATAATTTTAACTTCAAAAAAATTAGTAAGTTTTAAACATTCATTTGCAAATCTATGTCAGGCTTTAACCATGCTTGTGAACATTTTTTGAGATATATACAGGATAATAACATAAATTACGATTATTACAAAATATTTTAAATTCAAAAATTCAAATCACTGTTGAATTTTCATTGACAATCAAAATCAAATGAAGTCTTTGTAAAAGAGATGTATTTAAACAGTAGAAAATCAGTGCAATGTAGAGAAATATAAGCTTTCATTATACAATTGAAAAGATTAACAAAATAACAATACACATTTCTTGCATTTATGTAGATTTATTATTACATGTCAAAGCATTTCAAATAGTTAGGCTGCTTTATCTTATAATTTCCATTTGAAAAAAGCATAAAATTTTGAGTGCTAGAAACTACTTGAAGACTATGCAAAGAAATCAATTGAGTTACAAATGTATAATTGAACCAATTCCATAGCATAGAATCACTTTGCACAAATGTGTGAATAAAATTATTTTAGTATTTACACAGTACTTAAAAAATACGCATTGTTAAATAAGATATTGAACAAAAATGATATGCATAATCAAAATAATGGTATAACAATGCTTAAAAACATTTACATCAAATCATTTTTGAAGAAAACACTGAAGTTTGCACAATGGTTTTGAAAAAAAAACAATTGAGTGCATTACTAAAAACAGCCTGGAAATTACTTAATATGATACCATAGAATCAGTTTGCATGAATGTGTGTGTTTTAGGTTGAATGTAATAATAAATAAAGTAAGCATATTGAATTAATATAGTGCACCAACAGGATATCCATAATCCCCAGTATTCCAGCAAGTAATAATCAGGTGAATTTAAAGAAACATTAATTGTTTCATCTTCAAGACAGGAAAGAATTCTCAAAGAAATGTGCTAAGAGGATATTGTGACAATGTTTGAAAAATATCCAATGTAAAATCCATAGAATTACTAGAAATAATCTGTAATTAAATTCATTCAATAGAATAAATTTGTGAATAAATTAGGTGTTGCCAAGCACACAGTATTTAAAAAATACTGCTAGTGTTATACACACTTTCTTATGTTAAATACATACAAAGAAATTTATTTTGTTTCTCAACTAAATAAATTGAATGCAAATGATATTCTCCATTATAATTTTAACAAAGTCAGATTTAATTAGAAAATTGTAAATCACTAAGTAATTGTAATAATAAGCATTTTTATTGATATGAACAATTGCAAATAAATACTAGCAAATTTCTTAGCAAAAAGCATTCTTAATATTTTCTGAATGCACAATGTTATTACAAGGAATGATATACATATATAATTACAATAAGAAAGCATTAATAAAGATAATTGCTAAGTAGAGTCAAAAATTAAATTTCAATAACAAACCTAAATAAATAATAGAAGACAATAGAATAATGTAAGTCAATAAAATTTAAATAAATATTGTTGTCAAAGAAACAAATTTTAATAAAATTGGTTAGTAGAGAAACATCTCTTTTAAATAGCAATAAGAGAAGGGTTCTGTTCTTGTATACATTTAACTATTATATGGGAATCTGTGCTTCACACTTTCTACAAATTCATTTTGTAATACCCCTCTAAATAGTTTAAGATAATATAGTAAAAAAATTGTATTTATGAGTGTGAATAAAATTTTCAACATTGAATCCTTTTTTATTTCAGTTTCACAATGGTCAATATTTAATATAATAAAATATGTCAAAGTACACTCTCAGTTGGGGAGTTAATGAAACCTGGATTGATTTTAAAAATAGTTAATCACTAGGTGAGATTGTGAGATGCATTGTAATACATTAGTGGAAGTGAGAAACAATACCTCTATAATAATATAAGTTAAATATAATTGGTTGTTTCCTTTTTTTAATGAACATCTTGCAATTTGAATTTTAAGCAATAAGTGCATTTTGAAAAAGTTTTATTTTTTGGCAAAAGCATTGTCAAACCTTTTGTGAATAAGAAATATATATTAAAATAAATGATATATGTACAATTATAATAACAATAGCATTCATAATTTTTGCTTACTGTAATTAATAGTGAATTTCAATAATCAATGTGTTGAGTAAATAAAAGACCAAAGATTGATGTGAATGTATCAAATTTAAGCTAATATCAATGTCAAGGTAACAAATTTTAATAGAAATTGGCTAGTAGAGATACTTATCTTATAAATATGATGTACATGAAATAGCAGTAAAAAACATTTCAAGTCATTTGAAGAATTATGCTACATGAAAATTGACATGTATATGTTTACTATTACTGTGATAAATAATTCACCAATGTGCAAATAAGTGAATTTATGCCAAGATAAAAAATCATAAAATGAAATATTTTATTCTTCAAAAAATCGAGAGGTCTATCCAAAGAAATGTTTTTTTGGTACATGCAACCACTTAAAAATTTGTAACTTGAAAAAATATACATTTGGTTGAAAGCAATGCGTGAACTTCAACAGAAACTCCAAAAAAATTTATAATTAGTTAATCGCTAGATACATTTTTATTGCGATTTTTTTGATAGAGAGAAACAATGCCTCTTTATTGATTGAATAAAGTGAAATTTCTTGATAGAATAGAAAACAAAACTTTTGCAAGATTGTTTTAGAGAAATTTGTTTATTTAATCTTAATTGAATTTATTTTCCAGTGAGACTTTGCTAATGAATCTTGGCACTCCCTTGTCATTAAATCACTATTGAAAAGATAGTAATACTACTACAGCCTACAGCTCTTTTATTAACGTCTATTAAATTTCAATTAAATTAAATTTAAGTAAAAACACATTATAATTATACTAGCAATAGCAATAAATTAAGAATATCATTATGAAATAGTGCATTACAAAATTTCCCCAGGCATTATACCAACTGACAAATGATGAAATGATATTAAAACACATTTATCTTAATAAACATTAATTTTTACTCCACCCAAAACATTAAACATTTAGATGAAAAGAATTCTTAAACACAATCTGAATGTGTGATAGAATTACAACAACAATATATACATAGCAAAAATAATGATTGCTTACTATAGCTTAGAGGGATAAAACTTTGAGCAGTGACTATTTCAAATCAACAATGACAAAACATTTACCAACCAGGCTTGAGTTGTTGTCATGGAAACTCATTTCAAACAGAATGGCTTACATTTTACATATTTTTTACAAATTTGAGTGTGATCATATATCACTAGATATTTTATTGTGGAAAGGTTATTATCATTTTTAGTGCTCATGGTTTAGGTCTTTGGTAACAATATACCTTATGGGGGGGGGGAGTCACATTAGATAAATGCCTTAACACATTTTTAATAGCCACCTCCTTGGTGAATGTGGAAGTGCTCTCATAAACAATGCTGAAATTTGATATGTGTAGCTATTCTACTCTGTCTGCATTTAAATTTGTACAATTTATACACAATTGTGAGAGTAATAGTTGTTTTTTACCTCTTGCACATTTTTTCATCAATATTAATGCATTTAGAAACATGCTCTGATACAAAAATTTCACCATTTTCAAGTTTTTCTCATTTGAAATATTTGCTTTTGGATCTATAATTTTTTTTCCTTTGGGAAGTGCTCTCATAAACAATGCTGAAATTTGATATGTGTAGCTATTCTACTCTGTCTGCATTTAAATTTGTACAATTTATACACAATTGTGAGAGTAATAGTTGTTTTTTACCTCTTGCACATTTTTTCATCAATATTAATGCATTTAGAAACATGCTCTGATACAAAAATTTCACCATTTTCAAGTTTTTCTCATTTGAAATATTTGCTTTTGGATCTATAATTTTTTTTCCTTTAAGCATTGTGTTGCATTTTTAAAGCATTGTTACAGTAAACATGTCTTAAGTGAACCTTGCCAACAAAAACACCAATTTGCCTAAATCCTAGAAAACAAAATCATCAACTTGGTCCAAACACATTTTCTAAGACTTAGTTTGCTCAATTTAGTTTTGTCAAAACCATTTCATACTAGATGGTAGATTTTATGCATGCTCACAAGGCAAAGAGCCAAAACTATTACAAAAACTTCAGGGTGTCCCATTGGGACGGACTTGCCGTGATCTCTTACTATTGTTAGCAACTGGTGCACTGGTGGCCAAATCCCACCTGGTAGCCCAACATTTTTGCCACTGGTGGTCCACCAGTTGTTGCCTACATGTGTTATGCAACTGAAGCAAATGAAAGGCCTTTGAATGATTGGAATAATTCAAGAAAGAGAAAAATATGTAACGCCGTGGTTGTTGGAACAAAACAAGCATTCATTCTGTTGAAGCTATACAATGTAATAATTGCTTTCCGAAATGATAAAAATGTTTAAAAAATTATACAATTTTTAGAGTTTATTTTGAATTTTACCAATGGAAGCACCAGCATTTCAACTCTTGGTTAGTTTACCTATTTGCCAGATCTAGTGTTAATTAATACTTTAAAAATGAAGTGTACTTCAAAGTGAATGTTATTGGATGTATTAATATTTGGATATATTACTATTTGGCTAATTCATTATCAGTTAACTTCTAAAACAAGAAATTAGTTTACCCTAATGTATTAATAGGCACTAAAATCATCAATGGAAATTGTTGACTTTTTTGTATAAAATGAACTTTGTAGAGTCAGTCAAACTTTTGATCAAAATTGAGCATCATTTATTAAAGTCTAAGCTTATCAATATTGAAATTTAAATATGATGATTAAAAGTATAGTTATTCATAATAATCTTTCTAATTTTAGAGGACATTTTCAATGTAATTCATGGTAATTGAAGTAAGTACATTATAAAGTTGTTATATATAATATATATATATAAATATATATATATATATATATAAATTTATTTCTTTTCATTGATATCA
This sequence comes from Hofstenia miamia, assembly GCA_900660155.1. NCBI lineage: Eukaryota > Metazoa > Xenacoelomorpha > Acoela > Hofsteniidae > Hofstenia > Hofstenia miamia. The sequence goes on along the minus strand of CABFPE010000235.1, from coordinate 1,001,015 downwards.
TAAACTTCATATCATATGTTTCAAATTCAAATGTGTCTATTGTGTATTTGAATCTATAAATTTTGCAATTCTGATGTTTGTCAATTGGCTTTCATTGATTATTATACCAATTCCGCTCAAATTAGGCCTGATCATGCTATAATTTTTTTACATCTAGCTAATATGGAAACCAAACATTAAATATGTTTACACTAAATTTGTTGTATTACCTGTTGCATGTTGTGTTGGTGTATTGATTACTGACAGAGCACTCAGCTGATATTCTTCATCAAAATGAACGCCTTCTTGAGATAAGGATATCGAATCATATATATACCATGGGTAATCAAAATCATTTTGAGATATAAAGTGAAGTCTGTTTGCATGTTGCGGATATATTAGTTTTGAAATGGGAGTTTTCTTCACTACTAAGGCATACCAACACTCTTTNTGTGTAATATCAAAAATGCTAACTGAATATATATGTATATATATATATATATATATATATATATATGTATTACATTTTGAAAGAAGAATTTGCTGAATATTTGTCTCAATATGATTTTCAAAATTATAGACAAAATACTAACAACAAATGAAATCTCCATAGTGATTTTTCTGTGAATTGTATTTTAATGAGGATTCCCTAGACTGGAAAGATACTCCTTTAAGAATTTTCAAATTCATTTTTAAATATGTAGATATATATTTATTAACAATTTATTAATAAGTACCAATGAATTGTGAACTATATAAAATCGAGTAGCTTTTAATATCGTTTCAATTAATTTTTTATCTAGTCCATATAGGTACTTGCTAACCTTTTATTTGTAATTTGGATTGAAACTAGAAATATATCATTAGCTTAAATGTTTGCTATTTTTAGGATAGAATGGACTTATTTCGACAGCTAAATATTGTTTGTGTAATTACTTTTTGTAAATAAAATGATTTTATTTTAAGTGATATACTTTTGTGTATTAACATATAAATAAGCCATTGCCTTTTGCAAAAAATTATATTTGGTTTCTATTAATCCAATTACATTTTTCATCTCTTCAAATATCAGTAAAGTTTATCAAACTATTTGACATTTGGAATTTATGTCTTATGTCATTATTTCTATAAATTTGTGAATTAAATATTTCTTATGTGTTATTGTAATAATTATTGAAACAAAACCTCTTAGATTCAATAACCTTTAGTCACCCAAAATCGATTGAAACTAGTTAATGTTCTCAATAATTTAACACTAAGATTCCTAAATATCGAAAGCTCTGAATGTCACTTTAAGATAATACAGATTTTAGCAAATAAAAATAAAAATTATGATGTGCAAATCAAATTAATGTTGTTAATGACATTCTACTTTGAAGTACAAAAGTATAATTAGTTTTATTTTAAATGCTAATAATCTGGATGGTTTTTAGAATTGCATGTCATTTTTCATGCATTATACTTATTGTGCATTTCGATTAAAAAATGAAACTAAATGCAGTTTCTTAAAAGATTCATATCCAAACACCTATATGTATCTAATTTAGCATGAATACCAAATTATATTCATGTGAAATTATTGGTAAAAAAGAACTGCTAATTTCAGCATGATGTTATTCAGCATTTGAATTTGAAAAATGTAAAAAATTATAAAGCTCACTAATAAAAAATTGATAATTGTGTAATGTTCTTGTTTGCCACTGCTTCTGGAGTTTTAGTTTTAGCAGCTAAACAATTTCTAGTTACAGGGTGTTTCAGTCAAACCTGGCTGATTTCAATCGATTCCCATTTGACCCATGATGAAGATGTTATACCGGAACTTTTTGCAAACAAAAGACAATACCTGGGAATTTTATGTCCGTATGCTTTTATTTACTTTTATTATAATTTATGAGTTCGATTTATCGTCACGATTTATGAATAAAACAATGAAAACTATGGAAATTAAATGTAAAAATTTATTGCTTTAAGTAATGGAACAACAGAAACTATATAAAACAATGAAAACTATGGAATTTTATTCAACATGGCGTCCGCTAACTTCCAACACGGTATCGAGTCGTGCCTTGAATGCGAGAAGTGCTGCCTGTCGCTCTTCAGTCGAAATGGAGTCGATTTCCTCTCGCAAACGCTGCTCCAAATGGTGCACATCGCGAATATTTGTGGAATACACTCTGTGTTTTACCGTTCCCCACAGCCAGAAGTCTAGAGGCGTTAGATCCGGACTACGCGCTGGCCAAAGAATGTCACCTCTTCGAGAAATCACATTGTTGGAAAACTCATTACAAAGAAGGTCGATAGTTTCGCGTGC
>CABFPE010000235.1:984813-995612 GCA_900660155.1 Hofstenia miamia | reverse complement strand
TTGTAACGTAGAAACCAGAGGAGGAATTGGTATGTGAATAGCGAACTCAGTGTGATGGGATTTGCAACTACTTAAGAATTTAGTGCATTTATTGTTTTTGTTATTATGAATTTGTGTAAGAAACGAAGTAATGCAACCGGGATGCTTGAGTAGCTTATTATGGAGCCTTACATATAATACCCCTACATATATAGAAATAAATAATAGCCCTTGATACATGTAAACAATCAATGCCGCCTGCAGAAAAATATAGACATAAGTTGGCCAGAGGTCTACCGTAAGAAACGAGGAGCAACTTATTGTGACTATTAAATAATCTACATGTAATAGAATGTAAAGATACAATCTAAATAATCATCTAAATGTAAGTAATATTAAATCACCGATCATCATGTAACATAATAGATAACTGAAGTTCATCAATGAGAGAGTTAACATGTAAAACATAATAGTTGCAATCATAATAACAGGCAAGCAACAATGAGTAGGAAAGCTATAATGATAAAAAACTCCTATACCTATCAGTAACCTAAGAGCACACAAGGTAACTACAGCTGTCGCGCTCCCCCTTGTGGAATAGCTAATAGGAGGCTGCTCCAGCATACCTTTAACTGGATGTGGAAACCACCATACAATTACCCTAGCTTGTAAACATTTAGCTTTCCATCATAATATAAAATAACCTGACAAGAGAAAAGTAAATCCAACGTAAATTTGCTCATCAATAATTACATCACTTCAAGTATATTTATAGCACTTGGTAATAAACAACTAAATACTCGACTAGTACCTGTTAATCATTCTTGTTTACAGTTTTCCCTCGTTTAATATTTCTGTTACAATTACGCAACATCAGAGTTAATTTGACTATGCTGTTTGACCATCTCTCATTTTGTGAAATACTGTCAAGCATAATTTTAAATGTAATTGCACAAAACGTTTTACAAAATGAAATAATCAATCCTATCATGTGTTTACATTTTAATCATTATAATCATTATAAATATTTTTAGTCTTTGTTTCATTCATCCTTTCCTCTCATCTTGACCACACATGATAGTTTTGATGGATTATGTCACATTAGCCTCTGTAAAAATTTTGTTGGTTGAAAATATTGGAAAAACATACTTTTAGTGGAAGTCACTTATTGCATATATATAAGCAAATTACAAAATTAAAAGAATTCAACATTTAAATAATAATATGAACTACTTATAGGTGACTTCATAGATTACTATGAAAATGAAAGTTTTAAAAACCAGTACAAAATAATCCTAAGCTCTACTAAAATGAAGAAAACTGATGACAACAAGGGAATTAATATGAAGCAAGTATCAATGCTATCCAGTGTTTGCACAGTCAAGAATGGAAAGGGGAGAATACCAACCCTCAATGTGATGCACCAAAACATCAATTTAAAGAAATCTAATGTGAGGATATATGGAAAATATATCAAATCCAATATTAGACTCATTTGGAGAGTGATAGAGGACAATGATGGTGTGAGTAATTTGCATCATTGATTCAAGGACTTGCAAATGAAAACAGCAAGTACTCCACATGGCTGACTCAAGGGCATGATGATCAAAACAAACAAAGAAGATGCATACAGAATACCAAAGATAAGAAACAAATTTAGCATTATCCAAAGCATAATGCTGCTAAGAAGAGAAGATCAGATGATTAGTCAGTTAACAGAATTAACATTGAATTATTATTTATTGATTATGAAATAAAAACAATTAAAATTTAATTATCATCATTATGTTTGTAAAATGCAACTAAGAAAATATATTGCCAATTAGTACTTGTCAGCAAACAATTTGGCAAAACAAAGGGGCAATAATGCTTCCACTATTTTTAGCCATTTTGACAGATGATAAATTAAAATTTTGAACAACAGGTACTTTTTGAAATTGAAACTATAAATAGAGTGGAAATCAATTTGGAAAACTGTTGAAGTAAATTCTTTGGAAATCTTATTTTTAGATTTAACTTGGTTTGCTTAATACTAATCAATGTCAAACTAAATGGTAGATGCATTAGTAGTGGCTTGGGCACTCATTGGGAGTGATTTGAGGGTCCTTGATCCAAGCCATGAACCTGCATTTATGTTAGGGGTAAAAATAGGAGTTTTTCTCTGTTTAGCTGACTATCAATTCATTCATTTACATGTATTAAATAATAGACTTCCGAGATAAAGCTAGTTAGCTGATTGTAGGTTATATCTATATTATATTATCTTGACTACATAGGTGACCTATAAATAGAACAATAAATAGACAAAGCATGTATTGTTATCTAAATGTAAGTTAGGAAGCTGCAAGTAGTTATCTATATTATTATCTATATTAATTAAAGCCATAGCTTTTCAGTAATGGCAAAAGTGATATTTATTAAGCAGCTAGTGATATTGCCATGTTACAAGGTACAAGTTACACATTACAAATTGAGTTTAGGTCAGTTACATCCAGCCTTAAGAGTTGCATTGAGTTAGGATAGGGAAAATATAAGTTACTTCAATGAACTGAGACTTGGAACTACTTGATCAACAACAAAGGCATATGAGTATGGAATGATTCAGAGATTGGAGTTGGCCAGGGGCCACAGTGGAAGACAAGTGAATCACAGAAGAAAGCTGCAATGATGTCATACCTAAATAGTATCAGATTAGTTGGGGTTAATACAAATTAATAACAACCTATCTTCTGTCAAAACTATCAAAGATCAGTACATCCCTACCCACTTTTAACAAGAAGTAATATTTAAAAGAATAAATAACTCTATGTTAATGCCTGGTAGCAGATGCTACACAAAGATTACCCACACCTGGAGAAGAGGCAAATTCAACAATTAAGAGAGATGTTAGTATAACACAAATGAAAATTCCATTTTAAAAAATAAGCATGGGACAAGCAATAGGCGAAAAACACAAGAAAGTTACAACAACAGACAAACCTAGCAAGCTGCCAGTCAGAAGGGTGCCACAGCAAATGAAAGATGAATACAACCATATACTGGAAGAATTAATTGACAATAACATCATCTGTCCATGTGAAAGCCCATATGCAGCACCAACAGTATCCATTAAGCAGGGAGATAAATACTGCTTATGTATAGATTTTTGCAAATGAAATGAGGTAATGAAAAAAGACTTATACCCTCTCCTGCAAATAAAGGACATGCTCTACGAGACAAGCAAACACAAGTACTTCACAATGCTAGACTTATGTAAAGCCTAGGAAAGATGGAAGATGAAGATATTAAGAAAACAGCATTCATAACACCATATGGATTGTATGAATGTATATATATATGGCGTTTGGGGTATGCAATGTGCAGGCAATTTTTCAAAGATATATCACAATGATGCAGTTGATGCATACATATACTATATAATAGTAACAAGCAACACAATACAAGAACACTTGGAAAAATTAGAAAGAACTCTAATGATATTAGAGAAGGCATTACTCTGCATCAATGGGAACAAGTGTGATATTTTGAATAAAAAAATAGTATTCTTGGGAAGAACAATCAAGAAAGGCAGGATATGCATGAAAGACAATGTGAGGGAGGTGAACTGAAAAATAGCAAAACCAAATAATAAAAAGGACTTATAAAGGATAATGGGATTCTTCAATTATTATAGTACTTTTATACTGAATATCACTGGAAAGACAGCAAAGATGACAAAGGTAATGAGCAAGTCACTACCATTTGTGTGGACCTGGCAAGAACAAAAGGAACTAGATAACATCAAGGAAGAATTAGCCAAATTGCCATCTCTAAATACGCCATACTAGAATACAATGTAAGTAAAGTGGCAATTGGAGCAACACTATGACAATTGAAAAATGGAAAGGAGGTTCCTATAGCCAAAAATTAAAAGTGAGGAAAACAAACAAATTTAAATTCTCAATCAAACACCAAAATAGTACCTTACACAGCAACGTGGACTTCTGGACATCATTGCTAGAATACCAAAGAGATGCAGCAAAACTAGATGGAGAGAAAAAACAGTTCCAGTTCTTACTGCACACCAAATATGAAGGACTGCCTGAAATAAATGTGGATAAAATCAGGACAAGCAGTGCTACCAATACTGATAAGAAAAAAATATCTGAAAAAGAAATAGTAGAAAAACGTGATCCTTAGCAAATTTATAAAAAGGATAAAGGTACCCTGAATGACTAACAGCAAGCTGCTACAAATGGTATAAATGGAGGATCAACAAAAAATCCATATAGATCTGTAAATGCTGTTGATAGATGAAGAATGTTATCAACACTTACTGGTGACGGTCAAAAACTTCACAAAATATGCAAGAATGATCCCAATGAAAAATGCAACAGCAGAAATAATAGTGGAAATAGTATTAAAAGAATGGATCTTGTGATTCAGTCCAATGGAAATGATAATATCATCCAACATTAATCAGAAAAAAGCTGCAAACGTTGCAGAAGAGACTAAGATCCAAAGAAAGTTAATTAAAACATATTACAATCAATTAGTTGCTATGATTTCAGATTAATTTGTAAAATGCAACCAAGAAAAAAATATGTGTCAATAAAAAGATAATTGTATCTGTCAATAAAAATACTTTTGACAAAATGATGCTTATGTTATTTTATCACCGCCATCTTTACAGAGGTTTGAAATTTAAATCAACAGGTACTTCTTTTGAAATACTATAAATACATTGAAACTTACTGTAAGCATTTGATAAAGAATTTTACTTAGAATTCTTATTTTTCATCTTATTAATGGTTTGATTATTTAATACAATGTCCAGCTAATCAAGTGGTGTTTAGTAGTGGTCTGGATACATCACAGGGAATGATTCAAGGGTCTCTGTGCCAGACCATGAAAGTGCACTTAAGTTAGGTGTAGGGGTTTTCTCTCGATTAGCCGACTAGCATTTCTCTTCTACATGTATTAGATAACTAACTCTCAACAAATGGTTGGATAACCAAACCTTAGGAATTATCTTAATATAGTTTTAGATCTAAATTAATGACCTATAATCAACCGATATAATGACCTTACATGTAGTAATTGTAAATGTAGGTTAGGAAGTTGTTCAATTAGAATTTATTTAACTAAGCCAATATATTTCAGTAATGGCTACATATAATATTGAATGAACAACTAGTGACAGTTTCTGGTTGCAAATAGATATAACACTTTCACACAATAGAGGTTAAGTTGAATTGTGTCATGCCTTGAGGTACACATAAGCTATCTTGATTGAGCTGAGAACTGGCACTCAAGCAATGGATGGAGTGGTGAAATTGGATGTGGAGATCTGCTTTGGGCAGATGCCCACTAGAAGATCACTACAAAGGTTACCGCATGGCTTCTTCACATAAAAAGTGATTAGTTAATTGAGGTTACATAACGTAATAGAAGAAACTAGTCAAGCAGTACCAATAAGTAAATCCTTACCCACAATAACACAGCTAATGTTACAAGGTAACAGTAGATTAACAGTGATAAAGCCAGGTAGAGGATATTACATGGTGACTGTGACAGCCAAGAACAGCAAACCAACAGAAGAAACATTAAATTAAACCACCTGCAAAACAACATCATAAGCTATGAGTGAAAGTATGGAAGCAACAAGTTGTTACACAAACCAACTACCAATGAAAGGAAGAGAGATACCCTGAACCAAACAAATGCACTTCACAGAGATCCTGGAATCGCAACCTAGAGATGGGAAAGCCACTACAAACCAGAAGAAAAATGACAAAAACCAGAAAAGGAAGCGCAAAGAAAACTGCAACGAAAGCAGTAACTCCCAGAACAATTTGATCATTGCCATACTTTGGTGAGAATTCAGCAACAGACGCCACAGATACAGAACTACAATCCTTTAGTTCACCCCCAGAGACGAACCCCATAGATACAAACCCACTAGATATAATGGTGTTGTTAAAAAAGAGTCAAGAGAATGAGGAAACCTTAAGGCAGCAAGTAGAACAATTGACTGAGAAGGTCAAAGAAATGGAACGCCAAAACAAATCAATATTGAGCAAAATCAGAGTAAACATGGAAATGCGATTAGAAGAACAAAATCAGTTATTTCAAAACGAAATTAAAATCTTGACTCACCAACTGTCAGAGTCCAACAAAAGGTTTCTAGAAGAAAACCAGCGATGGCAAGAGAAAAACCAGGAACTAGAAAGAACGAACAGACAGTTAATTGAAGACAACGACCTACAGGCGGGAGAATTGGAACAACTCAAAGACAAATTGAGACTGCTACGCTTAACAGAAGAAGAGAATAGAAACAACATGCAATCTCACGAAATCGAATTCCAAGCCAGAAAAGACAGCGAACTACAGGCACCACATATGCTGATCTGAAAGGAGGTAGCATTCAAAGAATCAGATGAAGATTCTGACGTTGAAAAACAAAAAATAATAAATGAGATCAAGAAAGCAGTGACCACACAACTGCAGGAGGAGGACATATGAACAAATCATAGAAAACCGAAATATGAGAATTTGATTCTACCACAATTAACAGCCAATGATACAATTCCATGCAAAGCAACACTACCCAAATTTAATGGGAAAGTAGATGGTTATAATCCCACATTTGCCAAGTGGCTTCAAATGTTTGAATTAACAATGGCGGAAAGGAAAGTGAGCCAACAAGCAGCAGCGGCGAGACTTCCACTATACCTAACCAGAGCAGCATCTCAACACTATCTGTTATTGGACGCAGAGACAAAAAGGGATTATCAACTGCTAATAGGAGACTTCATTAATTACTATGAAAATGAAAGCTTCAAGAACCAGTACCAAATCATCTTGAACGCAACAAAAATGAGAAAAACTGACGACATCCGAAACTACATGCAACAAGTCGAGCGGCTCTTGATGCTTAGCTCTAGAGGAAACACCTATTCGAAATACGACTTGTTCTCGCATATCTGCAAAGGTATGCCAGAAAGCATCAAAACACAATTCGAAATTAAATGCGACATTGATGACAAACTAGAAAGAATGATCAGGAAGGCTGTCAATATACAAGCCACTATTGAGAACAATGCTTGGATATAGGAGAAAGCTGCATGGTACAGAGATGCACCAACATGGAAAAGCAACTTCAAGTTGCGCACCCCCAATAAAAGCTACTCTGAAGCAAAACAAGAGAAAATAATAAAAGTAAAGGGAAAGGATGGCAAAATGAGGAAAGTAAAAGAGAAGGATGTTAAATGCTATGGTTGCAGACAGAAAGGACACAAAAAACCGGACTGCCAAAGCAGATAAACGTCATTGGTGATGAGGAGGCATACTATGATGAAGAGGATGTACTACAAATGGAAGACGAAATGGACAAAGCAGCACCAACTGATGAGGAGTTGGAAAACTAAGTAGAGTGCTGACTCATAACAACCATGCAGCTATAATGATCCTAACAACATGATGAATACAATAACAATAGCCATTAATGTACTGATGACAAAAGTGACATTTGATACCAGAGCAGCAACATCTATAATTACTGATGAATGCACTATGAAATTGGGATTCCAACAAGAAGATATGAAGAATTGTAACAAGAGATTAATTAACACGTCAGGGGATTATATTGACATGAAGGAAATGATAAATGTTGCACAAATGAGAATTGCGAACACGACATTAGAACAACCTTTGGTGGTGGTGGATACACACAACAACGCATTACCATACAAAGTCATACTAGGAAATGATTTTCTGACAAAAAGCAGCTGTGTCATTAACTACGTGAACAAAACAATAAAGGTAAAAGAAGAGGAAATGGAAATCAAAGAGGAACAGGAAAAACAGAGAACAAGCACATTTCAACTGCAAGAAGAAATTCATCTACAGCCGCATCAGTGGAAAATGCACACAATCAAGACAGAAGACAATATCACAGCTGATATAATGCTATATGACAATAAAGGCATTAACACCAAATGAGTTTTGATGCCGTCTAGCATTTGTATGAGAAAAAACGGAAAAGGAAGGGTACCAATACTCAATGCTACGAACCAGGATGTGAATCTGAAAAGATCCCAAATAAGAATATACAGAAAATACATTAGAACCAACATTAGACTCATTTGGAAGGCAATGGAAGTCGACGATGGAGCAAGAAATTTGCATGGTCGACTCAAGGATTTGCAAAGGAAAGCAGATAGTACTCCACATGGCCTACTCAAGGGCGAGTGGACAAACACCATTGAAGTCATGAGTACTCCCAAAATGCTGACTCAAGGGCGTTGGGATGAAAGCAGAAGAGGAAGATACACACAGGATACCCAAGATAAATGATGAGGATTATCAACATCTAGAAGAACGAGATATCATGCAATTAAGAACACTTCTAGAAAAGCATAAATGTATATTCAACTATGGAGAGATAAGTGTTGGTCAGGCAGTAGGCAAAAAACACAAAATCATCAATACAATGGACAAACCGATCAAACTGCCAGTCAGAAGATTACTTGAGCAGCTAAAGGTAGAATACAATTGGATACTAGAAGAACTAATTGACAATAAGACAAGTGAAAGCCCATACGCAGCACCAACCGTGTTTGTAAAGCAGGGAAATAAGTACTGACTATGCATTGATTTTCGTAAACTCAATGAAGTAACAAAGAAAGATTCGTACCCTCTGCCGCAAATAGAGGACATGCTTTATGAAGCCAGCAAACATAAATATTTCACGACACTAGATCTATGTAAGGCCTATTGGCAAGTGAAAATGGAGGAGGAAGACATAGAGAAGACAGCATTCATAACTCCATAAGGACTGTACGAATTGATTTATATGGCGTTTGGACTCTGCAATGCACCTGCAATGTTCCAGAAATATATAACAAAGGTACTTAAGAACAAGACACATCAAATGGAAGAAGGAGCCGACGCCTATATAGATGACATCATTGTCACAAGTGACACAGTCCAAGAACACCTGGAAAAACTGGAAAGAACACTTACAATCTTAGAGAACGTGGGACTCCAGATCAACAGAAACAAATGTGACATCCTCAAAGAGAAAATAGTGTTCCTCAGAAGAACAATAGAAAAAGGAAGGATCCCAAACATAGCTGGAAAAACAGCAAAGATGACTCAATTAATGAGGAAGGCAGTTACATTTGTATGGACATGGGAAGAACAAGAGTACCAAAGAGATGCAACAAAGACAGACAGAGAAAAGAAACAATTTCAATTCCTGCCTCACACCAAATACGAGGAGCTACCGGAGATAAATGTTGACAAAAACGGTCAAGCAGTGCTAACAATATTAATAAGAGAAGAAATAACAGAGCAGGAGATAGTGGACAAACAAAAAGACGATATAGTCCTAAGCGAGATCATCAAGAAGATCAAAGAACCGCGAACAACACTATCAAAAATAACGGCAGGATACTACGAACGTTACAAATGGAAGATCAACAAGAATGGACTGCTATATGTCAAAGCCGGAAACAATCGCATTGTGATACCAGACTACTTCAAGAGGGAACTAATACGTAAGATCCACGAGAAGGGCCACTTGGGAATAACACAAACAGAGAAAACATTTAATGCTCATTTTATAACAACAGCCTTCAGGAAAGTCGTGGAAGACATCATTAACAAATGCACCACATGCCTCCTAAACAACAAACAGCACTTTCCAACACAATGAGCACCACTGGAAAAGATTATTGCGACGCAACCTAATGAGATAGTTCACATAGACCTTGAAATGCTATCAAAAGATCCCAAAGGCTATCAATATCTACTAGTTATGGTGGACAATTTCACCAAATACGCAAGGATGGTCCCGATGCGGAATACCACAGCAGAAACTACAGCCAAGTTAGTTCTAAAAGAATGGATATTGAGACTGGGACCAATGGAAACGATTATAACAGACAAAGGGCCACAGTTCGAAAGTGGACTATTCCAAGAAATGGCAAGACTATTAGAAATTGCAAGTGAATGCACAACTGCCTATCACCCCCAGGCAAATGGAGCAGTGGAGCGACTTAACTGAACATTGATTAAGCTGATCAGAGTGGCAACAACACGAATAGGAGGAAATAAATGGAGAGAGGTTATAGAAATGATCAAATACTATTATAATACATCAGTACATGCAACAACTGGGGTATCACCGTTCAAAGCCATGTTCAGGAGAGAGGTGACAACTCCATTATCAATGCAATACACCAACTACAGTGGTAAATTGGACAACACATACATACAACAACTAAGGAATCAAATCACGGGAATCCACAAAACAATGTGTCACAATATTAAGAAGTCAGCAGTGAGACAACAACGCAACTATAATAAAAAAATTTATGGTCACGCACATAGGTAGGCAATAAGGTATATGTGTTCACACGATTAAACTTGTTGACACAAACCAAGTCTGGAAGTTGAAAACAGTATGGTCCGGCCCACACATGATAACACAAACATTGCCGAACAATGAATACATGTTAGACAACAATAGACTATTACATTTTCAAAACCTGAAGAGAGCAACAGTGGACATTGAAGAAACAAAAATAGATGACAACACCGAATTTAAAATATGCCGAATTAATGGCAACAAGGTTGTATACGATATGTACGATTTAGATAGTGTACATGAAGAAGAATTTGAGGATGAATACATACCAGAAACCACGGATGATGAACAGAGTAGAAGGATACTACCTCAGAGGGCAGCAAGAAATAAACCTATATATGACCCTGAGACATAGGATATAAATTTACTAACTGCATTTAGGAAAATAGAACAAAATGATGCACCC
>CABFPE010000235.1:947275-973005 GCA_900660155.1 Hofstenia miamia | reverse complement strand
GATTATAACAGCGCAAAAACTTTACAGTGCATAAACAAATGGCACGCCTGGAATTAACGAATTTTGAATTTGGCGGGAAAACAGTAGTGGGTTCAGAGTAAACCCATACCACTTGAGCGACTACTCAAATAAAGTCCACCAGTAGCTATTCAGTATCGTACCTGCATTGGGCGTGATATTATTTGAAAATTGATACCTGCATAAACAAATGACACGCAGTGTATATATATATGAACTTAGGCCTTGCTCACCAGATATCAATCCTATTGAAAACCTCTGGAGCATTATGAAACAGCATGTGTATGCTAACAACAAGCAGTACAAAAACAATACCAATCTTTGGGAAGCAATTAAGGCAGCTTGCACAGAAATCCCAGGAGATGTGATATGGAATCTAACGAAATCAGTCGACAAGCGGCTAGTGAAAGTGTTGCAGTGTCACGGTGCCCACATAAATCACTAGAAGTGTTTGGTCCTCTATGTTCATGTTTCTGTATAATTATTAATTGCTGTGCAATAAAGTTTTTCTATCTACCGTTTTTTTATAGATTATAACAGCGCAAAAACTTTACAGTGCATAAACAAATGGCACGCCTGGAATTAACGAATTTTGAATTTGGCGGGAAAACAGTAGTGGGTTCAGAGTAAACCCATACCACTTGAGCGACTACTCAAAGTCCACCAGTGGCCATTCAGTATCGTACCTGCATTGTGCGTGATATTATTTGAAAATTGATACCTGCATAAACAAATGACACGCAGTGTATATATATATGAACTTAGGATTGTGCAATGGACCAATTATGCAGAATATATTAAAGCGAATTTTAACATTGTAAATTTTTACCTATTTCGATTAACTAAAGCTGAAATTTCTTTACTATTTCTAAAACATCTTGTACTGCTTAAACATCTAAACTAAAGATTAATAAAAATAAAATAAAATGTACCTTTTATAATTCCACAAGTTAACAATAGTATCTAAACTAATGTGTCTAAAATATTTATATTCGAGAAATTCAAAAATAAGTACTAAATCTAATTGGCCCATTGCACATATTAAAGTAGTTACTACAAAACATTTATAAAATCAAAAAATATAACACTATTTAATATAGTTCGTCTCCACTCTCTTGTCCTAAAAATTATTGATAACATTTATAAAATTCTACTCAGAAGCTTCAGAAATATTGACATTGACCATTTGTAAAATTTCCATTACATTGATATGAAATCTAACTAAAAACTAGCAAAGTAATGAGATTTGCACTAGAAGGGCCAAGTGGGCGAATTGACCCATTGCAAAAGGTTCATTACTGGCATGTAATTAATTTACTATATAATTATCTGAAATTTTTTTACTTTAATATTTTTGAATGCTAATTATTCATGTGAAACTTAACTTACAAGAACTATTCTAGAAAACTTCCTTTTCATTTATACCTAGAAGGACAAGGTGTATAAATTGACCCAAATTCTAATAAATTTTTACATTGCATTATGAACTGCATTATTCTGACTATTTTGTATATCTTTAAAGAATTTTTCCCAAATTGTAAAGCAAACAAAAATGCATGTTCAAATCATTACATAGCAAGTAATCTATATACATATCCTTGAAAAAAATTATTAAAAAAAATATTTTATATTCGTTAAGATCATTTATTGGTAATTAATATTTGACGTGGAAGATTAAATTTTTTATTGATAATTGGCTCGAACAACCCTATAAGAATTTAGAAAATAATATTTAGAAAAACATTGCAAGACACCCTGTTGTCAACATGCTAATACTGTTTTAACTCATAGAAATAACTAACCTGCTGCAGACTCATTTTGATCTTTGAGACCGCCTGTTAGACAATTGTTGAGTTTTCCTGATTATGCTTCTTCATAAATTTGATAAAAACACATTTTTCTTTCATCAAATAACAATTTCCAAACTATTTTCTATTATCAATTTCAATAGGGTAGATAAATTTTCCAGTAATCCAATGTGTTAAAATTCCATTGCCGACTGACTGTGACGAACTCACGTGTACTTGGTGTTTTGCTATGACTGACGCTGTAGAAAAATAATGCGGGAAACGTAGTATTAAAACATGTAATCGTTATTTTTGCGAAGTGTTTTGATGACGACATTGTGCGTAATATTATAACATTATCTGTGACGTGATCGAACAAGAACATATATATGATATTATAAATAACGGTTTCGGAGAGCAATAAAAACTTTATGATTCTGAAATTTAAATAATTTATCAATGATTTTGTGAATTTTATTCATGAAAATTCGCCACTATTATAGATTACAACATTAAAAAAACTCATCAAGGATAGTTGGCATTATAAACATTATAAGCATCACATAATCACATATAATGTAACCGTTTGTATTAAAAGCTCAATTACATGACAGTTAGCACAGAGTTAGTTGCAAGTGGGCTCGGCCGTTGGGTCTGGGCAGGGCTTGGGACGTTTTTCTATTTCTATTTGGAGCTGGGCTTGAGCCGCCAAATTTATTTTTATTTCAATGGGACGGGTATGAGAATACATAGTGCAAAATTTGAATGATGTACAATTAATTTATAATTGCGTAAATTCTACGTTAATTGGCAAGCCTTTCAAAAACGTTTTATTTAATCTGATAATAATTTGTAAAAAGGAAGGGAACAATTAATGAGAATGCGTTTACTTTGGTATAGGGAACCAAAGAAAGTTTAAACTCGAGCTCTTTGAAGATATCAAGAGTTGGACACTTGATTTGTCAAACAGTGGTCATGAAAATTCTTCAAACATTGAAACAAGTGTGGTCTCTAAAAACCAATAATAGAGTCTACGATTTCTCTCATTCTGGCCTAATTATTACTTCAAAAAGAAGCTTGATTAGTCCTGAAAAGATGGAGGCATTGGAAATATTGAGATCAGTCAGCACTGCTGATCTATTTAAGTATTGTAATAATGATTGTCAATCAAAATGTTTTAAATCTTATTAATATTTTGATAGTTCTTCTGGGTTTGTGCTGGGCCAGGCTTAGGGCATTTCTTTGTATGATAAATACTTTCGCACAACCTGGGATGAAAACATAAACAGTTAAAAAACTCTAAGAAACATTTATTGCAAATAAAAAAATTGACGCTTTTTGTATCTTAAATGTATTTAGCACTCCTACCATTTACTTAACTTTTTATATGTTGTGATAAACAATTGTCGTTTTTGTACTTTGTATTTCATTTTTTGTTTTGTGTTGAATTTTCTTTTTCTAATAGTTTATGTCAAATATTTATCCAAATAATTGTAAATGAACAAAATGACTTTTACTTAAAACGATAGGTAATGTTAATTTAATACCCATATTAAACCACACACGCGCACAGCCATGGTGTAAACTAATAATGAGACAGTGCAAATGTCTAAATTTTTTAATAGTTTACAATGTGCAGAATATGATTCCAACAATTGTGAATCGCATTTATATGAAGACAATTTCTTATTTTCAATTAGATTTTGCTATACAAAGCTATTTTGTCATTAAATACAATGTAATATGCATTAAATATGCATAATGCTATATGTTGAATTTATGTGAACACAATGATGTAAATATATATCCACAAGCCCTACAAAATCCTTAGAATTCCTGATAAGTATTTGCAGGAAATTTTAGGATTTACAAGGAATTTCCTAATAGGATCTTAGTAATTCCTAGATTATTTTCTAATACGTGTCTTTAAGAAATTCCGGGAATTGCTAGTAAATAGGATTTTCTTAGGAGTTTCTACGAATTAGTAGGATCCTACTAGGATAAACAACATGGATAGAAAGCCTAAATTGTCAGATTTAGCAACTTTCATTCTTTGGTGTCATATTACATACCAACTGTTTGTCGTTCAGTGAAAAATTTTATGACATTTATTAATTTACAAAGTTAAATGGATTAACAAAAAAATAATTTTAGCAAAGTATTTGATAACATACTGTTTGTTTACCAACCATAAATGCCTGAAGTGCTCAGATCTGGCCACTAATACGATCGGCATTTATATTATAGAAAGAGATGGACAAGGGCTGAAAGCTTTGTCCTAAGCTTGGTCTGGACTACAAAAGCATATGCGCGTCTAAAATCCGCCCTATTTGTGCAGCTACATTAGGATTAGCCGCCAATATATTTGCAAATGTTGATTCTGAACATTGATGCTTGGAAATGGAAGAAAACCATTTCTGATGACGCTTTACAAAGTATTTATGACGATATGTAAAAAATTGTGAGAGGATTTTTGGGAATGTTAGAAGTCAATATACTCTAGCTCAGATAATAATTTTGGTTGTTTTTATGTTGTTTATAGTTTTCTTCTACTTTTGGTTGTTTCAGCAACCAATAATATAATAACAACTGTTAATACCAATTTGAGTAACTATAAAACTTTTCTGCTATTTATTAAAGTTATTAACATTAGTATGCCACTTCCTTTTTCCTAACTCTTGATGAACAATTGTGTACCTCATCTGATTGCGTTTGTGCAGAGCAATCAGAGTTACCTGAAAAACAAATATGTGATAGATATTATGTTTTTATTTTGCCAAACAAGAAGCGAATTTCAGAATGGATCAACTTGGTGAAAATACTTTAAATCATTTGCCTTACATTGTTTTGAAATGTACATAACATATTTCTGATAACTTCACATCTTTCAGTTCATGGTTTCGTTTAAAAGGAATTCTCGGCTTGACTCTTCCAATTTTACTGATTATTGTGTTATATATTTCATAAATAATATTAAGATGTTTTGAAGTGTGTGCACATCTGTTTTCAATCAAGTAAACTAAAAACTAATTCATTTCTTCTTATACCCCGTTTACACGTGACATGAGACATGCATATCTTGTGTTTTTAATGAGCGAATGTCACGTCTAAACACCCAAAACACGCGACATTCTCTACTTGAGTGGTTGAATGTCGCGTGTTTTGGGTGTTTAGACGTGACATTCGCTCATTAAAAACACAAGACATGCATGTCTCATGTCACGTGTAAACGGGGTATTAGTGGGAGTAAATTGTATCAAAACTACACTGTAAACTACACCCCAATTTGTTTACTGTTGTTATACACAATGTGTAGAAACGTACATTGCATTGCAAAAAGAAATGCTTAAAGATTTTCTCAAACATTACCTTCCAAAATTTTCATTACTGCATGATCCAGATTATGGAAACTGGTTTAAAAAAGACCTCAGTACAATGGCAATAATTATACGTTGGTAGGTGCTATTTATCATGCAGAACATATTATATTTAACTCAACAAAAAGGTATTGCAAAATTCTTGTTTGTTCAACATTCTCTATTCCACTAGAGCTGAACTCGTTAACCAGTTAATTAAATTTAGCCAGTTAAAATATTTTTAACCAGTTAACCAATGATGCAATTATGCTATACAAATTATGTGTGTAATGTGCAATGAAACACAATATACACGTCTTTTGGCGGAATATTCACAGATTGCCGAATGTCACTGAAACCAGATACTGCACAGTCAATCTTGTTTTTGCGTTTGAATAAAATTTAAAAATGTTTTAGCAGAAAGTATGGAAATTTTGGTTTATATTTTTTGATCATTTACCCAGTTAATTTTCAATCTGTTAACCAGTTAAGAAAAAATTAACCTTATTCAGCTTTATATTCCACATATTTATCAATTTCCTTAATATCAAAGGCTAATATATATATATATATATAAAATATATAGTCCACCTATAAAGTTCAAAAGGATTGTCCAGATGAATTGCAGAACTTTTAGCTAAGGGATAAATGATGAACTAAAAAACTATGAAGATTGGAGTATTAAGGAAGTTTCAAATTTCTATGAACAATAAATTTCTAAAGTTTGTGTACGAATTCATTCAGTAGATTTTGAATTAAAAGTGCAAATTTGTGAAACCCTATTAAATCGCTAATTTTGATGAAATTTAACCAATATATGCAAAACTTTCATGATAAACTAAATTTTTCAACTTAAATTCGATTTGTTTCACAATAATTTACATAATATCTATATTTATAGAGATAGTTTCTATGATGCCCTTCACAGGTTAATAAGAAGAAAACTAAATTTCTGATGAAAGTATTACATGAAGCTTTGAATTCACACTGACGATCTTGAGCCTAGTGCTAAAAATCAAAGATATTGTTTTAATCATTGCAGAAATAAATTTTGAGTGTTGAAATGCTTATGAGCAAGACTGTATACTAGTTGTAATTAACCAAGGAAACAATCCATATGTCATAGCAGTGATAGCTCAACACATTGTGCTTAAAGCATCAGAAAGTTATGATTTGTTTACAATGGATATTCTGCGAATATCTTTTGATAATAGATTCTTGTTTTGTCAATAATTGAGGTAAAATGTATTCAATCTTAAAAAATCTCATGATTTTAACTTCAGTTCTAATTATTGTCTCTTTAACAGAACAGTCAGTTTCTTTGGTTTTATCTATTTTGGGTATGCAAATTCAGTAGATTGTGGTGTTACTATTTTCCGGAAACAATGTCTAGTCTTTTACACTGTGATTCATTAAAAATGTTTTGATATATTGGAATATTCTCAAAGTAATTAGTATCATATACAAATTGGATTGTTAAGGAATCTAAATTAATGATGAATATAGGAAATTCTTTTATCTTTTGAGCACTGGCGTAACCAAACTATTTCCCTAAAACAGGTTTTCTAAAAAAACCAGAGGGTACATCACGAATCTCTGTATTTATTGTAAAATATCAATTCAAAAGCAGAAAATAAATGTACCAAAATATGATGCAGACAGCTTAGGCATTGACAGTAATAAAGCAAAATACAAAGTAAAACAAAAAAAAGTAAATGATTTAACTAAATTTTAGGTGTGTGCCTCTTACTACAAAAAATATTCAAAACATGCTGGTTTTTAATTTTTTCCAACTCCTCTCACTCTGACAAAATGTGGAAAACTTGACCAGTGAGCACTGTAGAGTGAAGGCAATTTTACCAGAGTACACTGTTGAAAAAAACGCTCAACAGTGCAACTGGCTGATGACAGAGTCACAATAGATAGCAGTGCTTTATAGAGGGAGGAATAAAATCTTAAAATTGGATATATATTAAAGTCTGTGGTCCTTAGAAATTGCTATGTCATACAAAAACATTCATAGAAGGGGAAAATCATAATTTTATTACTGATAACTCCCATGTATGTATGCCCTGAAGTCTGAGATATTCAAAAATGTGAATATACGATCTTAATAAAGACAATATACCTATTCAATCATTACTAATCAGTCAAAATTCCTTCAATTTTCCATTAAACACACTGTTGAACAATGTTTGCACCAATTCTAAATGAATACTGTAAATATACAGATTAATTAATGGAATTAAGAGCAAAATAATCCTGTTTATGCAAAGACATCAATTTTTTCTTGATAATGGCAACTCTTGTAATATTGTGTACTTCAAACTATAGACTTTTTAATAGTTTGTGTCCTTATAAAGTGATAAGAATACTTGCAAAGTACTATAAGAATACATAAATAATGTATAACAATTTACATTATGTTATAAGTATGGATTATATGATAGCAATTATACAAAAAATTATACACAAATAACATAGTTTCTCAAAGTTCTCTCATCCATTTTAGAGCTTGAATATATATATATATATATATATATTCATTCAGATATATTAATATATCTGCTGATAAAAGAAGAGAAACTGTTTCATCTATTATATTCTTAGATTTATTGCAACACACTAAATCAAACAACTAAATTACAACACATAACAAATTGCAATAAATCACCTATATAAAGTGAAACAAGTAAGGCAGATATAGCATTGTCAAAGTCTTCTGTTGTCATGGACTTATTACAAGTTTTGCTTTTTCCATTTTCATAAGTTGGCAATGAGCATCTTTGTCAAAATACCCAAACTGAAAAACATCTCCACATTAATGCTGCCACTAATCAGCTAATTTGGGTAACATTATTAGTCACTTGTTCTCTGTTTTGTTCAATAGCAGCTTCGATTGAGGCAAGTATTTCCCTGCTCCAAGACAAGGCATTTAATCTCTCAGTACTAACAAAATGGAATGCTGGCCTTGTGAGCTCTAATAATTCGTCTGGATCTATTTTAGTCACTTTATCATTAAGAATGGGGAATATTTCCATTAGTTTCTGATACATTGTGCTAGTATCTGAAGTAAAACAGGTGTAGGGCTCAACAAGGTGTATACCAAGTATGGCTACACATAGTGCTGCTAGATTTTATCTTGATTCTGAGGCAAGCTTCAAAGTGGGAAATGGTCTGTATACTCCATTAATTTTCATGACTTGAACAGAAAATTATCCTGCTCTTTGTTTTTGAGATCCATCATCATATTAGGTCACAGTAGATGTAGAATTGGACTCTATGTTCTCCTTGGCCATTTCAGAGAGTGTCAACACTTCTATTGCTTTACCAGGTTTCCATTAATAATCAAACATATAATTACCAACCTCAAAAACAGTAGTGGTGTCCTGTGTGTATGAAATATGTGAAACTGACATCAGTTTATCCACTATTCTGTAATATGATTGTTTGATTAGCTGTGGGCTGTCATGTATATCTCTATCTTCATAGGGCAAGTCATCATCTTCACTTTCTTCTTCTGCTTGAGAAATCATTGTCAGTACTCACACTTTCAGTGGGATGATATACTTGTCCTGAGCTCTCATCATTTGTTTGAGATTTGTGAAAGAATTCTGGTTGCAGTAGTAAGAGCATCAGGATCATCAATTACATTGGGGTGTGTACATATTCCTAGCAATTTGAAAATTACATCAAACAGAACCATGTTTGGAGAGCCATCTCATATCAACACCTTTTTCTAGCTCTTTGGCATATTTACCTGCATTAATTAGTGTTGGATTTTCATGATTATATTGTGGCATCTAGATCCACTAAAGAAGTTATATATGTAGTGATTACATCAAAAAAGTTAGTGCTTTTAGTGTTGAGCCTAGTTATTTCTTTGCTAACAAATTCAGTTTATTGCTCCAGCATTGTACATATTCCATTCTGGGAAACATCCTCTTCAAAGTTACTGGTACATCATTTCATCTTTGATGGTAGATAGATGGGATTTAACATATTGTGCTTGCTGCATTGTTCTCTTAATTTTTGCCAATTCCTAAATCCTTGAGACACAAATGCTATATCAGAATCAGATTGCAGAACATGACACAAAGCTGAGCAATAAACATTATCCCCTGAAACATCATACACAATCCATTAAAAAAATTTATACCAATATGCAGAAAAGCAAACCTGTCTTCCACAAATTATACTATATGGAAAGGCACAAGAACTGGATGCAATGGCAGCTCTCCAATTTGATCAAATTGGTTGTGGTGGTGTCTAATCTTCTGAAACACAAGCAAATTTAAACATATTTAAAATAAACTAACATATTTAAAATAAAATAAACAATAATAATAAAAGAAAATAATAAAAAAAATCAATCTAAAACTACCAAAGTTGTTAAATACAAAGCTCTTCAATTGTACTCTCAACAAAATTGGCAGAGGTCAAATTTATCACTATATGGATTTGAAGTTTACCAATGCAAGCAAAGAGAAGGTGTGGCTATACAACTGCCACAATTGCCTTATTTACTCTTCTGTCTCTGTCATTTTGATTATTTAGAGAGATTGAAAACTGCAATTTTTTGTTATTCAGAAATTAATTACCTAAAATTGAGAATTTTCCCAGATAGTAAAGCTAGTTTTTGTGGCATCATCAAATTAATTATAAATAAAAGAATCCTAACTGAAACAAAACAATAATTCAGGGGATGCACACAATATTAACGGGGCACAGCCTTGGCTACACCCCTGGTTTTGAAGTGTTATGTGGATTCACTATTAAATTTCTTGTTGGGTAGATATTACTACTTGAGTTTTCAATTATTTTTTCAAATTTGTTTGCTTTGTAATGCAATCACAGAAAAATATGAGCTTGATGTTTGCCTTTCTTGTATGAGGTTGATTTTTTTGAAAAAATTGTTAAACTCCTACAGCACTTTATCATTTTGACATGTTCAAGAATTTGTTATGACATGGACATTTCAATTCCTGGTATATTGATTATTATAACAGTGTCTTTGACTTATAAAATTCAGAAGTACTTGATGATAGCAATCACTCTAACTGGATTAATCTCATTTATCTCAAAAACTCTTCTGTCCAAGGTCATATGAACATTAGTGAATTAGAGTAAAGCTGCCCCTTCATTTTTACAGCTTAATAGGATTTATGAATGCCAAGATTCTCATTAAAAATACAACAAAGAATTTTCAAAAAAAAACAATTTATACTTCAGTTGGCAGAACAGCTCTGAGAGACACAAGTCCAAGAAAATGCGTCTCAATGAGAACCTACAAGTGATGTATTTCTTGGAGGAATGTGAAATTTACACCAATTTTACAGAAACATGTTTATGTTAAACAAGTTATTGCAACAATAAGATCAATACAACCTGTGCCATTTGAAGAAAGCAAAAATGTAACATTTTCAATGGTTTTTCTGACTATATTAATTTAATGAGGAATTTTGAATTTTCAGGAATTTTATTAATAAGTGCTCAAAAACATTTAAAAAAACAATGCACACATATGTTAGAAAAACTAATTTAAACAGTGTTTAATACACATTTAATTTTTTCCATAAAGTATATAGATCTATTGATCTATCTTGATATTAAGATACACATTACACTGCTATTCCAATATTTTTGATATACCTATCTTTAATGACACATTGTTATTTAGATATAAACATACATGTATTTTGTTGAAAGTGACTTGAAATATGATTTTCTGAATTTTGAGAACTGCCAGAAATGTTGTACAAAATGCATAGCAAACAATGATAACTAGTTAGGTAGACCTTAAGAAATCATGTTCTTTTTTATCCAAAAACATTGAGTACTTTGACTTTTTAAACAACTTTTAGCAAACAAGTACAATTTAAATATTTCTTTATTTCATTCTAGTCTCTCTGTGTTAAAGTTCTACATTCATCAAAGAATTTACTGTTTAACTCTTTGAATATAACAGGACTCTTGCACCCCATACATTTGAAATGACTCTTTTTAAAAATTGATAATCAAGCTGTTGAAATAACTAACAAAGATAAGTTGACAGACACAAGAAGAATCCATAAACACAGTTATCAAGAAATTGATAATTTTCATTATGAAATGGATAGATTCAATTTTGATTATTTCTAGGAAAGCTCACAGAGAAATCCAAATTTTGGTGAATATTTTGTAAGGTAATAAATAATTCATAAATGTAACTTGTTTAAACATTCTATCTGCACTCATTTTCAGATCACTGTTGGCCCTATTGTCAGTAAGGATAAATAAGTTTGTCAAGTTTCAAGCCCATATATTTTAATTGGGATCACATTTACAATACAGATAATGGTCATCAACAAAACTGAAACAGCTACATGTAGGCCTACACATACTATTCAAATTTACAAAGCTTCTAAATATGTACATATTTAAAATGAGGATAATTTTATACAGAACCTATTTTTTGAAAAGAATAAGATGATATAGAGATAAGAATTTAATGATTTTTACCCATCCATGATTCCTAATAGATTTTTAAAAAAGGTGGTGATTAAGTTTTGTTATACTTCTAGCATCAAATATAACTAAAACTAATTTATACAGATTGTTCCTGTGCAAATAATATTTATTTCTTATAAAAAAATCTTATATGAAAAGTCAAATATTGTTAAAAAATCTTTTCAAAAATTGCCTTAGAAGCATTTTGTTATTTTATACAAACAGTTGCAAACATTATTTGGTATGTTATTTCCCTCATGTCTAACATTTAAATCAGATAATAGTTTTTAGTCATATTTCTTGATATTTGTTCCTTTACTTCTTGTTTCTTTGCTTGCATCTTAGAAAATTATATAAACAAATATAATTAACCTATATTAAAAGTGTTTGCAAATAATATACTATAAATTTCTTAGTTTTGTCAAGGAATATGTGCTTATGAATTACAAAAATATTAATTGTTTCAAATTATTCTTGTATTTAATATTTTCACAATAAGTCCTCACTATTGTAATAATATTGTAATTGATAAATCTAATTTGAAAGCATTCTATAAATTTGACATCTTGTTAATCAAATAGAAAATTTAATTTCTAATTAACTCATAGAAACATTTGTATTAACTTTCAAATATTGATTTGCAGAAGTTACAGTTTTCAATTTATGCCATTACACTTTATTAATTTTCACACTCTTTTAAATAATTTTTACTATTACCAGAAGCAACTTGTACCAGCAATATATATATATATATATATATATATATATATATATATAAGATTATGATATAATCATGAAATTCATTAAGTTTGAAATTCTAGAATATAAATTCTGAAAATTTAGCTTGAAATTTATTGCATTTAAGACTATTTGTTTAGGTTATCAAGTAGCAGTTACTGTTTTACTAAGCAGAATATCAATCTCTACCCATTTATTTTTCGCATGTCCAAACATTACTGAAATCTTTGGTAAGTAAATCTGTTTAATAATAATTTATTGAAAAAACACAACAAATTACTGCCTTAAGAAAAATTGATTTGATAATCATTAATAAATTCAGTGCTATGAATATTTAGAAAAATTTTAATAGCACTATCTAATTTAAGCTGTTGATGGCAAAAATTTTTAGCATAGAGGAATTTTCATACTGATAATAGATAATGCAGTAAATGTATTTAGTGATACTTAGAAATATGCATTGTCAAAACAACTTATATTGCATACAATATTACATATTTGTTAATGTTTTAAGATCATATTTATGCCTTTTTTGAATTTTGTGGATGCTCTCTGATGTACAACCTATATTTGATTTAATGAACTTAATTTAATTAATTAATTTAATTAACTTAATTTTTTCCTATAAATGTATCTCAAAATTATTATTTATGAAATAAATCACTTAATTCAACAGCAAAACTAAAGAACTACTACATTACAGGCATCTTTTTTTGAATAAGTTCAACACAATATTTGTTCACTATTCAACAATCTCTTTTAAAAAACTTATTTTTTCTATAGCTATTTACTCAACACATTAGTTTATAATATGTTGATCACCCCTGTATCTATTAACTGTATTATTAGTTTTGCAGTTATCTACCCAAATTCATAGAGCACTTTGCACAAATAGATCTTAAATTAAATATGAGAAAAGGCTTTTCCTCCTCATTGTTAGTCCCCCTTACAAATAAATCTTATTTACATCAGTAGTTAGCATACTAGAAGTCACTTACTTTTCATATATCACAATACTATGGAATTACACACTAGTGAAGCATATTGGGAAAAGATGCCACCAGTGGTCCACTCCAAATGTTCAGTAATCCATGATCTGATACTGACAAGTAAAAAGTTATTTACTATTAAATTTTTGAAAGCCATAATACAAAATAAAAACTGTGCAAATTTTCTTGAAATTCTTGCAAAACATATAATGTAGGCCTTGTCATTTGTAATTTACTTAAAAAAATGCTCAGACTTAGTAAAATATAATTTTGAAAATTGAAAAAATTAAACCTCAAAATTTCCCTAACAGATACAATTAAATTCATGCTAACTGATCTGCTTGTGCAATGTTGTTTGCTTGTTGTAAATTATTAGAGAATGCTGTTACATCACAACATGGAATTCAATAAACAACAGTTGTGGACAAATCACTCCAACTACTAAATTGAACATATAGAGAAATATTTCATGCATTTGTCAATCAATATATCCTTATATGTCTTTAAAACAGATGTTTCAAATTTTAATCAGGAAATGATTAATATGACAAATATCTTTTTTGTAATCAAAGATCATTTATCTGGCTGTTATTGATGGAAGTGCCTCCAATTACAATTACTAATGGAAAGAAAGCCATTTGACTTGAAGGTGAGAAAGTTTAATGTTTTAATATGAAATACTTGCAATCATTGAATACATTTTGTGGATAAATAAAGAAAGTTATGCTTTAAGGAATAAAACAATGTCTGTCATTCAAAAATCCGACATAAAACAGGAAGAAAAGTTGTCTTCAAAACATCTTTATCCAATCCTTTTGTCAACTACAAATACCAGAAATCTATCAAATAAATCAATCATATGTTATTTAACAGGGAATGGTCTACATGGAAGAATTTCAGCTCCTCAGCCAAAATTTAGCCCAATTAATATAAAAATAGATTTTTATTCTGTCATACTAAATTGTAGTGGTGCATTTTGTATTGAAATAATTGATATTCTCAGAAAAATGAAATGTTTATATTTATCCTCAAAAGAGAATGTATGTATGTCAATTAGTTAAAATGCATCCAAAAACATAATATTGCACAAACTCAATAACATTTAGCAGCCAATAATGGTTTGGGAAATATTCCAGTGTAAAGGATATTAAATATTGTTAGATATCCTGGTTACATCAATACATATGAATATCAGTGGATACCTACCCTCAACTGCATACAGGCCTTTCATTAATTTTTGAACAAGATAGAGCAATGTGACACATCCTACTGCTATGTGATTTTCCTTAGGCTTCAGCACTTCAATCTCTGTTATTTTGTCTATATTTACATTTTTATCAAGTTAACCAACCCCTACACTGCTTGGCATTTACTTTTGTAAGAAAATTCTTTGTAATTAATGCAACCAAATGTATTTCCTTGTGAGATTTGAGTGTGTTATGTATATGCCTTTCTACCTTATTCATATATTATCACAATTTGATGATGTGATGCCTTATATTCATGAGCTACATAGATTCCTTATATTAACCAATAAAAGTTATGCACACTAATATTTTGCACATTCATTCAGTTAAGCATTCCAAATTGTATTTTTGGTCTCTTCTCCCATGTTGAGCTCAGGTGACATCAGTGATATCTCTGTGGTAACCACCCAAACAAATTGGCATGCATACCTTGAGTGTCATCAGGGCTCATTTGTGGAAGTCTTTTTCATACTCTAACAGATGTTTAACAACAACATTTCCATTTATCATTAGAATTTCTTCTTTTTTGGCTGATAAAGTTATTTTGATTCAGTTGCTCAAATATATGATATTTTTAAATTCAGTAGTGATACTGATACTATCACTTAGATTAGGTGTAATACTTAATTTGTCAATGGAATATTTTTGTAATTAACTTTCTGGAATGTTAGCACTAACATTGCAGATGTAAATCACAAACAATCATGACCCTGAACTGATATATGAGGCACTGCATGTTGACAGCTTAGCATCACATATGATGGTGGAAACTTTTAAGTGCAGTGCATTATGTCCAGAGAATTTTTATGTAGAGTTTATCTCCTTGCCTGTTACTTCATTTCAATTTGCTAAGCATTGAAGTGGGTCTGTTTGGAATCTCTACTGGTTGAAGCCATTTTTCATAATCATTTGAACTATCAAATTGATATTTTTCATTCTTGAGACAAGCATCAAAAATGATTTTCCTGAAAGTATCCCAAATATCCTCGATATTGTCACCAATACATTCAAAGCTTTGAAGAATTGTATTAACACCCATTATCACCCTTCTTCCTCTTATTCTGAGTTCTTGTATTTCAATATGAAGATTTTGACAATAGTATTTGCCTATATGCTGCATTTTTGCAGCCTGGCCTTTTTGAGATATATTTATGGTGATTTGTGTCATCCAGGAAGGGCTTAGACTAGAAATTGAGACAATGTTTTAGGTATTGTTTACATTGCAACTCTAAAATACCATAGAAAACAGATGTTTAATCACTTAGTTCTGAATGGTAATAAAAATCTTCAAAATTGATTGATACTATTGGCTTCACATATTCCAGGATAAGGCTATCCTGCGTATCATATGCTTGTTGAGAAGCTTTATCTTGGCTGCAGTGTTGATTGATACAACAGATAGCCTGTCAGCTTGCTCCAATTTTTGATAGAAAAAAAACACAGTATGCAGCTTTCAGACCATTCAACTGTGTGATCTAGAGTGGTGGTTCAAGGCGTTTAAAGGATTTTTGCAGGTGTCTGCTCTTTTAAAAGTTGATCTGCTTTTTCACTACTCTTTACATAGAAAATTATAAGAATCAATAAGAAAATGGTCAACTTTGTAAATTCAGAATCCCTAATGTGTACTGATTAGGCATTCTCTCTGTATTCAAAACTTTTAGTGATTGGGTGTACTTTACATGTATAGAGTACTGATGTTGAACAGGCATTTCTGGTCTTAAACAAACTTCAAATATGACATACAATGTTCAATATTCATCATGACATGAGAATTGATTTTTGAAAATTTAGGAAGGAATCTGAGACAAACATTGTTGAAACCAGATAGGATAATCAGATCAGCATAAATGCAAGGAGAACAGTGTAAAAATAATATCCAGTTAAATCATGGTATGCTACATTGGAATTCAAGGAATATAGACCTGAATACACTAAACCTTTAGCTATACTGTAATGTTATTATAATAGCATATTAGTCATGCCTGAGCATATCAGCACAGAGATAAAGTTGTAATCTGATTGACCTCTTTAAAATTTCATGTTCTATTCCAATTTTCTGTCTAAATTTAGCATTAGAATTTGTTCAATAAATATTTTTCATTGCCTCAAATTTAGAAAGTATTTGAAACAAATTTCCTTATTTAATTTTCAATAAATATTTAATATTTTTTATATAAATTTGAAAAAATAAATCAGAATTGTCTGCATATATTTTTTATGGGCAAACATTGCTTATGAAAATATTCTAACAGCATCTTTAATGTAATGTATTGTAGATTAGAAACTGCTTGCAGGAGTAATCATAGATTAAAATTTTCAGAAGTTTTGACTCTTAATGTGAAATACCGTGCTCTCAACAATATATCTCTCAGTCGCCATCTCTCACTAGTATCGTTGGTAGTATTCGTTTCAATGCTTCCTCATCAGTATAAAAAGTACCTAAACCATTAGTTTTTGAGTACAAATAAAATTCTTACCAGTATCTCATTAATTCTCCTTTTTTGCAGTTGATATTTTAAATTCGAATTTCTTTTCTGGCTTCATTTCAGCCAAAGCCAAGCAAATGACTTTTAGCGAATGTATTTTTGCCGTATTCTTTTTTGGACATGTTTACATAAAATTCAATTGATAATGAGTGTTGTACAAATAAAATCACTAAATAAAATTCTAATAATTATTTCCACTCTGATATATTTTGTGGTCAGACAGAGAGCATTTACGTTTGCCCTCTTTTGCCTATGTGACGCTAACAAGAATGTCCTGATGCTTGCATTCTGTCACATTAAATATGGCAGTTAAATCGGAAAAATCCGGACGGAATAAAATAAATGCAAAGCCCGACAGTGCAGTATAATTTTTTCTTTCAAACTTTGAACTAGCAATGAGAAATTGCCGTAGGTTACTTACATGTTAATTGAGTTATTTAAAAAAATGATTTCAATTTCTGTGCCTGTCATACTCATTTGCCAGTATCAGTGGCGCACTTAGCATTTTTGGTTAGGGGTTTCCAATTCAAGAAAAGGGCACCAGTTACTATTTAGTGCAGGGCACTACTGAGTGTATGTATAAGTTAATAATTTTGAGTAATATTTAGTGTATTGACTTATTTAATAATGTCACTAATTAAGATGATGAGAAAAAAAGTTAACGAAACAATTCTCATCATAAACTATGCAAAGTATTGAAATTAAAAGTCAAATAAAATTAGATCAACATCTTTTTGAAAAGCAAATATAACATGTAGAATGTACAATACAGTCATAAGTACATTATAACATAAAGTATATGTAACAAAATCACATGCATGTTAGTCAACATCGATGTGATCGACTTCGAGACGCCTTGCATGCGCTTTGCAGAAAGTGTTTACTATCGTATCGGGATTAACAGGTATAGCGCGATGAATGCTCAACAGAGCCAAATTTGTTAATCGTGTTTGTGCCATTGAAGAGCGAAGACAACCTTTCAAACGTTTGAGCAGACTGAAAGAATTCTAGATACGCCCCTGAATCAAAACAACCACAGCTGCACATTTTATAGAAACAATTAAGAAACCATTAAAAATAACTAGGATTTAGGTGGTCCATTTTTTGAACAATACTGCATAATATGGTCAAAGTAAAACTCAAATGTAATACATTTGTTCCTAAGGGCACTCTATTTTATAATTAAGTTTTTATAAAATATACATGTACAATTTTACATTTAAATAATATAATAAAACCTTTACTTACTGAAACATATCCGTCAACCCTCTGCATTTTGCTGCTGCGGCAAAAGCGTGAGGGGCACTATAGAAAATATACACACAGATACCTCTAAAGAAAAGGTTACAAAATAATCCGTTTTATATTTAACTGGCATTCTGCCAACCGAGTGGAAAGAATAGATGAAAAGCTTCTCATCTATGCTTTTCACGTATTTAATTAAACAATATAGAAAGCGAACATTATTTTTTTACTAACAATTTAAAGGCAAAAGTTTTCATCTCAAAATAAGGAAGCTTCAAGTCTTAATATTATATTTTACTTGCATATATATTATATAGTCTTGTTTGTAATTAATACGAAAATAGATTTATACAGGTAAAATGTGTTATACATGTTTTGGTAATATAGACAAAAAGGGCAGTTTCCTGGTAGAAAAAGGCAGTTTCCGGAAGCCCTCTAAAAGGAAACCAAAACATGCAAATTCATTATTAAAAATTGAATTTATGAGTTTCAATTTTCTATATCCAAATAAATGGAACATGGGATAAGAAACATTCCAGATCTATCTAAGATTACACGAAAACCTTATTAAATGATGTGTAGTGCTCTACCATAATGCTTTCTGATGGATACTTTTAATTATTGTGAATCACCCCTGTAAATGTTATGATCTCTCCTGGCATTCCCTATTTAATAGGATTTGACGAATTGCAGAAATTCCCTGTGTTAGTTAATTTATTCAGATCAGGCCCGTAGAAAACCTAAAAAATTATGATAGTCAAAGCAAAGCAATACAAAATAATTTGTTCAAGATTATTACAATTTTTGTCTTTGTAATTTGCATTGATATTAATAACTTTATCATAANAACCAATGACTCCTACTTCAATTGAAATAATAAGCTTATATTACACTATCCATTTTCAAATTTTCTTTCAAATATATTTCGCAATATAAGAGCAAAAGGTTTTTTTTCAGTCATCACTCATCATTGTTTTCAACCAATTCTGGATCATTCTGAGCTTACCAAGAGATCATTTGCTGGAAACAACCGCCACATGAATGCAAATGCATAGTACACATCAGAGTTGTAACAGGGCGGTGATTCCAAGCCAGGACCCGGCTCTGACCCTTTGACCCAAAAACTAAGCCCCTAACCCTAACCCCTGCCCGGACCCGTCATATCCAAAACTATAACAAAATTTTGTAAATAAAAATATTAAACATATAATTGAAATTATTAAAATGAAAACATTTTTAGCATCAACTACACTTTTTAACAACAAAATAACTAGTGATGGCATTAAAAGTGATCGGCTTCAAATAAGGATGTGTCCAATGCGGGAAAAGGTTTTTAATTGATATTTTTAAATTGTTATTAGTTGTATTGCAGTTTTAGTAATAAATATTTGTTTATGGTACATATCCAGGGGCCCAGCGAGTGGTGCATTAGCAAAATTGCAGCCCCTTTAATAGTTGCAACTAGATTCGTCCCAGGTTATTTCTTTAAAACTATTACGTGTACATATAATCTTGATAGCAAATATTATGCAAGACATATATGAGTATTTTTGGTGACTGGTGTATATAAAACACTCAGCTCTACTTGAAAAACAATGATATAAAATCTATACAATTTGAAATTCAAATAGTTTTTCATAAGGTAGGTTCACTCTTGTTACCTTTTTTATAAACGCAAGTTGGTCAAAAACGTTACCTTGACATTGGGTTTATAAATGCATAATTGATCAGCAAACATGGGAAAAAATCAAATAATGCTGTCAGTCAAACACTAAGATTAACTGCCTTGGAAATATCACTGTCCGAGTATTTTTACCGTTTTTACCCTAATTCAATGAAAAATGCTTCTGCTAAAAGTCTATGTGACACATAAGTACAAATCAATACGATGTGAAAACTTCAACTACACACATAAAAACCAATGACTCCTACTTCAATTGAAATAATAAGCTTATATTACACTATCCATTTTCAAATTTTCTTTCAAATATATTTCGCAATATAAGAGCAAAAGGTTTTTTTTCAGTCATCACTCATCATTGTTTTCAACCAATTCTGGATCATTCTGAGCTTACCAAGAGATCATTTGCTGGAAACAACCGCCACATGAATGCAAATGCTTCCACAGTCAAAGTGGAAATATGTGTTTTCTATTCTGACTTTCACTAGGCTGAATTTATATTTGACCAATTTTTAGTGGTATATTAAAATGATAGTTTAAAGCAAAATAAATTATGTCAAATACAAAGTAATACACAAATGAGATTAATAAAACATAGGAGTGGTGTAGTGAAGGGGGCTTCAAAATCGATTTTGATTGGTTAAATTAAACCATTATCGGCAAAAAAATTAAGGCGTATTTTTGAATATTTTAATAAATTTCGTGGGCTTAATTGTTATTTTGGTCACTTTATATGATCACAACAGAGATCTCCCCCTTTTAGAAAAATTCTGCATACGCCCCTGAAACATACGATAGAAAATTGATATTGACTAGGTAATGATTGGGATTTAACAACTTGGTTTATATTGCAACTTGTTGATTCTTATATGGCAAAAATAAGTTAGACCTACCAAACGTTAATGATATTCTCAAGAATAGAACTAGAAAGACAGATTAGTAATAGAAAATTTAAATGTAAATTTCTGAATTGAAAGCTGCTTAGAAAAAATTTTACATAAAATTATTTAGGCCTACTAAAAGAGTTCCTTAAANCACTCAGCTCTACTTGAAAAACAATGATATAAAATCTATACAATTTGAATTTCAAATAGTTTTTCATAAGGTAGGTTCACTCTTGTTACCTTTTTTATAAACGCAAGTTGGTCAAAAACGTTACCTTGACATTGGGTTTATAAATGCATAATTGATCAGCAAACATGGGAAAAAATCAAATAATGCTGTCAGTCAAACACTAAGATTAACTGCCTTGGAAATATCACTGTCCGAGTATTTTTACCGTTTTTACCCTAATTCAATGAAAAATGCTTCTGCTAAAAGTCTATGTGACACATAAGTACAAATCAATACGATGTGAAAACTTCAACTACACACATAAAAACCAATGACTCCTACTTCAATTGAAATAATAAGCTTATATTACACTATCCATTTTCAAATTTTCTTTCAAATATATTTCGCAATATAAGAGCAAAAGGTTTTTTTTCAGTCATCACTCATCATTGTTTTCAACCAATTCTGGATCATTCTGAGCTTACCAAGAGATCATTTGCTGGAAACAACCGCCACATGAATGCAAATGCTTCCACAGTCAAAGTGGAAATATGTGTTTTCTATTCTGACTTTCACTAGGCTGAATTTATATTTGACCAATTTTTAGTGGTATATTAAAATGATAGTTTAAAGCAAAATAAATTATGTCAAATACAAAGTAATACACAAATGAGATTAATAAAACATAGGAGTGGTGTAGTGAAGGGGGCTTCAAAATCGATTTTGATTGGTTAAATTAAACCATTATCGGCAAAAAAATTAAGGCGTATTTTTGAATATTTTAATAAATTTCGTGGGCTTAATTGTTATTTTGGTCACTTTATATGATCACAACAGAGATCTCCCCCTTTTAGAAAAATTCTGCATACGCCCCTGAAACATACGATAGAAAATTGATATTGACTAGGTAATGATTGGGATTTAACAACTTGGTTTATATTGCAACTTGTTGATTCTTATATGGCAAAAATAAGTTAGACCTACCAAACGTTAATGATATTCTCAAGAATAGAACTAGAAAGACAGATTAGTAATAGAAAATTTAAATGTAAATTTCTGAATTGAAAGCTGCTTAGAAAAAATTTTACATAAAATTATTTAGGCCTACTAAAAGAGTTCCTTAAAAAACTAATTAAGCTGTATTTAAGCCAGGCTTGCATATGGAAATTTAATTGTCTTCTATTTCCATTCCATTTCCACAACTATTTTAAAAACATTTCCATAATTTTCCATAAATGTCCAGATCTTTCCATGACTCATAGTCTTAGAACTAGTGATTATGTTTCTGCAGGACAAGTATTTTGCTGGTCCTAGAAACACTTAGTTTTATTGGATTTTGCCCTAGTCATGTATCAGCCACGCCTCATAAACTTTTAGGACAGAGTGGTCCTCCATAACCCTAGTAGTGGTTGACTAAGCTGAATATAATTCGAACCAAAATTACTATTCAGTGCTATAAGGTGATATTATTTGTTTGAGCTGCTAAATGTGGTTTACATTAACAAAATGTTGACTTGTATTCGTTATGTGTTCTTTTGAATTCTCTTGTTCATGCTGAGATTGCACAAATGAAATAACTTTTTAAGACTGACAAGCCTGGTAGTTTATATAAGTCTCTTCCTATTTTGAATAAAGTGTTTAACACTCTGTATGACTTAAACTTTAATGTATTTTGGTTACTATAAAAATTTTTTTACTGTTCTTAAAACATTTATATTTTGTTAAGCGTATTTAGGGTGTGTTTAACAATTTCTATGGTGTTAAAAATGTTTGTTTTTTGAAATTTTATTTCCACAAATTTCCATTATATTTCCATTTCACAATCTGGAAATGGAATGGAATGGATATGTTCAGGTCCATACATTCAAAAAAATGTTGAAAGAGATAGACTGACTGCATTATAAATTTAGAAAATCAGTGGAAAATTAAATGAACGCAACATCTGTTAAATGTTGCATCACCCCCGATTAGCTGGGCCACTGTACATATCATATAGAAATTCTATGAACTTATGCAGCATTCTCCTCACAAACGTGCGATTATAACCCCGTGTATTGTCTAAGTAATTTAAAGTTTACGCTGGGACAAATGAAATTGATTGGCGCTTGCTATTACTAACACATTTTTTGAGTTAATTGTAACTATTGTCGCTGTGGATTTACTTTTTAATCTATCGTTAGTCAATTGAATATAATAGTTGATATAATATTTTAATGTAAGAGAATGCATATTAATAAAATTTTGAACAATTCTAGACAGGTTGTGCAGAAATTTCAGACCCCGGGCAAGCTTCAGTTTTAATTTTACAGCCCAAGCCCGCCCTCTTCGAAATCGTCAAGCTATGGTACATATTATTCACAAGAAGCAGAGCTCAGATATTATCTTATTAATTATAAAACAATAAGTTATTAATATTATATGAAACAGAATATTGTTATTTTAAATTTTCAGCCTCAGTTTTTTATACTGATTTTACAATGTTATTGCCACCTTCTGATATTTAAAAATCCATGTAATAGCGATGTCATATAAAATTAATATGTCTGATAGTAGTCATTTTTAAATCTGACTACTACTAATGCAGAATTTTGGAACATGTGGCACAATTCAATTTCTATTTGTATATTATCCACCAAACAAGAATGTGTTGACAGCGTTTTGCTTTTCAATAACATCTATAGATCAAAGAGTAAATAACAACCGTTTGTAAGCACCAACAGAAAGATTTGTGTTTCTAGCTTTTGCAACTGCTCTCACATGTTGATAATGATATTTGCGAGTTGGCTTTTATTTTTAGACATCAAGGTTTGGTATTCAGTATTGTCTTTATTCATTTTAAAATATTACTTCTCATAGATTGTAGAAAAGTAGAGGTAACTCTGAAAATTTTGTTTGTCAGATGGGACTATGACATGGAATCATCCAGATATTAAATGAATATAGCATTCTACATTAAATACTTTTAATTTGTTGGAGATAAATATTAAATAAATCAGTAACTTACAGATTATTTGAGGTTATTCTTCAGTAAAGTAACAGAGTAAGAAAAAGTAAATACTAGTTTCAGTTCCATGCCCATTAAAGATTCTTGGGTCACCATGTAGCATCAACTTAATTTAGTGTTAGAGCATTAACATAATATGAGTAACAGATCTTCACAGCCATTGAATAAAAGTAAATGGTACAAACAAAAATGATTGCCATCAAAATAGATTGTGGAAGAATTGAGTGTACAGTGAGAACAGAAATAATAGCTTTATTTCAAAATTTACCATATTTCAACTATTTGCCATTGGATTACAGTGAAAATTTCACAGAGTGTTTACCTTATGAAGCATGTATTGTCTCTAACATTTCAAAAGACTAATCATGCTGGGCCTAGAAAAATCAATTATTTTGTAAATTTTGCTTCTTTTGGCTGAGTGACAATAATAGCTTTTTGACAAAAACAAAAATATTTAGTTTTATGTCACAAAATCAGCAATAATTAACAATGCACATAAGAAGAAATATATATTGAACCAGAAACCATCCAACAAAAGTTTACAATGAATGAAAAATTGTTATTTGCCAACATGACTTCCATGGCGTTTAATGACTTCAATCATCCT
Source organism: Hofstenia miamia (assembly GCA_900660155.1). Lineage (NCBI taxonomy): Eukaryota > Metazoa > Xenacoelomorpha > Acoela > Hofsteniidae > Hofstenia > Hofstenia miamia. The sequence continues at coordinate 948,305 of CABFPE010000235.1, read as the reverse complement.
TGAATCCATGCTGCCAGCTAACTTTTTAGTTAGAGCTTTTCCACATGCTGCCCCATGCCAAACTACGCGAGTTCGTGTTGCATAAAACAAACTGCCAAAGGGATCTGTATACCAACTAAAAACCAGATCCATGATCTTATCTACAATGCACCCCACTTTGTTGTGTAGACAAAAGGCCACACTGCCAGGAGGATCTGTAACAACGCCCAAAAACCAGAACCATGTTCCTCGTAACATTTCTGTGCACCAACCATATCCGGAAACCACAATAAGCCTAGCTACAGTTTCTAATCTTCTACATTCCTCTCGGGAGGAGGTAAATATTAATGTGTGCCACCCCATTCCCGACTAATGGGGTTATTTATCACTGTTAGAGATCTTTGTTAGAATTATAAACTACGGAGAACTAAATGTAGATAGTAGGAAACAAACCAAATACTAGAGTTATAAACTACGGATACCTAATTGTAGAGAGTAGGCAACTAAAAGTAAAAGTGTGGAGAAAAGCGTAGAGCATTCATTGTCACTGCACGTCCATGCAAACTTGCCAATGCCAGTTATTAAGATCTTATCACTTCTTCTGCTTCTCTGATCAAAGTAACATCTCCCACTTACGGCTGGTGAACTTGCATGATATTCCTCGTCACAGCTGGGCCAGAACATAATATGATAAGCTGAGCTATGCCTGCCAACTGCCTTTCAGCAAAGCATCAACGATTTCGACACAGATGCTGAGGTTAAAAGTGAATTTCTTTTAAGCACTCTTGGGTCACCAACTAGTATCATCATAGTTGCAATTAAAGCAAGAACACAGTGATAGCATAGTATGTACTCTCGTTAAATTGGAGGCAACTTTTTTGCCAAAGCGTTTATTGCTGAGACACTTCGTGATCAGGGAGGCTGCGTGTTCGAATCACGTCAGGGTCACCATGTAGCTTTGGTATAGTCAAAGTGAGAAGCCTCTCTCTTCATACTACCAAAGCCAATGTTGCAGTAACACATATATATATATATATATATATATATATAT
>CABFPE010000235.1:909557-922269 GCA_900660155.1 Hofstenia miamia | reverse complement strand
ATATATATATATATATATATATCTGTTCATGATTTAAAGTAGTCACAATACAGAATTATTTTTTTAATTTTTGGGTTTTTTTCTTAATTTAGTGAAACAATGCCAAAGTATTACTTTTTAACATTTCAGCCGTATTACTCAAAAAACAAAAATATGACTTTTTATGACTTTGTAACTTCCTATTGAACTGCACCTCAGGTCTTAAAACCATCTAATTTTAAGCAGACTGCAAAATATACAAAAGGAAAACATATGATGTTGCTTTTGGATGCCCTAATGTTTAATTAAGAACAACCTAATTTCTAAATTAATATCGAACTCATGGGAATAAAACTAAATAAATATTAAATAGACTACGTCCTGATGTGTCAGAAAAACTTTTTTTTCTTTGAAAACTTCCATATCGTAGAAAAAATGTAAGTTTTTTCTTGAAAATGAATTTTTAAATCAAGTTTGTGTAATTGTCGATTTCATAGAATACCGGATTCCGGTATATCCCTAGTGTTGTTTGTCTATCCTAGCTGTATACGTTATATTGTATTTTGTAGAAGCAGTCCAATTAACTGCTATTTTAAATAAATAAGTATGATGGAGACAAAATGTTATTTGTAAGACGAATTGGCTAATGTTTGATAAGTACGTAGAAATTTGAGAAATAAATTAGCAACAAATATAGAAAGTTTTGGCAAATATTTGCCAAATCTTTGGAAAATTTGCCAAGCATTTGGCAAATAATTGCTAAATATTTGTAACGGATTTGCAAATAAAATCCCAAAATTTAGCACTAATTTGGAATTTTTATTCAAATTTTTCAAACTTTTACTAGGGCATAATTAACTGTTAAAGGGGGTTGATTTTTACGGACCTTCTAGTGTTAATTACCCAGTAATGAAGTATCAATAATCTATAATGCAGTATTTATGAACTTAATAACTTTGAAGAAAAGTCATTGATGCATTGCATGATAGTTTTGTAATGTCATTTACACTGTTTCAACCGCATTTGATTGTTGAGATGTGCTTGTGCAGGAGCATTTTTCTAGTAAAAGATATTCAAAATGTTAACAGTGAAAACATTACCATGAACTTCTAAACACAAACTGGCTGGAACAAATTATCATTTACCCGCAACATTTGGATGATTTCAGTCAATCATTCATTATTTCCACTCTTCTATTAGTGAATTGAAGAGCGGAATAATTCAATGACTGAGTGAAATCGGCCATATGTTGCTGTTTTTTTCATTTGTTCCAATCCAGTTAGTGTTATAGAAGTTCATGGCATTACTTAGACGTTCGAATTTGTATTAAATTGCCACACTTCCAATAATGAGCCTTGTTGTCACCCATTACAGTTAGATAGATAAATAGATAAGTGAATAAGCAATACCTTGGACAATCACAGAGAAGAAAATGGTATAACATTTTTCAATGTACTTTACAAATCTGTTATCCCCTTAATGCGTAAACAAAATGCGAAACTACCTTAGCCACATTCACAAAATGTGTAGGAAGTATTCCAAATGGACAATGTTTAGATAAATCAAATATCACTCTGCGAGATTTAAAGTTCATGAAATCCCAATTTGCATTATGGGAATACCATATACTTATTAACATAGTTGGGCATAAAGAAGCTATGAAAACAGCTAAACGATTTTTATTTCTCAATATAGTTTGGGAAAGGACTGGGAAATTTGCAAGCAGTAGACGTTCAAAGGAGATATTTACCAAAACTTTGTTGATAGAAATTGGGTGAGAACTCTAACAAAGTTGATAATTCTGCAAAGGATGAACCACGGAGGATAATTGAATTTTGCAGTGTGTGAAGTATACGTTAACTCAGCAAAAATAAGCTTGGGATTTAGTAATTCAATTGACTTATAGGAATGGGATGATTATATTAATATTATTAAAAATAGTTCCACCAAACAAGAATAAATAACTGAAATTTTTGTTTCTTAGTATTTCTTTACCTAGATAAAATGCGAAGTAACTATTCAAGGGAATTTCCAAAAGAAATCCACAAATGCAAATGAAGGCATTCGGCCCATTCATAGCGTCATAGAAAGTTTTTGTCCATGATTGAAATAAATATCGCTTCTTTTCAAAATCTTTTCTCCAATTTGGAAATTAACAAGGAGTCCACCTCATTTTGCTATGAAACACATGATATTCATAGTAGCCATCTGAATCATTTTCCTAAACACAATTCTAAATCCTGCTGCTTAATTAAATATTAGAAATTCAGATTAAGATTATATATTTTAACTGCATATAAATTTCAAAATTCATTTTGTCATTGGCAAAATTAGACTACAGCTTGGAGGCAGAATTCTGCCGTTCTATCAAATTCCTCTCTTGTTTTCTGCCGCTTTTTTGAATTCAAGTAAATTAGAAATAGCGGCAGGATATTGCCTAAATATCAAAATTAAATTTCTGTGAATTCGCAAAACCGGCAGTGTTGAAAAATCCCAATTTGATAAAGCACACTTATATTATGATATCCAATAACAAGCACTCAAATATTTCAGATATATTTTATATATATATATATATATATATATGTAAATATATTTTTATAATGTATATATATAATGTATATATATATATATATATATATATATAAAGAATATTCATGAGGGCTACGGGCTGGTTCAACTACAAATTATATACAGCTGAATTACAGGCCGGTACTTTGTAATTAATCTTAAAGACATAACTTAGCTATTATTCGTTTTTAAGTGATATGCGGTTTGAAAATATCGTTTAAGAAGTTTACGATTTTAGATTATTTTCCTGCTTCTGTTTTATTATAGTGAAGATGCTTAAAAACTAGGTGTAAAATTGAAAGAATATGGATTCAGTTTGTTGAATAGATTAAGACAATATACATATATTGTGGGCCGATATTTTATTGAGAAAAAATTGTACTGCAATTATATATATATATATATATATATATAATGATTCGTAATTCAAAGATATTTCGGTGTTTAGTTGAATATTGTTATAATATCAAGTACTAAGATTGCGATCAGTTCAGAAATCTAAAATAAAATCATCAAATTGGAAGCAAACTTCTGCGGGTTTGTCCAAGTAGAAATTTTCAATATAGTTTTTTAGCTTGAGACTAGGCAGCAGAACAGCGATAACAACATGAAATTTTGAACATTCAATTTCGAGTATGTTTGCATTATTCCCTGTATTTAGAAAATTAGTACAGAAAAAGTTTTTATGAAATTTTGAAATTTTGCTTCACCGACTGCTTCCATGAAATATTTGTTAAAATTTATTCGTAATACAAATATATTTATAGTTTTACTCGAATTTATAATTATAACATCAACCACAAATATTATTATCAGTTAAGTGATCTAAATTGAAATCATTAAATTGGATGCAAAATTTTGCCGGTTTATCAAAGTGATATTTTTCAAAAATATTTGTGAGTGTGAGACTAAGCAGGATTTCTGCTAAACAACTTTGATTTTCAAAAAGCTAGGTTTCCTGTCTTAGGCTTTTCTTTCATCTACCCGCATTTTTATATCATAAATGGCCTGCGGCTTATCCCCGTTTGTTATGCAATGAATGAAACACTTAAACTTTCATCCAGTAATGCTGCCACTCCATGCCTTCTTAGTTTCATTGACGTGTACAATGAATCAAACGTATTTTAAAAATCAATTTGTTTTGAGCAATATCAAATGACTTTATTTTTAACATTTGAAGTCATTCCTATTTAATTTATGCCAACAATCGCCATTATTTCACATAACTTTGAAATACTATCAATGACAACATTTTTATGTTTTCAATAAAATTCTAAGCAAAAGTTAAAAATATAAGCAGTTTCAATTAAAAAAGGAGGCACACCTCACTTACATTGTTTAATCAGAATTTTGCGATTTTATAATTTTATGAGATAACAATTTTAAGAAGATACCAACAAAAAAATAAAAAAATTTCTAAGCAAGTTCAAGTTAATCATGCACAAATTTAAAACAATTTAGACAATTTTTGTCTTTATTGGTAACATTTGTGAAAATGCACATTTAATACTATTCTGTAGCCAAATACAATCATTTACAGGAGGGGTTCACATCTGCTCCACGACTGGTTGAATTCCTTAGTCCCCCGGCATAAAGCCCTGTATGAATCTTTGATTGTATTAAGTTTAACAATGCAATTTGAATTTCAACAGAAATGAATTAGCATTGTTGATGGACGAAAGCGAAATGCATATGCACATATTTATTAATACATTATGCAAATTAGCTAATCACATTCATAATGTAGTGCTTATGCGCCTCTATGAAGCAAAAGCGACTATCATTAGCGTAAAAAGAAAAATAATTAGGCCACGCCAGGTTTGGGCCGAATAATTACCCTAATTCCAACTCGTGTCAAGTAACTAATAAAGCTGGCATACTTACTTCTATTCTGTAATTGCATAAAGTACATTCACTATGTTGTAATTGACCTGGGTTGGGCTAGGATTAGCTCGGATTTTGAACAATCGATTACAGCAACAAGTGTGAAGATACTAATTTGAGAAAAGAACTTTGTATAATCGGCGAATTGCTTTCAATAACAAAAAGTGGGAATCATTTTGAATATACCTTAGTGATGTGCGGACATTCAATCTATTTGACAGTACCCAGTTTTACCCGCCAACACCTACGGATAGGGGTTAGCTTTAGTGCTGTGTGGGTAAGGTTTTTCTAATACCTGTATCTGTATCCGAAGAAGCCTTACCCCTAAAATCTATATTAGTACCCGTACCAATGTCCGTGGATTCAATATACAACACTCATGTGCAATATGATTTATACGTATATTTTCACAAACACATTGACGCGTTCAAGACCAAAATGATACAACAATAAAAAATGCTTGAGACCATTTTTACAAATTTTAACGAAGTTTCATTAAGATAGGAACGCTGTGTTTGAGGAATAGACCTAACGGCATTCAGTTTTCTGAGTCTAGGTCAATTCACTTGAAACTGTGATTCGGTCCACTTACAACTCTGGCTATAGCCAGACTCGTCCCTATGGGACACATATGCAATGTGTATTTTCACGTCTAAATTAATCATTAATTATTAAAAGAAGTTGACGTTCACAACAAAAACGCATGACAGTTAAGCATCGAAACAAAAATGAACGACGTTTATATTTGCAATGAAATATGCTGTTAAAAATGTACAATAGAAAGCGTTATTATTCTCAACAAAAAATATAAACAACTACTATTTAAATAAATGATGTTTAAAATGTACACATTAAATAATTAATGTTGATAAGTCTCCCCACTCAAAATCTGAATGTTCGTCAAATAAAACAATGGTGAATAAATGGAAAAATGCTGAAGAAACTATTTGATATCATTCCAAAAAAACGCCATACAGTGAATTTCAATAAATGAAAACAGAATGTCTCTCAAAGATATGAGTAGACATTAAAACATCATTACTAAAGGTGAAGACAAGAAATTAAACAAAAAGCTAAACTGCAACATTCAAAGACACAATACATTTGGTAAGCAATTGCAGAGGGAGAAGTTTTCTTTATTACATGCTTTTAGTAAATTAGTGCATATAAAATTTTTGATCAAAAAAAAATTAAAATTTTAATTCTGAATACTTCCATGAAATTTTATTTAAAATCTAATTCATAATAAAAGATCTTTTTAATTTTCAATTGAATATTGTTATAATATCAGCACTAAGATTGTTAACAGTTGAGTAAACTAAAATGAAATCTTTAAAATGAATTAAAAATTGTGCCGGTTTATCAAAGTAATATTTTTCAAAAGTCTTTAAAGAGACTAAGCAGGATTATAGCTGAAAAACTTTGATTTTCAAAATAATCAGTTTGCAAAAAAATTTGTATTTCTTTGTTAATAAACACAATCCACAAAAGTTAAACTTAATTAAAATTACTTGTAAAATTAGAAATTCATGTTTTCTATTTAGATTAGTTCATAAAATCAAATAATATGAATATGATCAGGTCAGCAATCATTGCTGAAATAATTCAAATTGAAATCAAGCATCTGCCGGTTTGTCCAAGTAGAATTTTTCAAGAGATTTTCAGGTTGAGACTAGGTAGCAAAACAACGAACACAATTTGAATTTTTTAAAATTAAATTTCGAGGATGTTTTTATTATTACCTGCCATTAGTAAAAAAGCGCACTTAATATTTTTCTAAAATTTGTTCTAAAATTTTGAAATATTGCTTCACCCACTACTTCCATGAAATATTTGTTAACAATTGATTCGTAATACAAAGATATTTATAATTTTACTCGAATATCATTATAATATCAAGCACTAAGATTGTTAACAGTCAAGTAAACTAAATAGAAATCATTAAATTCGATGAAAAATTTTGCCGGTTTATCAAAGTAATATTTTTCAATAGTGTTTTAGAGTGTGATACAAAGAAAGATTAGTGCTAAAAACTTTGATTTTCTAAAAAATTATTTTGAAAGTCTAATTCAAATCACCGCCAAATTTTAGGAATTGCATAGAAAAAATCATTTTAGAAAAAATATGTATTTCTTTGTTCCTAAATGCTATCCACGAAAGTTTATCTTAATTAAATTTACTTGTAACATTAGAGATTTGTGTTTTCTGTTCAGATGAGTTAATAAAATCAAATAATATGAATGTGATCAGGTCAGCAAACATAGTTAAAACATTTCGAAACGAAAGCAAAATTCTGCCGGTTTGTCCAAGTAGAATTTTTCAAGAGATTTTCAGGTTGAGACTAGGTAGCAAAACAGCGATCACAATTTGAATTTTTTAAAATTAAATTTCGAGTATGTTTTTATTATTACCTGCCATTAGTAAATAAGCGCACTTAATATTTTTGTTCTAAAATTTTGAAATTTTCCTTCACCGACTATTTCAATGAAATATTTGTTAACAACTGATTCGTAATGCAAAGATATTTATAATTTTACTCGAATATCATTATAATATCAAGCACTAAGATTGTTAACAGTCAAGTAAACTAAATAGAAATCATTAAATTCGATGAAAAATTTTGCCGGTTTATCAAAGTAATATTTTTCAATAGTGTTTTAGAGTGTGACACTAAGAAAGATTACAATTAAAAACTTTGATTTTCTAAAAAACTATTTTGAAAGTCTAATTCAAATCACAGCCAAATTTTAGGAATTGCATAAAAAAATCATTTTAGAAAAAATATGTATTTCTTTGTACCTAAATGCTATCCACGAAAGTCAATCTTAAATAAATTTACTTGTAACATTAGAGATTCGTGTTTTCTGTTCAGATGAGATCATAAAATTAAATAATATGAATGTGATCAGGTCAGCAAACATAGTTAAAACATTTCGAAACGAAAGCAAAATTCTGCCGGTTTGTCCAAGTAGAATTTTTCAAGAGATTTTCAGGTTGAGACTAGGTAGCAAAACAGCGATCACAATTTGAATTTTTTTAAAATTAAATTTCGAGTGTGTTTTTATTATTACCTGCCATTAGTAAAAAGCGCATTTAATATTTTTGTTCTAAAATTTTGAAATTTTCCTTCACCGACTATTTCAATGAAATATTTGTTAACAACTGATTCGTAATGCAAAGATATTTATAATTTTACTCGAATATCATTATAATATCAAGTACTAAGATTGTTAACAGTCAAGTAAACTAAATAGAAATCATTAAATTCGATGAAAAATTTTGCCGGTTTATCAAAGTAATATTTTTCAATAGTGTTTTAGAGTGTGATACAAAGAAAGATTAGTGCTAAAAACTTTGATTTTCTAAAAAATTATTTTGAAAGTCTAATTCAAATCACCGCCAAATTTTAGGAATTGCATAGAAAAAATCATTTTAGAAAAAATATGTATTTCTTTGTACCTAAATGCTATCCACGAAAGTCAATCTTAAATAAATTTACTTGTAACATTAGAGATTCGTGTTTTCTGTTCAGATGAGTTAATAAAATCAAATAATATGAATGTGATCAGGTCAGCAAACATAGTTAAAACATTTCGAAACGAAAGCAAAATTCTGCCGGTTTGTCCAAGTAGAATTTTTCATGAGATTTTCAGATTGAGACTAGGTAGCAAAACAACGATCACAATCTTGAATTTTTTAAAATTAAATTTCGAGTGTGTTTTTATTATTACCTGCCATTAGTAAAAAGCGCATTTAATATTTTTGTTCTAAAATTTTGAAATTTTCCTTCACCGACTATTTCAATGAAATATTTGTTAACAACTGATTCGTAATGCAAAGATATTTATAATTTTACTCGAATATCATTATAATATCAAGTACTAAGATTGTTAACAGTCAAGTAAACTAAATAGAAATCATTAAATTCGATGAAAAATTTTGCCGGTTTATCAAAGTAATATTTTTCAATAGTGTTTTAGAGTGTGATACAAAGAAAGATTAGTGCTAAAAACTTTGATTTTCTAAAAAATTACTTTGAAAGTCTAATTCAAATCACCGCCAAATTTTAGGAATTGCATAGAAAAAATCATTTTAGAAAAAATATGTATTTCTTTGTTCCTAAATGCTATCCACGAAAGTTTATCTTAATTAAATTTACTTGTAACATTAGAGATTCGTGTTTTCTGTTCAGATGAGTTAATAAAATCAAATAATATGAATGTGATCAGGTCAGCAAACATAGTTAAAACATTTCGAAACGAAAGCAAAATTCTGCCGGTTTGTCCAAGTAGAATTTTTCATGAGATTTTCAGATTGAGACTAGGTAGCAAAACAACGATCACAATCTTGAATTTTTTAAAATTAAATTTCGAGTGTGTTTTTATTATTACCTGCCATTAGTAAAAAGCGCATTTAATATTTTTGTTCTAAAATTTTGAAATTTTCCTTCACCGACTATTTCAATGAAATATTTGTTAACAACTGATTCGTAATGCAAAGATATTTATAATTTTACTCGAATATCATTATAATATCAAGTACTAAGATTGTTAACAGTCAAGTAAACTAAATAGAAATCATTAAATTCGATGAAAAATTTTGCCGGTTTATCAAAGTAATATTTTTCAATAGTGTTTTAGAGTGTGATACAAAGAAAGATTAGTGCTAAAAACTTTGATTTTCTAAAAAATTACTTTGAAAGTCTAATTCAAATCACCGCCAAATTTTAGGAATTGCATAGAAAAAATCATTTTAGAAAAAATATGTATTTCTTTGTTCCTAAATGCTATCCACGAAAGTTTATCTTAATTAAATTTACTTGTAACATTAGAGATTCGTGTTTTCTGTTCAGATGAGTTAATAAAATCAAATAATATGAATGTGATCAGGTCAGCAAACATAGTTAAAACATTTCGAAACGAAAGCAAAATTCTGCCGGTTTGTCCAAGTAGAATTTTTCATGAGATTTTCAGATTGAGACTAGGTAGCAAAACAACGATCACAATCTTGAATTTTTTAAAATTAAATTTCGAGTGTGTTTTTATTATTACCTGCCATTAGTAAAAAGCGCATTTAATATTTTTGTTCTAAAATTTTGAAATTTTCCTTCACCGACTATTTCAATGAAATATTTGTTAACAACTGATTCGTAATGCAAAGATATTTATAATTTTACTCGAATATCATTATAATATCAAGTACTAAGATTGTTAACAGTCAAGTAAACTAAATAGAAATCATTAAATTCGATGAAAAATTTTGCCGGTTTATCAAAGTAATATTTTTCAATAGTGTTTTAGAGTGTGATACAAAGAAAGATTAGTGCTAAAAACTTTGATTTTCTAAAAAATTATTTTGAAAGTCTAATTCAAATCACAGCCAAATTTTAGGAATTGCATAGAAAAAATCATTTTAGAAAAAATATGTATTTCTTTGTTCCTAAATGCTATCCACGAAAGTTTATCTTAATTAAATTTACTTGTAACATTAGAGATTCGTGTTTTCTGTTCAGATGAGTTAATAAAATCAAATAATATGAATGTGATCAGGTCAGCAAACATAGTTAAAACATTTCGAAACGAAAGCAAAATTCTGCCGGTTTGTCCAAGTAGAATTTTTCATGAGATTTTCAGGTTGAGACTAGGTAGCAAAACAGCGATCACAATTTGAATTTTTTAAAATTAAATTTCGAGTATGTTTTTATTATTACCTGCCATTAGTAAAAAGCGCATTTAATATTTTTGTTCTAAAATTTTGAAATTTTCCTTCACCGACTATTTCAATGAAATATTTGTTAACAACTGATTCGTAATGCAAAGATATTTATAATTTTACTCGAATATCATTATAATATCAAGCACTAAGATTGTTAACAGTCAAGTAAACTAAATAGAAATCATTAAATTGGATGAAAAATTTTGCCGGTTTATCAAAGTAATATTTTTCAATAATGTTTTAAAGAGTGAGACTAAGAAAGATTACAGCTACAAAACTTTGATTTTCTAAAAATTGTATTGAAGGTCAATTTTAAATCATACCGAAATTTTAGGAACTCTATACATAAAATCACTTTGCAAAAAATATGTATTTTTTTGTTCCTAAATGCTATCCACGAAAGTTAATCTTAATTAAATTTACTTGTAACATTAGAGATTCGTGTTTTCTGTTCAGATGAGATCATTAAATTAAATAATATGAATGTGATCAGGTCAGCAAACATAGTTAAAACATTTCGAAACGAAAGCAAAATTCTGCCGGTTTGTCCAAGTAGAATTTTTCATGAGATTTTCAGGTTGAGACTAGGTAGCAAAACAACGATCACAATTTGAATTTTTTAAAATTAAATTTCGAGTATGTTTTTATTATTACCTGCCATTAGTAAAAAAGCGCACTTAATATTTTTCTAAAATTTGTTCTAAATTTTGAAATTTTGCTTCACCGACTACTTCCATGAAATATTTGGTAACAATTGATTCGTAATACAAAGCTATTTAAAATCTTACTCGAATATCATTATAATATCAAGCACTAAGACTGTTAACAGTCAAGTAAACTAAATAGAAATCATTAAATTGGTTGAAAAATTTTGCCGGTTTGTCCAAGTATTATTTTTTAAAAGAGTTTCTGAGCTTGAGACTAAGCAAGAGAACAGAGATTACAACTTTGATTTTCTAAAAATTGTATTGAAGCTCAATTTTCATTATTATCTGCTATTAGTAATTATCTGCACCTAAAATTTTTTGTTCTAAAATTTTTAAATTTTATTTCCCGACTACTTCCATGAAATATTTGTTAAAAACTGATTCGTAATACAAAGATAATTATAATTTTACTACAATATAATGATAATACCAAGCACTAAGATTGTTATCAGTCAAAAAAACTAAATAGAAATATTTAAATTGGATGCAAAATTTTGCCGGTTTATCAAAGTAAAATTTTTCAATAGTGTTTTAAAAAGTTAGACTAATAAAGATTACAGCTAAAAACTTTGATTTTCTAAAAAATTATTTAAAAGTCTATTTCAAATCACAGTCAAATTTTAGAAATAGCATAGATAAAATATTTTGAAAAAATATGTATTTCTTTGTTCCTAAATGCTATCCACGAAATATAATCATTATTGAATTTACTTGTAAATTTAGTAATTCGTGTTTTCTATTCGGATGAGCTCATAAAATCAATGAATAAGAATATGATCAGGTCAGCAAACATAGTTAAAATATTTTGAAAAGAAAGCAAAAATCTGCCAATTTGTCCAAGTAGAATTTTTCAATAGATTTTTAGTTTGAGACTAGGTAGCAAATCAGCAATACCAACATGAATTCTTAAAATGGAATTTCGAGTATGTTTTTATTATTACCTGCTATTAGTAAGTAAGCACAATTAATATTTTTGTGCTAAAATTTTGAAATTTTGCTTCAGTGACTACTTTCATGAAATATTTGTAAAACTGATTCGTAATACAGAGATATGTGAGATTAAGCAGGATTATAGCTGAAAAACTTTGATTTTCTAAATAATTATTGTGAAGGTGTATTTAAAATCACAACCAAATTTTATGAACTCTATACATAAAATGATTTTGCACTAAATATGTATTTCTGTGTTCCTAAATGCTGTCCACGATAGTTAATCTTGATAAAAATTATTTGTACTATTTGAAATTTGTTTTTTCTATTCGGATATTTTCATAAAATCAAATAATATGAATGTGATCAGGTCAGCAAACATAGCTGAAATAATTCAATTGGAAAGCAATAAATTTCTGCCGGTTTGTCCACGTAGAATTTTTGAATAGAGATCTTCAGCTTGAGACTTAGCAGCAGCACAGTGACAGTATCTTGATTCATAATACGAAGATATTTTCAATTTTTGCTCGAATATATTTATAATATCTAAGTACTAAGATTGTTACCACTAACTTTTAGTAAACTAAAAAAAATAATTTCTGTGCGAAACATACATTTTTGTGTGGCCAACTACTGTAAATGAAACTTTCCTTAAAACGTATTGATTCGTAATGCAAAAGAATTATATTTGATAGGTGTATACATGTATACTTATAATATCAAGCCTTAGGAGTGAAAATAGGTCCGTAGATATAATTGAAATTATTCAATTAAAAAATAAGGTTCTGCCGATTCATGAATTTAACAAGAATACAAGTGGTATACAAAAACTGCAAATATTTTAGTTATTTATCAAATTTTGATATTCACTCGCACATCATTTTGTTTCAAATTAGTAATTGCTCATCATGGTAAAAATCATTTAG
>CABFPE010000235.1:881119-896083 GCA_900660155.1 Hofstenia miamia | reverse complement strand
TAAAATTGCTAAAAATTTCTATAACTTTTTCTCCATTAATTGGTTGTTCTTGAATTGGTTGATTTTCTTTAACCCGAAAATAATCATTTTGCATACTCTTCTCTAAGCCCAATAGTTTGCATTGAATTAAATAATTACAAATTTTAGATAAGACAGTCGAAAAATCATGCACTTTGAGAATTTTCGATTGAAGCATAGTCAATGATAGCAAACTTGAGATTATTTACATAGATGGACGAAATTTAAGTAGAAATTTAGAACAAAAAATGGTATCTGAGGCTGAGGATAATCAGAATCACTTAAAAATCGCTCAAAGTATTTTTAAAATTTAATAATTCTATTAAAATTAATGTGAAACTGGCCTCCGTTTGTTTGCATATGACACCAATTTATTTTAAAATATATCACCCAAAATTATCCAAGTAATATTTGATTTTTGAATGAATTGATAGTACATTAGTAGAAAATATTCGTCTTTTATTAACAATTCCTATAAACTTTCTAATTTCTGTAAAAAAATCAAATAAATACCGTATTTTTATTTAAGAATTTGTACAAATAATTTGTGTGATAAAAATGCAAAAAAACATAATACCAAGATAGGAGCATCCCTCGAATATATTGTGTTTCCAGTACTACTTGAATAGAGGAATGCTTCGTACTGACATTTAATAATAAATATTCTGTTTACTTTTGGGTTATTGTGTTGAGTGAAAATATTTTATATGTATATATATATATATATATATATATATATATAATTAGAGTAATTTAAAAACCAGTTTTGCTTATTTTCTGCAAGTGTCCACTCTAGTGCCTGAGAAAATTTGCATATTTACTGGAAAAATATTTTACACATTAATTATTCATAAAACGGGATATGCAAAGTATGCAACATATTTGTGCTGTGTAATTTCATTATGTTAGTTTAATTTGTCTTAAGTAACTTTTAAAATTTGCACAAAATGTTGCCAAATAATACACACCGCAAAATTCTTCCAAAATATTCAATATTTTTGAAAAAAAATCCAAACAACTTTTCTTGGGTTTGTACACTACAGTGGAGTACGAGAAATTCAAAAAATAAATTTCTTAAGTTTGCACACCAGTGGTGCATAAAAATGCAATTCCAAATGTATGCAACTAAAAAAATGAAATTTCAAAACTAATAAATAACATCGAAATTTGACAAAAAGGTGGCATCATCAAAGTATTGAGTAAAATGTGGTAAGCTTAAGATTCATTTTCAGAGAAACTGTCTCAATTTTATGTAATATGTAAGTAAAATTGAAAATATGTAAGTAAAAATGAAAAATATTCATGCTCTAAAGATATTACATCATAAACCAGCAATGACGTCATGAAATATCAAAATGAAGCAGTTCACAGATGCTCCCTCAAGTAAATCAGCATTTGCTGCTACAATATTGAACAAACTTATGTCTACTCTGTTGCTAATATGTAATTAAATATATTAGTACAATATGTAGTCTTACCACATTCTCTTGGACAATCAGTCACTCCAGGTTGGTTTACAGATGCATTCATTCCCTTCAGCACTTCTGTTGATCCATATAATCCTGTTGATTTCCAACAAAGCACCTTGCTTATCGAGTAAGAGTATCTTACTACTCGGCTTGCAATAGCTGATGTATCAATCTTAAAACCAATATAACCCTCTCTGCAATTGTCTTCTGTGCAATTGCAATACGTTTTATTAGGAACACTGAAACTGGTGGTAATCTTATCATTATCACTGCACATTTGTAGAGCATCAAGTCCTGCATCATATGTTAAAAGCTTAGGTTCATCAGATTTAAATGGAGCCAACGGATTAAATAATCTACAGTCCGCACCACAACCCGTAGGAAGTTGACCAGATTTCCATGTTGGATGTATAAAAAACAAATGACCATCGGGATTTGAAATTGGCGGGTAACCACTTGCAGGAGTTTTACTACACAGATAGTCATTTGTAAATTTTGCTTGAAGGCAGAAGTAATGTGTGTTTCCTTCTTTATATCCATAGACATCACTTTTATCTAAAAATACTTATTTACAACTTTTATCGATTTGAGTTCAACACTTGTGGGTAATACTATTGCTAAACCTGCAATTAATATTCATTTTCTGTTAGAAATATTGAATTTGTGAATGAGCAATTTGTTTGTAAGCCTTCCAAATTATGAAAAATAATGTGGCATCGATAAATTCTTAATAATTGGAAATGACACTTGAATTGAAAACTTGCACAACATTTCTAATATGATATGGTTTAGACATTAATAAAAATATTGTATTTCTCAAAATCCGTCGTTGCGGATTACATTCTCGTCACTTTTTTAATTTTCAAACAAAAATTATACAATATACACGTACAATACTAGTTAACTCAATGACCGACGTTCTTTCCTTTGAGCTACTATTGATATGCAGTCGATTATCTCATGTTCCAAAAATACACTGTAAAGGATGACGGAAGAGCTATTTTTACAGACAACAGCAATCCATTTTAAATTGTTTCTACATTCACAGAAAAAGTACTATGACACTAGGTTTTGCATCTTAGCAGTCTAATATAGTGTTAAGTATTAGCAGTTAATTTTGAATGCTATTAGAAATCTTAGAGCATAATCGCAAGCAGTACCATTAATTGAATGTTGCCAATATATATATATATATATATGCTGTGCAGCAGGTTTTGGATAATGCGAGATTCTGTGAGGTGGAAGGGATGCATTTAACGGTTAAAACATCGAAACTATGCTTAATTTTTGTAGCTCACGTCCTGTTTTTTTTTTGGTAATATTTATTTTATGGAAAAACATTACTTCCCATTTTTTCAGCAGCAGTATGCATCTTTTGCTGCTTCTGAGTACTTTAAGGACCAAGTTCCTGTCAAAAATTCATAAAAATATGTTTAGGGAATATACATGGCAAACTAACTTAATAATTGTTTAACTGATATTCATGTAATCTGAAAGTTTGATTAAGACGTCTGATATCCTTCTATAACTATATTTTCGCAATATCTTGATTACGCGAACATTTTTGCTGATTGAATTTTCTCTTACTTCATAATTCAAGGCACAGCCAGGCAATCAAAGTTTTGCCTTGTTATGCTTCGAATTGTATTTCCAGTATGCTTTACAAATGACAAGAGAACAGCATAATTCCCCAACAACAGAATAATGTCTATAAATAGAGACACTAAATAATCTCTGTCATTGCATTTCCAAGAAATGAGCATTACCGTCGTTTAGTTTCAGAGAGTTGATGTTATTCCTGTGCAAAGAAAACATACTAGGATTATTCTATATTCTTTGCAAATATTCGAGATTTCGATAGGAGATCAAGATAAATATTGGGCTCCATTTTTCATTTGTGGCCTGCGTCATGTAACAGAAATGTATCACGATTGAAGAATATGGTATAGGCAAAAAAACAGTAACTATTATTTTGAACTACTGGTTTTCATGGGTATTCACACCGTAATAAAAACAGCATTTCGTATCCACCAAGTATCCCATTGGCGATTAGACGGTTCTCTATTGTGTTCAGGTTCGTGATTTACTACCTTGAATTGCCTATATACGCCCTTTTATGTCAGTGTTATCGAAAATTTGTTGCATTAAATATTATATATATATATATATATATATATATATATATATATATATATACAGCATTATTAACTGCACTTGGCACTGTGGAGAATGTCACTGATCAATTCTTGGCATGCTGAGTATTTGATGTAGTGGAACTGGCTGAGGTTATTCGGTTAAGCCCAAAAAGGAGACAGATTTGAATTTTGCATAAATGCTTGTATAGTGCTGCCATCTTTTGGCCTTTCCAGACGGCCTGAATGCATGAAATTGTAAAACACGGTAAAGAAAGGCAGTTTAGAGAATTTGCTATAGCTGATGTCGAATGCTTGAAAGACCAATAACAATTACTGCTGATTGATTTTGTTATCTCTCTGCATGGGAATGGCATAGTGCATTGATTATATATATATATATCAAAATGAGTTTGAATATTTTTGTACTTCTCACAACTTTTTGTCCAAAATAAATATTCAGTGATATGTGGTGACTTCAATATGCCTAATTTTAATGAAGATAGCTTTACTTCAACAAATAAAGAGGATGAATGCATTTTAGAAGAATTGATAAATATTAATTATGATCAAATAGTTGACTTCCCTACTCATATTAGCGGATTTGATCTTAACAAATTCTATAATAATTGAAGTTTTGGATTACATTCTTCCAAATTAAAATTTCTCTGACCATCATTTACAATAAAATTTGATGATTATGATGTATTAAATTTCGGCAAATAGAAAATGATAAGACTATTGAATTTAAACAGTATTCTTTTCATCATTCACCAGATGATATTCATGAGCTATTAGGAAGATCAGTACTTTCTCTTATTAGTTTTAATGTCACAGACGTACATATTGACGCTTATGTTAACTATTGGTACGAAAATCTCTTTGCAAATATAGATAATTCTTTACCATACAGAACAAGAAAACGTCAATTACTACCAACATATCTTAGTTTTTATTCAATGCATTGCCTTAATAAATTGAATACTTTAAGAAGAAATTATACTTTTACTATTATTTATATCGTAAAGCTGCTAGGAATCTATTAGATTCCATAGAGTTAGATAAAGTTACTTTCATAAACAATTTTTCTCTCAAAACAAATTTAAAAGATTGTTACTCTCTTTTAAATGCAATGTCTCATTCTACATGTAGTTTTCCTAAAGTAATTTCTTATAACAACAAACATCTCACTGATTTTCAAGATATATCAAATGCTTTTAATGATTACTTTTGTTCTGTTTATAATCCAATTGATACTAATATTATGAATATCTCATTTCCATTGTCGATAATCAACAATCTTGAAATAGGAATTGAAGACGGATTTGAAGTGATTTCCAATTTCTCAATGAAAGAATGTGGATATGATAACATCCCCAATTGTTTCTTGAAGAAGTTTTCAACAGCACTTGCACCACATATTTTACAACTACATACTTCACAATATAATTATATCAGGTACATTTCCATCTCCCTGGAAACAAGCAATTATCCAGCAAATCCACAAGAAAGGAATAAGAAGAAAAATTATTAATTACAGACCAATAAGCATTTTACCAAAACTTTCATTAATATTTGAAAAGATCATATTTAAGCGATTTTATCCTGTGGTCCGTGAAAATATTTCAAAATCACAGCATGGATTTATGAAAAATAGGTCTTCTATTTCACAATTACTTCAATTTTTGTAAATTATTTATAATAATTTCGATGCTAATATAAATAGTTTTATTCTATATTTAGACTTTTCAAAAGCCCTTGATATTGTTTCACACAGAATTCTATTAGAAAAACTGAGAGATTGGAGTTGGAGGTAATTTATTAAAATTATTCTGGTCTTATCTTACGAAAAGAACACAAAAAGTAATTTTCAATGGCATAATATCAGATCAGACCAATATAACAAGTGGTGCTCCTCAAGGTTCTGTTCTTGGTCCTTTATTTTTCTTAATTTTTATAAACGATTTGCCAAATTACTGTTTTGCTACAACTCCATTCATATTTGCCATATTTGCTGACGACTTGAAATTACTTAGTAATGACCTTAATGATATAAATGAAGATTATTTAAGACTAAACAATTGGTGCTTAGAAAATAATGCGAAATTCAATGAGGAGAAATTTCAGTTGCTAGCAATCTCTAATAACATTAATCATATGCTTCAACTAGACTCCAATTCTACAGTTAGTGCATTAAACTTAGTTATAGACTTGGGTATTATTATGAAACACAATCTTAATTGGTCCACCTATGTTTATTCCAAATTGAAAACATGCAACCAAACACTTCTAAGCATTAAAAGAAAAATACCATTGTTACAAAAGAAGTACATACATAACTGCAATAAGATCAATCCTTATTAATGGATCTGTTGTTTGGTAGCCCAGCAGATGCCATATATTTTTAGAATTGAAAATTTTCAAAAACGCTGCTCGAAATGGATTTTGAATATTACGGACTATATAAGAAGAGATTAATTGAAATGAATTTATTGCCACTTTCAATGCAATTTTAACTCATTGATCTTATTCAATTTAATAGTATGCTTACTAATAATATTGATTTTACTATCTTTGACTGCGTTTACTTATATATTCCGAAACAAGGATTACGGCTCTATAATAAAACGCTTTTCAAGTGCAAAATTAACAAGAAGAGTAAAACAGATAATTTCTCCTTTAGCCGTATTATTAAATTAGCAAATTACTGTGACATAATCCATCAAACTATCATGTGTGGTCAAGATGAGAGGAAAGGATAAAGGAAACAAAGACTGAAATTATTGATATTGATTATAATGATTAAAATGTAAAAACATGATAGGATTGATTATTTCATTTTGTAAATGTTTTGTGCAATTATATTTAAAAATTATGCTCGACAGTATTTTGACAAAACGAAAGATGGTCAAACAGCGTAGTCAAATTAACGCTGACGTTGCGTAATCGTAGCAGAAATATTAAACGAGGGAAAAACTGTAAACAAGAACGATTAACAGGTACTAGTCGAGTATTTAGTTGTTTATTACCAAGTGCTATAAATATACTGAACATGATGTAATTAATGATGAGCAAATCTACTTTGGATTTATTTTCTCTTGTCAGGTTATTTTATATATTCTGATGGAAAGCTAAACGTTTTACGAGCTAGGGTAATTGTATGGTGGTTCCCACATCCGGTTAAAGGTATGCTGGAGCAGCCTCCTAATAGCTATTCCACAGCGGGGAGGGCGACAGCTGTAGTTACCTTGTGTGCTCTTAGGTTAAGGATAGGTATAGGAGTTTTTTACGGTTATAGCTTTCCTAATCGTCATTGCTTGCCTGATATTGTTATTGCAGCCTATAGGCTTTACATGTCAACTCTCTTATCAATGAACTTAAGTTATTTATTACATTCACTATGCTACATGACGATTGATGATTCAACAGTGTTTACATTTAGATGGTTATTTAGATTGTATTTTGATATTCTATTACATATAGTTTATTTAATAGTCACAACATGTTGCTCACTGTTTTGTATGGTAGACCTCTGGCCGACTTCTAGTTATAAGTTTCTGCAGGTGGCATTGATTGTTTACATGTATCAAGGGCTATTATTTATTTCTATATATGTAGGGGAACCAGAACTTGAAAAAAGAATAATGCCCCAGAGGGCAGCGAGAAATAAAATGAAATATGACCCAGAAATATGGGATATTAATTTAGTAACTGAATTTAGGAAACATGAAATGGACACAACAATCACTGATGAAATCGAGGAGAGTGAGAAGAAGGAGAACCCCACAAACCGATCATCAAATAAAGGACGTGAAGACAGAGGAAACATTGACGCGCTCCACTAATAAGACTAGGTCTCCACAATCCGATTGCCAATTAAAGGGCATGACAATGGAGAACTCACTGCCTAGCAACAAAAGACGAAGAGTAAGAAGAAGAGCTCCACAGTCCGATTACCAATTAAAGGGTATGACGACGGAGCAGATGACACCAACGAATAAAAGACGAAGAATAAGGAGGAGGTCTCCTCAATCCGATTACCAAATAAAGGGTATGAGGATGGAGACAATAAAAGAAAAATCACCCTCTACCAAATGTCAAATAACAGGCAGGCGGGTAAATGAGGGCCATCTACAAGATACTGATCGCCAATTAAAGGGCGTGAGGTTGGAAATATCAAATTATGCACACTCCCCTTCAACATCCAGCAGTACTCAATGCCAATTAAAGGGCAAAGAGGAAATAGCATCCACAAGTACTCAAAGCCAATTAAAGGGCGGCAAGGAAACAACATCAGTAGCTATGGAAAGTTGGGAAACGCAGCCAATAAGTGATGACTCAGATATGGATACATCGCAGATACCGTCAACGAGTTCAATCCCCACGACAACGAGCTCAGGAATATTTTCATACAGGCAAACATCTACTACAACAAAATTGTCATGATCAGAAGAAAGAGAGAGTCGCATGACAAGAATAGGAAGAGAACGAATTCATCCCTATTTTATAGCAAACAGGAAGATGAGATATAATTCATACGATAATCTGTCACCAGAAACCAAAAGATTAATAAGAAATAGTACGTCCACTAAAGAAAATGAAAGCTACGCAATTCCGATAGTGATTGATAAAAAGAATGTGCATGCAACACAATAATAGCATACACAGGGGATATGAAGGAACAATTCAATAGACCGTATTTCAAAAGCACAGTCCACATTACATTTGATGAGCAGTTCATGATGAAAGACGTACAGAAGCTAACTAAAAATAAAGATAGGATTATAGCTGAATGCGAGCAAGTAAACTTGGACAAAAAGCATCTCACAATAGTGTATTTTGTAAAAGATACTGAAATAGCATCAAAGATTTTGCAGACTAATATAGAAGAAACTCCCAAAACAGCTAAGAAAAACAAAACAAGAGTAATAATAGTCATTACACAAAAAGAAGAGGAACTGCCAAAATGTATAAAGGAGATGGAGATTAAGCTAGACAATCTATTCACGTTGGATAGCAGAACACTGAAAATATTGGAACTTATAAAAGTGGATTTACAAATCAATGAAATAGCGCCGGCGGAGAGAATTATGGTAGAACCCAAGATTGCAATAGATATGTACTACCAAACACGTACAATGGAACTGTTAGGAACAACCGAAAACTTGGAGGAAACTGGAAACATATTCCTGAAGTGTAGTCTAAATCAAACGCCTGAACATCTAGAAAAAATAGCAATGGTATGGTCAGAAATTAAAGCAGATAAACCTACGCATGAAGAATGGCCGATGATAGACATAAGATCGCCAACTAGGAAATATCATAAAAGTACGGAAGCCATATTATATGAGATCAGATGAGCATACGAAATGGAGGCTAAAAGAAACTTTAAAACTCAAATGTTTGAAGAGATCAATGCACCAGAGATTAGAGCGAGAACAGCCATATGGGTACTAGCAATTGCATTAACATATAATGACAAGCTAGTACTGCCTATGATGAGAAAGGAGCGGTGACAGATAGCTCAACAAAAGAAATTCGAAATAGCCATTGCACTGATCCCCACAAACATTAAGCAATGGTTGCTGCAGAATGTAGAGATATTACCGCTGTCCCCCACAAAGAAAGTACAGCAGAGATTTGAGAAACATTTCACAAGGTTGTTGATGCAACAGCACACACTGGGAAGGCCTAGTATAATCAAACTCGCAAACAAAACAGGTATCTGTCCAAGTGAAATCGAAATATTAACGGATGAAACAAAGAAGTATATGTGGGGCGCAACTTCCAACACAAAACTCAGAGCACCTAAATGCCAACCATGGCTAACGACTCGCAATTTGATCAGAAGGGAGCACGCGGAAACATTACAAATGATAAAATTGGTGAAAGAGAAGAAAGTTCACAAGGTGATTACAAAAGAGATAAGGAAATATTTGAAGAACTATCCCCAGTGTGCTTACACTAAAATTATTAAACGTTCAGAAACAATGTGGAAGGAAGGAAAGAATTGTCCTATCAAAATTATTGAGGTGGTGAGCAAAAGTAAAGAGGAGATGCTGATGGAAGAGAGGCTGTTACAATCTACTGATATAGCTTTAACACCAAACACGCAACGAGTAATTGATAAAGTCAATCTAGAGAAATGGGGTGAACAGGAACCCAGTGAGCTATCATGGGTTGATACAGACGACGAGAGATTATTAGTAGAAATTACAGTGCGACGAGAACGAAAGAACAACATAGTACAAAGAATATTTGGCGAAGTTTATAAATGGGAGACCGAATCACTAATTAAAGTACTGTGCACTGAAGCATTCACAAGACAAGAAATTGATGAATTGCTAGAGCCACAAAACCAAATTGCAGTGGATATTGAATGCATCACTTCAAAGATAGTAATAAAGCCTGAGACTGCACAGAATTTGATGAAAAACGGTCTAACAGATACTTTCTGGGAAAATACCAAGAAGTCCAAAAATAATTATCCTGCGACATTTGGAATGGCTACAACGGCAGAGATGCAAGGCCTATGATGAGAAAGGAGCGGTGACAGATAGCTCGACAGAAGAAATTCGAAATAGCCATTGCACCAATCCCCACAAACATTAAACAACAGCAGAGTTTCGAGAAACATTTCACAAGGTTGTTGATGCAATGGCACACACTGGGAAGGCCTAGTATAATCGAGCTTGCCAACAAGACAGGTATTTGTCCAAGTGAAATTGAAATATTAACGGACGAAACAAAGAAGTACATGTGGGTTTTTTATAGAGGACAAAGTAACACCTTATGATTTGTATAAAGAAGGAGAACCGATATGTAAACAGATCAAGAAAGTCCGCAAAGAAATTGAAAAAAGATCTACGCAAACTGTAATATTGTTCTCAGGAATTAACGACATTGTATGGGGAGAACTTTGGAGCTCACAATATTGATACTACGACGTAATGAGAAGAGTGGAAATCATTACCATGGTAAGACTGGGAAAGAATGAACCGGAGAACATCACTGAAGAAGAAGTCTTAGAAAATATAAGTGCGTTCTATGACGAGGCGTCAATATCGAAATCACTAAGATCAACTTACGAGTTTTTCTATCCAAATACTACGATTCATCCAGATTTGGCGCATACAAGTAGAATAGACGCAATCATGACATTGATGATAGCAATAAAAGGAATGAAACTCTACAGGAAACATTACGAAATATTTAACGAGAAATTAAATGAACTACGTAGTATGTGCACAATAGCGAAATCTCTAAAGAACCCGTCGTTTTTGAGACATAAGAAAATGTTAACTACAGAAAAAGACGTCGTGCTAAAAATCACTAAAGACGAGGCGTACGAAAACACTACGTGGGAAATGAAAGAAGCTAACGAGATAATCAAAAAGGCAGCCGAAATGGTACATGGAGAAAGAGTGGTCATCCTTAATTAGCTACGCTGGAGGGGGAGTGTGACATAATCCATCAAACTATCATGTGTGGTCAAGATGAGAGGAAAGGATAAAGGAAACAAAGACTGAAATTATTGATATTGATTATAATGATTAAAATGTAAAAACATGATAGGATTGATTATTTCATTTTGTAAATGTTTTGTGCAATTATATTTAAAATTATGCTCAACAGTATTTTGACAAAACGAAAGATGGTCAAACAGCATAGTCAAATTAATGCTGACGTTGTGTAATCATAGCAGAAATATTAAATGAGGGAAAAACTGTAAACAAGAAAGATTAACAGGTACTAGTCGAGTATTTAGTTGTTTATTACCAAGTGCTGGAGCAGCCTCCTAATAGCTATTCCACAGCGGGGAGGGTGACAGCTGTAGTTACCTTGTGTGCTCTTAGGTTATGGATAGGTATAGGAGTTTTTTACCGTTATAGCTTTCCTAATTGTCATTGCTTGTCTGATATTGTTATTGCAGCCAGTAGGCTTTACATGTCAACTCTCTTATCGATGAACTTAAGTTATTTATTACATTCATTACGCTACATGATGATTGATGATTTAACAGTGTTTACATTTAGACGGTTATTTAGATTGTATTTTTATATTCTATTACATATAGTTTATTTAATAGTCACAACATGTTGCTCATTGTTTTGTACGGTAGACCTCTGGCCGACTTCTAGTTATAAGTTTCTGCAGGCGGCATTGATTGTTTACATGTATCAAAGGCTATTATTTATTTCTATATATGTAGGGTTATTACATGTAAGGCTTCATAATAAGCTATTTCAGCAGCAAGGTTGCATCACTTCGTTTATTGCATCCATTCTTAATAACAAAAACAATCAATGCACTAAATTCTTAAGTAGTTGCAAATCCCATCACACTGAGTTCGCTATTCACATAACCATTCCTTTGTTGGTCTCTATTTCACAGCGACGGTTCCATTGGTAAGATGCAGCTGGCAGATGTGTTCCTGGATATGCACGTCTACTTTCGAGTGTCGATCCTGTCTTCCATTATCTCTGCTTTATCTAAATAAGTTGGAGTGAATTAAGTAGCTAAAAGGGCTCTTGTATATTAAATTAGTTTAATAAACCGCGCACTTATTGTAAAGGAGAGAAATCGGAAAAGTGTCAACTCCGCTTAACATTTAATCTAAGAAAAGTAATAGTTTTCACAGTGGATTGACATGATTCTACAATTTACATTGATTGCCAACTAATCCACCACCATTGCCAAGAATAATATTTAGCTAATTTGCATATTTAATAAATCCAATAATTAATAAAAAAAATAAATGACAACTGAACTCTAATAAAAGTTTATTTGTTAATGCCCTTAGTTTCAATTAAATTTTTTCATTATTACATTAGACAAGTATTTAATCTCAAACCAAAAACTTACAGGTCTCTAATGAATTCCTTTTTTGGTAAATGATGTTTAAATTTAGATTTCTGATCTGGCTTCAAATCAATCAAACTAATGAATTTTATCTGAACATATTTTTTTGCTGCATTCTTTTTTGACCTGTTTAACATAAAATTAAATTGATCATAATATTGTACAAATAAAAATCACTAAAGAAAATTCTATCTAAATAATTTGAATCTAGTATTTTTTGTGTGGTAAGAAAGAGAGCCTTTACATTTATCATCTTCTACTTATGTTAGGCTAAGAAGAATGCCCATATGCTCACATTCTGTCAGAACCAGCAATCAAAGTGATCAGTTTGATCTGTTTTGTCTTATGGAATTTGTAATTGGTGAAATAACAACATGGCTGATTCTTCCAAAGTTAATTATATTTTCCTATTCATTATGATTAGTTTGCATTGACATTTTAAAATATTGATTTTACCAAAAATTTTAAAAAATTTTATTCCTATTCTAAATTAATTGGCATTAGTGGGAACAATAATAACTTTTATTGCACCATTAATGGTAATTATTTAATTTGTTTTATAACTTTGAAAATTTGTCTTTCTTGGAATAAACAAGCTAAACTATTCATCAATTGGAACTAGAATAACAGTTTTTAGATCATTGCTTAAAATATCTAGAAAGCCTTTATTTGAAGTTTAACAATGTTGTAATATGATGCATCAGGATGTTCATTTGATGTTTCATTTTTGACTTCATAATGCATCATTGAGTAATTTGCAACTTAAAAAATTCTTATAATCCTTAAATGGCTTTTTACTTGATAGCAATGGCCATAGATGGGAGGAATTAGAGAATTTTGAATTTTGAATATTAATGAGGTCTTCAAAAACTCATTATTGACCATTAATTCAATATTATACAACTTCCTATGTGGCATCTCCATGAAACTCAGCAGCAATCCTAATTCTTTATCTAATGAGGGATTTGTGTTGAGCATGGATTTGCTGCAGTTGATAATTAACTCATCATAATTAAAGCAAAGAGTAAACAGAAAATTAAGAAGGGAAGATTGGCCACACTTGGCCAACCTGATACAGAGAACCTAGTGAAAGAGTCTTATAAGACTAGAGCCCTAATTAAGAAAGAGAAAGAGAGAAACCCCAATTGTTCTTGAGTGCATAGATGCCATACTAATTTGATGCTTATTGAACTTATTATTCATCCATTACAATTTCTACTGAACCTTTTTGTCACATTCAAAGACAAGAGTAGTTGTATGTCACCTTCAAATTAAAAAAACTCAAATTATTTTTTGCAGCATTGCTCATTGACCAGTCCCAACAAGTATATTTGCATGAATTTTATGACATATTACTTGATTATTTTTAGTGGCATTTGTACAATCTGTTACATTACATGATTATGTATAGTTAAGCAAGAATATAAATATGATAATTGAGCTATTTACACAAAGTGGATGATCTGTTAAGTAGCAAGTGATGGAATTAGCTGTATTAATTGCATCTACATTCTTTTAAATTGAGTCAACACTATATGTATAATCATCTCAAAAATACTAGAATATTAGTATGCATGCATTTAAATGCATGTATGTAGGTCAGATTTTCAATAAGCTGAAATTGTTAAGCTCAGCTCAGCTTCAAATACTTTTGAGTATTATTACCTTCGCTTGTCATGCCACTTAGATCCTTTCAATGAAGCTTGCTATAGTCTGATAATTCTGTCAAAATAATGTGCTTTCAGAATTTTTGCATAGTTTTTCCTATTATTTAGCAAATATTCTATAATAATATATTTAAAAGGCATATTGAATGAAAAAATCTGTAAAATCTGCATAATCAAATTAACAAGAAAATCTTTCAATTTGTTTGGCTAAATAATGGCTTCATCTAGACTCATTGTTGGTCATTAGAGGCTTGACTCATATATATATTGTAGCATACATCCAATCAACATTGCATGCATTAGAAAATGTTCATGTTAAAACAAATTTTCTGTTTATTCACCAAATTTGATCTTATTTCACTCTTTATACAAGTATATAGTGATTTTGAAATTCTTTTTAATTAGATGTTGATGTTAGGTGACCTGAAAAATGTTCATTGATTCTTGTAGTAAGGTGTCCTTGTGTCTTTTTGATGTAAGATTTTTGAAAATTTTCATGTGTATATTCATAAATAAATGAAGAAGAACACACTAACTTTGTTACAGGATCTTTGTTTTGCTCAATTAGTTTTTCCCAGATTGTCTAATTGTATCTTTTAATATAGATTTTAAGGATTTCAATTAACTTTTTTTGAAATGTTCACTATTTGGTTTTAAATGTTGTGGTATTGATATTGCTTTAATGAATTTTCTTTGCAATTAGTCTTTTGTATTTTTAAATGTAGTTTTCTAAATTTTTCAAAATTGTCTAGCTGTCAGTATTTTCGAATTAATATATGAAAGTATTAGATTATATATATATATATATATATATAT
>CABFPE010000235.1:863504-881009 GCA_900660155.1 Hofstenia miamia | reverse complement strand
TAGATTATATATATATATATATATATATATATATATTTGTTGATTGAATACTAAGCTTCTTTATCATTTTATGAAAAAACAACGAAAATTTTATATGAGAGTGCTTCAGTACTTACTGTACCATCGTCAGTTGAAAAACAAAAATTATTTGGTGGTAATATTATAAATTTCAAATCATTTATTAAACTAAAATAAGTGAAGAGTTTGATGACACTTTGTATTTAAATTAGATTTCTCTTCCTTAATATATATTGATTCTGCAATCTTGGTGCATTTGTGTTTCATTAAAATATTAAAGTCAGATGTTGATGCTTTATGTATTTTTGAGTGGATATATATTTCGGATTGTAAGTATCCATATATATATATATATATATACATGTATGTACTGCTGAATTAATCCCAAAAATATCTTCAACAAAGGTTGATTTGAAATTTATTTACATTTATTTAGCAAACTGACAGAAGATCACAGTTATGTCTGCTGCATACTATGCAATAATATTTTTCTCATACTTTTATAGATAGGTCAATGTTTGAAATTTTGTTTCACTATAACTTTCGTTAGGTTTGAATCAACTTGGTTGAAATTTCCTTTTTTTAATTAGTTTCAAATTGATGGCAACTCTAAGTCCAATTCTAACAAGATGAAAGAATGACTGGGGTGCTGTTTATCAGGGCATACAGAACCTTCACTGGCCATGCTCATCCAGTTATTCCTTAAACTTCACTATATTTGACTGGCTATAGATGCTATGTTTATTAAAATTAAGATTGACATGGTTTTGTTTGAAAATTAATTTTTTGCTTTGCAGTATATTTGTTCTCACAATGTCAGTGCTATGCAAATCTCTCAATTAAATTTAACATGCAATAACAGGTGCTTAGTCATACATGTTTTTCTGTAACTGCTATTAGCTATTTATTGAACCATTAAATTCCATTAGCTCTATTTTTGATGATGTTACATGGTGGCCACATGACATTCAAGGAACATGCAGAAGAAAATATTTCTCTCTTTTTCTCTTTCTATTAATTTTATAGATCTAAACATGACAACAAGCAATATGGCATTAAGTTTGTATTGCAATATGTGTATAGTATGTTTCAGGAAATTTCAATATAATTCTTCTTTGTTATCTCCATTATTTTCAAAATCATCTTATTAAAGCAAGGCCCATTTAGTATTAATCATTGTTGAACTAATGGAAAAAATCAAAAGTCTAAAAAAAACCAGTTTCACTACTTGAGCCTATTCCTTCTACTACTAAACCCTCAACCAACTTAGAGGATCACATACTGTTTCAAATTTCAACTATGCTTGAACATCAACATGTGCCTTTCAATAATCAACTTAAGGTGCCTAACTGCTGCAGTGTGCAATAAATACTTTACTGTCAATTAACTCAATTATTGTTAATCCAGTTGGGAAAAACTAACTACCTAAATCAATTTAAGTCTGCCAAGGATGAAACATCTTTCTAATGTTGGTGTTCAACCCACATCACAACAATTCCTTGATACATGCATTAAGAATCCAAAATTTATCCTACTAAATAAGCTGTTATCTCTTGAAATCAAATTGCCTAAAATGCCTCTCAGCACTATATTAGAATAGTTAGTGGAAATGGACAAATATTTTCTAAGCAGTTTGCAACTTTCAAAACTTACATATCTTATCAGGGAGGCATAAATGAAAATGCATGTGCAGAATTACCACTTTATCTAAAAGACAAAGGGCTAAGTGTTTAAAAGAATCTAAATCCAGAATCTAAATAGGATTATGATTTATACATTTTCAAATTTGATTCACAGATTAACAATGAAAATCCTATAAAACACTATAGAATGCTCCTTGCAATTGAAAACTGAAAGAAAACATACTTGAATATATTCTCAAAGTCAATCATTTATGTAAGTTATACTGTGAAGAGGTCTGATGATTTAAAGTATATACTCATATACAAACAGGAATCTCACTTTTTTTCAGAAGATGCTTTGAGGCAAAGTTGGCGATCCTATTAACAAATGTGTTAATATACAGCAAGCAATAGAGAATCAATTATGCTATAAAAATAATTTTTTAAACACCATAAAACTAAAACTAAGTTCTCAACTAAAAACCTCTACCAAAGAAGCAATTAATAATAAGGTAATTGTACTTATGAAAATTCATTGTAGAAAGTGTTGCACTTCAGAAGATTGAAAAATAGTTATGTACATGATAGCTAAACAATAATTTTATACTGGATAAGAGGCAGAGGAAATTGCCTATAAATCTTATACTAATAGTTTACCCTAAATATTGTAATGACTGTAAATGGCAGTCTAGAAGTTTCATCATTACAAATTTGATAAAACAGGATTTAACACATTTTACTATAGCATTAACATCAAAGCCATTGTAGATAATGCAGTCTCAATTACTATTATAGTGGATATATGTGCTGAATATTTAATGAAAAAGGTTGAATTTAAATGCAAGAACTGTAATAAACCCATAGCTATTCAACAGGTACAATTTGAGTAAAACTTTTACATTGTCAATACTCATTATCAGCAGTTTCCCTATGAGATGATTATTGGTCATGATTTCTTAATAGGCAATAACTGACTAATTGATTATAGTATGAAAACTCTAGCTATCAAAGAAGATAGCTGTATATGTATTTCATTAACTTCAAAACCTGGCACATTCTCTGAATTCTCTATTCCAAAAATTCTCAGATTTGAGCCATACCACCAGAGATTAACAAAGATTAAAACAAATGATAAAGTTAATGCAATATCACTCATGGAGCAATCATAGTCTCTGTATTTAATTTAATTTACCTATTAAACCAGTAATGACTAATATTGAAAGTTTAGGGTATCAATTAAAAAATGGGACTTGAATTGTGGTAAACAGGAGAACTTGTAGAGACAAATATCAAAATTTACACTGGTTATCCTGATATAAAATATATTAATAATAATAAGTATATATATATATATATATATATATATATATATATCTAGCATTATCATAATTAGCAATATAGAAAAGCATAAACACAGTGATAGCATAGTATCTAATATCACTGAGGCGAAACATCCAAGAGAACCATTTAGACATAAGCATTTTAAAGTAGTTTACATTAGCGAGGCCAGCTTAAGTATGTAATAGAGTACAAGTATCTGGACTGATACAGATATAATGCAATTAAAACTACTTCGGATATGTTCGGCATTGGCAGCATCTAGGATTACGTGGCAATGAGTGCCGAAGCGAGACAACAAAGCTGCCATCAATAGTAACACGAAAAACACACTGAATCAACTAGACACCAGATCTGAACGGGTTTACGCGGCGGTCATAAGACAGCCCCCCTGACAAAAATGAGAAATCCTCAAGATATCCTAAAAACATCTCACTGCGAAGTAATTGCCATCGTAGCGATAACACAAGAACGTGTCGCAATGTATATGCTAAAACGATCTTAAATCTGTCTTAATGTCCGTCCAAAACAAGCAGATGGGCTTGAGATTGTATCACAATGAGATTCTTTGAGAATAGCGGAAAGTGAGATATGTTAATGACGCTCACAACAATACCATTTATAACAGCAAAATACACTATTTGAATGCGTTTTAAGTGTATATAACAGATTATCATAGCTAATTTATTAAATAGCAATGACAATGCATAAGATTCTGCAGACTCAATTGAAAAGCAATTAAAAACGGAAAGGCCTTTTTGCGCAGTCAAAATTATCAATAACTAACACAATGCCCCTAGTATTGATAACGGATTGCATTACAAGACATGTAATTACTAATTTATTTCGTATGAATGATAGCTTTAAAACATCGCATATACTGTTTAGCAATTTGGTCATAATTTTGGCAATAATAAATTTAAATTAAACATTTCAATTTTGAATAAAATTTGAAATCATTTTTTTGATGCAACATAAAAGATTATAAAGTAAAAAGGAGTTTTACTAATTTTCAAAAAATTCTCAGTTAGTGCTGACATTTTGCAAAAATTATTTTTACATTGCTTGAATTATAAATTAATTCTGAAATGGCATCTCAATGTAATCTCATGAGATGTATCAGCGATAACCTAAGGGGAAATCCCCAGAAAACATCAGCATCCTAAAAGCGTCTCATAATAGGATATGAGACATCTGCGACATCAATAGGATAAGTTAGGATGCATTTGCGACAGTTGATTTTTGACTGGACCCCCTCAGCTCCGTCGAAAGTCTAGCTGCTCATGGCCATCTTAATAATATGAGTAAGAGCAAAGAGAACACGATTTGCATGAACTAAAATTTTTATTAACGCTTGCACACACTAATGCCCAATTTATACATAGAGAACAATAAGCAACAACAAAACCTGCCACTAGGCAGAACAAAACTAAATATTGCGCAATGACGTAGGCAAGGGTAGCTGATCAAGCGCGGGAACTAGAGAGGAAGCGAGATGCGTAGTGCCAAGAACCTCTAGCGGCGACAGAGGGAACAGTACGATGCCTGTTCTCTTATACACATCTGCCACAATATATATATATATATATATATATATATATTTTTTTTCATATTTACATGCATATTTCTACATGTAAAGTGATTGATAAATTCATTATTTTGAAGATATTATAGCTATTGACAATAAATTAATGGTGAAGTTGAATAGTCTGCATTTTTTGACATGCTAATCTACCAGAAAAATTTATTTTAACAGAACATCTATTCAATTTGAGGTTTACTTTTTTGTATTCTTCAGTAAAATACTGTAGAAATTTTATTTCAACTCAAATAGTATATATAAGTTGGTTTCCATATATGAAGCCTCCTAAAATTTGTAATTTTTCACTAATTTTTATCACTTTCCTTTTGATTTTGACGTGAAAAATCTTACCTAGTACTTAATATTTATATTTTGCAACTACATATTTTCAGAAATTTACCTAATAGTTAATATTTTCCAGTTTATGTATTAGACAAATACATAAATATTACTTCAACAAATCTATTTGGACTACTTTCTACATTATTTAGGTAACACCTTTTAACATCAAATGGTGATACTGATTTATTTTGTAATAGTTAAACTAAATTTATATTTTTGTTTTGCAAATTATAATTGCTAGAAGTACCAATTTTTGTATCTAAGCAATTTTAGATTCATCAATGATAATTTTTCTTTTTCCACTTTTGTAATTCCTAAAGTGTTTTTGTTTTTATCATTAACTTAATATGAATGCATTTTGCTCTTCAAAACAATTAATTGATCTAAATATATACTTTCAGGCGTTTCAATTTTAAAATATCTAGGTATATTTTTAAATCTTTCATTGAATATTTCATGATCTTTATCAACATTACTGAAATCAAATAATTCATAATCATTATAAGTGGTTTCAAATCATGAACTATATCTTTAGTTTTTGTGTATAAAATGAAACTGTCTGTATTCATATATTTCATGGTTATGTTATTTTTAAAAAAAATGATTGCAAGGCATCATAATGTGTTTCATGCATAAAAGATTTGATAGTTCTAATATAGTAAAACCAAGATATATTGGTTTCTTAAATATTAATTTAGCTTGATTGTAATGATATACCAGAAAATCAACAAAATCGTTTAGAATTCTACTTTACTTTGTTCCTTATTTATTTTTGTGAAGTCTCTGATTTATTGAACATTTTTACAGTAATCCGTCCTCTAGTATTTTCACAAGTTTTTCCAAATAATGCATAATTTAAAAGTTTGAAAAATGTTTTTCCAAACTATTTTTTGCTTTTGATCACATGTTGATGTTATGAACATTATATGTCTCCAACACTTTCTTTTGTATAAATGAAATTACTCTATTCAAACGACAAATTTCCCATCCCATTTGTAGATAAAATTTTAATAACCTATAATGACAAAAATAGAATTTTTTATCATGCAAATAAACTTTGGTGTAGGACAAACACTGTCAACGGCAATTCGAGTTTGATATTTACTATATTCAGAACGGTCTAGCTTTCTTTTAACTGGACAAAGCAGATTATTTTTGTTTTGTTTTTGAATTTATTCCGATAACTCACACTGAATAAAATATCCAATAAGAATGTTATTGAAAGTTCAAATTATTTTCTAAATTAAGTCTCATTGATTATTTTTTCTAAGAACTTAAAATCGCAATAAGTTTCATTGCCCAACCATACAAATTACTTCTCTTAATATACAAAATTATATTTTTATCTGTTGATTTAATATATCTATTTGCCATTACAGAACTAAATTCACTCCGAAAATTTTTTGTTTAATTGAAAGTACAAGATCAGGAAACTTCAAATAATCAGGTGCAACATTTCTGAATTTTAATCCACATTGCCAAGTACATAGTTAGGAAATGGATCACAATTCGGGAAAGAAATAATCATGATGTTGAAAAACTAAAATTATCACTGACTCTAGAAAATTGCACAAGATACTAATTCTATGATGGCACATTATATTTCAATCATTGAAAAGCATTTTAATATTTTCTGTCCAGAAAAGAAGATCTTAAAAAATTTTAAAAATTCTTTCCCTAATTATAACAAATCTAAACCTTGGTTAACTGATTTATGCAAAAAATTGATTATCGAAAAGAACAACGCTTTTAAAAATTTCTCATTTACAAAATCTAGCGAACAATTCCTAGCTTATAAAAACGCAAGAAATTTTTTAAGTATTGAAAATCGTAAATCTCTTAATAAACATATTAAAATGAATTCAAAATTTTACCAAACCAAATAGAAGCTCGTTCATG
The DNA here is from genome assembly GCA_900660155.1 of Hofstenia miamia. Taxonomy (NCBI): domain Eukaryota; kingdom Metazoa; phylum Xenacoelomorpha; order Acoela; family Hofsteniidae; genus Hofstenia; species Hofstenia miamia. The sequence continues at coordinate 874,208 of CABFPE010000235.1, read as the reverse complement.
AAATTGCTAACACTGGAAAATCTAAATCTACAATCATTGATGACATTAGAAACTCTGATGGGAACTCATTTACAAATGATCTTGATTTTACTAGTGTGGTAAACGAAACATTTGTTAACTTTGAAAATTTAAAGGATCCTATATCAAATATCAATAACCAAATATTAATAATATAATACCCCAATTCATTTTTCGTTTTTCGATTACGTACGAAATTATTAAAGCAAATAATAAACTAAAACCCAATAAATTTAGTGGTCCATCTAAAACTCCTTCCTGGATATTAAAACAACTGCCTCTAAATTTCATCTTCAACGAATCCTTAAAACAAAACAACTTTCTAAAATGCTTGAAACAAGCATATATTACCCTGTTTTCAAAAAGAAAGATGTAACTTTAACTATTAATTATAGGCTGATCTCAATTACTTCGCCAATGTGTAAAATTTTTGAATGACTCTTACATAATAAAATTAGTGACCACCTTTCAATTAATGTCAAAAACCCAATTTAGTTTCCGAACGAATTTTTTAACTGATGATGCTCTTTTGTATGGTACCTAAAATTAGTGATAGTCTTCTATTGACTCTGACCAATTTGTTCGATCTTTCAAAAGCTTTTGACTATTAATCATGATATCTTATATATGAAATTAGAAAAGCTAGGAAGTTCTGAAAGTAGCGTTAAATTAATATCTAGTTATCTAACTAACAGAATTCAGTGCGTCAAATTAAATAATACTTTCTCTAATTGGCTATCTTTTGAAAACGGAGTACCATTCTAGGATTGCTACATTTTACATGTATGTAAATGACATGCAGCAAGTAATTGTCAATTGATTCAATATGCTGATGATACATGCATTTTTTAGTGAAAATACATCCTTGCATCCTTAAATCAAGCAATGAATCATGGAAAACAAAATTTTTCTAAAATTGAGTAAAAATATTAACATACACAAATCAAACAACAGCTGTGAAAAAACTGAATTTTGCATCATGAGAAATGTGTATTACTACCAAATGTTCCACTTACTTTTAATAACGCCCCCATTAATCTCCCCTAAAGAATCCTTCAAATATCTAGGCATAACAATTGACTCAAAATTAACATACAAGCTGCAAGTAAAAGAAATCTTAAAGTGCATGGCAATGAGTATCAAAACAATATCACATGTATCTGAACATTTACACTTTGCCAATATGATTAAATTATTTCATGCTTTAGTCATGAGTCATCTTAATTATGCAAGTACACCTTTTTCAAGTTTAAATGAATCATTAGTAAAAAAACTTAAAATACAATTAAAATGAGCATTGAATGTTCATCAGAAAAACTCCTCAAACACAAGAAATTACATTTTGTCCACCATGCTGTTTCCAAATCAACTTTTTAACTTTAATATTTTGATTAAGTTTTTTTAAAATAACAAATCAATTACCTCCTTATAATTCAATATCATTTCCAAAGTTTTGTAATAAACGCAATATAAGAAGAAATCATTATACTAGCATTAAATTTCGTAAAAAATCAAGCAGCAATCTTTTATTAAAATTGCAATTCGCACTTAGAATCTATTTCCAAGTGAAATTAAAATGATTAAGAGTGCAATTAAGTTTAAAAGAAAATTGAAAGCATTTATGTTGAAAAAAATTCATTTTGGGTAAATCATGGCTAGGATTTAAATTTCACAATAAAGATTATACAATGATGTGTCATTAATTTATAAATATTATAGTTATTTGTTATCATTCCTGATGCTATTCAGATAATAAGTAGTGTTGTACTTGAAAATGCTATTTGAATAAAGAATATGTTACCATATCTTATTTCAAAATAATATAACCATTTTGATTTATATATTTTTGGAATATCAGATTTTACGTACAATCCAATAGTAATAGGTAATTGATTACATAACATTTTAGTTTTCTCACCCATAGGTAAACTATAGCTAAAGTTGTTTTCACAAATCTATGGTATATTACATTTAAAGTTATTCCCTAACCCACAAAGGAAATTACATTTACTTTTGACCTTTTCATTTTAACATTCAAAAGTCGCATAAATTCTATATAGAAGATATATTTTATTATAAGACTTTTTAAATTTTATTTGGTTTCTTTTGGAAAGTATACTTGTATTGTGTTTCATTTTTACACAACAGTTGACTTTTTTCTACACCTTAGCAAGCTCTTCTTACAAAAGTATAGTTTATCTTTACTAAAGTCTTTGTATAGTACACATTTCAAGTTTTTTATTAGAACTAACTGATTTCCATGCACCCATAAACCAATTGCATTTTAATCAGAATAATAAATATGTAATGCACTGTACAAAGTTCCCTCTTCCCCAAACATTTTGCTCACAAACATTAACTTTTGTTCCTTTTTGTTCAATATATTTTTCAATTTCATTTATAATTTTTGGAAATGTTATTCCATTCAAATTGTATTTATCTAGGTATTTTTGAAAAGCTCATGTTCTATTTGATTCTTAGAACTAGCATATGGAGAGGAAAGTATTGACCACAAAAAAAATTAGTAGCCTTATTAACAATATTTTAAATTGATGAAGATTTAATTGGTTATTTAACATATCCACTATAAGAAATTTTATTACATTTGAATATTAATTCTATGAACTCCAATGAATACCCAGCTTGATCATTCTGATTATTCAAAATCATTAAAAATTTGCTTTACTTCTGAACAAATATTTATATTGTTGACACCATTTTTAGCTTTTATTTTTCCATATTAAATTGATAAGGAAGTATTACATGGCTAAGTGTATCTTCAATGCCTTTTGTTAATCTTATATAAAATGAAATACTCTATTTCAATGGTTGGTTGATTATATTTAAATGGTATTAAGCACTCTCTTCCACTAAAGTTGATGATTGCCCTGACATAATTTTTATATATTTTAACTGTTGGAATGTATCCATTAATTGTAAAATCATGGTTATTTTCTACATTTTATAAATGATTTTTAGGTTTACTATGTGTATTTTAATTTTTCTTAAGAATGGTCAATTTCCAAGGCTCACAAGCAATTTTTTCAGTGTCATTTCTACATATATATTGTCTAGAAATTTCTTTTTAAAAATAGTATCTCTATATATTTTATACTTTTATATAATTACTATACCTGCTGATTATCCAAACATTAATTTTTTTAGGATATCATGACCACTAATAAAGTACCAATTCATTCTTCTCTTTTAAATCTTTTTCAATTCAAAATATATATTGACCTCTTTCTTGCAATTCTTCTTTATAAAATGAATCTCTTATTTCTTGATCAGGTAAATGCTTCAATTTGCACTATATAGTCTGTCAATTTTATTTTTTCAATAACAAATATTTCTTCAGTCCAGTTTGATGTATACACTTTATTTTCTTTTAAGTTTACTTATTCTAATTTTGTCACCTAATTTAAATTTAGTTCAAAGCACAATGGGATAATCCTTGTCAAATTTATCCATATTCTACAAAATTTTTGTAAAGTGCATCTTCATTTTTCTTTATTGATGCTTCAATTGGAGTCATTTTTATATAACTATGTTTTGTATTATTGTATTCATTTAATATTGCAGGAAGCATATCCAAAGTAAATTTTTTACATTCATGGTTCTCTATTGAGTACATCTTTATGCTATATTCATTAATTAGCTCTTGAACATGCTTATTATAATAACTTTTTCCTTCATCAACCTATTGAAATTATGAAACTCTATATGACTCACACTGAAGAACTGTTTTTTAAATCTTTTCTAACAGTAAATCCAGTTTTAGTTTTAGAGGAAAAATCTATCTATTGTAGAATCATGAGATTGATTAGGGGTAACCACCAATTCAGTATTCTGACTCCAAAAAAGGATGCTCTATATGATGTAACTGTAAGACATAAGCCTAATCCATCTCAAATTCCAGCAAAAACTATTATTTTTTCTTTAGGTAACAAGAAGAGTTGTGTTCACCAATTTCACATGATATCATGCTGAAGATCCACAATGAGCAAGGGCTTCCTATGAGAAAATAAGTAGTGCTGCCCTACTATGCCTCACTTTGTATTTTCTATCTCAACAAAGTTTATTATCCTTAGATCTATGTATAGATATTAAATAAAATAAATAGCATGTAATTACCATGCATTTTTGCAGGCCAACAGGCATGATTTAACCACAAAATAGTATGTGCTTTTTTCTGAATGGGAAGAAGGATGGAACAAGTTTTTGTAAAGTAGCTGTACACCTACATCTAACCTATTGTAAACCACAATTCAGGGTGGAGAATCATGCAGCTATTATCTACCATTCAATTTAACAGGTTTCCCAAATTATCATTAAACCCTATCTAATTATTTCATATGAAATAAAGAAAAACCACAAAATGTGAAAGAAAAGATCACACTAGCACAAAGCTAAACTAATTGATTTTTCCAGAATAAATTACAGCTTACCCAAGGTTTCTATGCAATCAATTAATACCTGCAATTTGCTTACAAGTTTCCTTCAGTAGCAATATTTAATTTAACACTAGATAGTCCAACAATTCTATATCTTAAATTCATGCAGTTGCCAGAATTCACACATTCAATTAAAACTAATAAAAACAATGCAAATAAAAGAAAAGCATCAGAAAAACAAAATAAGCTATTTTTCTATTTAAATTCTCATTACATGAAGAATTACAAATGCATTTAAGATGTGCAAAGTGTTCAAATTTGACTGTCTGGGCTTTCAGTGTTAGGAAAAGTAAATTTAAATCCAGGGGACAATCAAAACTGCACTATTTCACATGATTAATATCAAAATTAAGAACATTCCAAATTAATCAATTTATATTAATAACAAACCAAGTAAATTAACAAATACAAAATAAATATTAAAATATATATTAAGTAATTTTATAACAGTAAGAGACTAATTTTCCTGATTACCCCACCCAAGGCCATAGTGTTTATCTGAGACCTTAGGCTTTTGCTATTAGTCATTGCTGTCCTAATAAGTACAATCTACAAAAATAGAGGCCGAGATTATTCCCAAAGTGACATTACATTATACTTTGAAAATGGCTCTACAATCTTCAACAAATATTTATAAACTTTATTTCATCAACTAAGTATGCACAAAAGATTTAATCTATATAAGTTACGATCACACATTTTTATTTGAAATTTCTTTTAAAAGGATTGTAAAGTTCATTATCAAATTCTAAGTTTAACTCTTTTAAAATTTGTGGAATAGTTCAAAAGTTTTTTGATTCACATGTTTCCCTACTCCCAACATATGTTTTGCACATTAGTTTATTTTCTATAACAAATTCACTAAACTTCTTGTCATCTTTATACAATAAGAAGTAAACTTTTTTTTAAAATCTAATAGATTTTACAACAGAAAAATGTTTTATTTTTCCTTTATGTGTAATGAAGAGTATTAATTATGATACTCTAAGAGTAAAAAATGAAATTCAACTGTAGATTTCATATCAAAAGACTTTGGAATGCATTTGAGTGGAAGATTTATTATTGGATATGATTTTAAGACCTCTTATATTTTATATTAAAATATACATTATCATACTCATTCATCAAGAAAAATACAAAATACACAAAAAATAATGAAAAACACATCAAATGAAGTAGGTTATAATGTTTTGGAAATATTACATGAAAAATTACTCAGCAACACTAATGAATACACAACATCCAACAGATAAACAATTGTTTCTGATTACCTTAAAAAATTATTAAACAAATTTCAAAATAGATATTCTAGATAAGTATAACTCTAATTTTACTAAATGAACTTAAAACAGTTAATAACAGTTAAAAAAGGAAATAATTAAAAAACAAGAAAATTATGGAAGACAAAAAAAGTATAAAATAACAAGTTTAGGTAAAGGACATACAATATTGGAAAAGAAATATCCTCAGTTAAATGCTGAAATAGAAACATTTGAAGAAAAAACAAAATTAACAAGAGATGAAAAAAGCCCAATAAAATGAAAATTTTGAAGAATAAAATGAAATTTTTTTTACATATAGTGAAAATAATAACAAATGTGATTAATTAGAAAAAGATACTGAAGAATTTAAGTGATATAAAGAGTTTATAAATTGCGTTTTAAAAAAACTTATGGGTTTATATTAATGAATCTAATTAGGAAACTATTAGATTATGTGGAATAATGAAAAATGCAAAACATTTTTGACAACATGTTTGGACTTACATAAATAGATATGGATGAATGGTATAGAGAATATATTCTTGAAACTTACTACAAATTGTATAAAATTTGAAAAGCCAAAAATACCTCCATCAATTGATCAATCTTTCATGGATCTTTTAGCAAAGAGAAATAGCAACTAACAATAAAGTCTAAGAGATGAATTAGGAACCTCACAATCTTATTGGAGTTACAGGTAATTAAAAAAATCTAAAAATTAGAAAGATTATTTTGGGGTCAAAATGTTTTCTACTATAATAAACCTTCAGAATTAGTGGATCATTTAGAATTACTTACTTCTTCTAAGAATCCTGGAAATGATTGTGCTACAGTATATAATGACAAATTAGTATGATTAAAAGCAATTACTAAGGGTGAGGTTGAGAAGCTTTACTAGATTACAAAATTCATAAAAAAACAAAATTGCAGTATTTCTAAATTCCAATTATGAAGATGTTATAGAAAACCATCACCTTTTACAGTAAAATTGGTAAATACTAAAAAATTATACCCACAATCACATATTTTTGCTTATATAGAATTTATATGTCTAACTCCTAGTACAATATTTCTGAAAAGCACAAGAACAATCAAATTTAATATTCCCATGATGAGGCTATTAGTTGGACAAAAGTTCTTTTTCCTTGTGGTATTTATCAGTAAAAAATGGTCACAGATCAATAGAAAACCCAGCCAAACATTATGAATTTTTTCTTAATTAGTATACTTTCATTTGATATTCCTTATGCAACATGTTATTAATCAGCTTATGCATCTTCAGTTGCTCCATTTTGCCAAAATCTTTTGTCAACAAATATTCTTGTCATAGTAATTTTGCTTAGTTGCAACAAAAGATAAATAATTAACAATAGCATAATCAAAATAAATAACCACTGGAAATAATCAAAAAGTATTTAATTTCTTTGTTTCTCATGCTGATTATGCCACACTCCTCCTCCAGTGTAGCTAATTGATCATCATGACCTTCTCTCCATATATCATTTTGTCTGCTGTTTTAATCAAGTCTGTTGCTTCTGGTTTATCCCATTCTGTTTTTTCATACTGCTCACTCTTTGTTAATTTCATTACTACCTCTTTTTGTGAATTATGAATTGTGGATCTTCCAGTTTCTTGGATATCATACACAGTCTTCTCATTTCCTTTAACTTCTCTTTGAATACATTGTAGTACTTCTCATATAGTTGTAGCTCTTTGATCACTACCATTAGTGTCATAATTACATCTACCCTGCAGGTGTGTGCTAGTTCTAGATCAATGTCTGTTTCAGGATAGAAGAATTTGTATATTGACCACATTGATTTTGATATCAATGCCTCATCATAGAATGTGCTAATGTTTTCTATGAACTCTTGTCTGATTATGTACTCTGGTTAATTTTTTCCTAGACAAATTATGGTTATTATCTGAACCCTTCTCATGACATTGTAATATTTGTGGTGTTTTCTCCAGAGCTCCTCCAGATTATGTCATTGAGTCCTGAGAACAGTATTACTGTTTTTGTTGTTCTCTTCTCTATTTCATTTCTGACAATTTTGATTTGTTTGTTTATTGGTTGACTATTGTTGTTAAGATCATAAGGTATTATGTAACCTTCAATGAATATCATTTTGCAATTGTTCTTGGTCAAAACTTCTTTAGACTTTCTATAACATTCATCTTGGATTTGTCTTGTTTGTTGTTTACATATGTGCTTTCCTCATGCCAGAACACCTTTATCACCATTTTATCTTTTAACCTGAAGAAGGGTATATGTATTGTTGGGGTCGCATACATTGTAGTACTTTCTATTTCATCTTCATTTGGAGTCTTTTGAGTTTGAGTTGAAAAATAGTTGATTTTTTATATGGAAGTTTTTCATAAGATTCAAAGCTATCAAGAAATTCATTTGAATAGCCTAATTTAGATTGCAAAAGTTCATATTCACCAAAATACTCCTCTAGAATGGGTTTTCTGGCAAGATTATTTGCTAAGTTATTTAATGATGATGCAAGAAATCTGTATGAGTCTATTTGCTTGGGGGTGATATGCTGTTGTTATCTCATTCATAAATTCTAGCAGTTTGGTCAATTCTCCAAACAATTTGCTTTTAAACTGCACCCCTTTATATGAAATCAAAATTTCCATTGGCCTGAATTTCAGGATAAGTTCATTTACTAGTTTTTTGGCTACTGCTCCAGCTGTTGTCATTTCCATGGATAGCATTCTTGCATATTTTGTGAAGTTACCTAATATTATGAGTACATATTGGTAACCTTCATCATCTTGGGATAACTTTTCAAAGTCTATGTGTACTATGTGGTTAGTACTTGTTGCTATGATTTTTTCTAATGGTGCTGTTTGCTGAAGAAATTGTGATGTATTGTTTAACAAACATGTTGTGCACTTATTGATTGTTATGAATCTGGTATTAAATGTTTTCTCCATTTGAATTATACCAATGTGACCCTTTTCATGTGTTTTCCGAATTAAATCATGTTTAAAGTACTCAGGTATTGCTATTCTTATCATTTTCAGGTCAGCATATAACAATCCATTATTATATAGTTTACATCAGTATCTTTGGAAGTAGCTGTTTGTGATCTTCCCCATCCATTTGTTTCTCTTTTCTAATTTTTCCCTTTTTTCAGATAGTATCATATCTGATTTTTGTTTCTCAATTATCTCATCTTCTGTTATTTCTTCTTTAAGTATAATTGGTAGTACTGCATTTTCTATCTTGTTCATTTTTAAGGTAGGAGCATGTATTATACATTTTTGAAAATGTTTTTTTCAGCCATAATAAGGTGTGTATGGTTTCCCATGCATTTTAAATTTCTTTTGAAAAACCCATGATTATCATCCAACCCTATCTGTAAATCTGTGCCATTTTGCCTTTCTTGTGTCAGACTCTATATTTGTTGCTGAAACAATTCTTGTTGTTCATTGAGTCGCAAGCTTGTGTCTTCTCACATGTCCTCACTCCACCTTTGTTTCACAGCATTATCTAACTCTAATTCAGACATTTTTTCTGATAATGGTTGCATTTGTCATTGCATTTCTGTAATTAATTTGTAGTATCTTGGTAGAGATCATACAATAAATTCAGTTGGGAATTTTCACTCTTGGGTAATGATTGTGTTTCTGGGTTTTGTGGAGTTTTTGCTGTTGCTTGTGGAGTCTTTTGTTTCTTTGATTTAGGCTTGCTTCTCATTCTAAATTATTCACCATGTCTCCTTTTTGGCATTGAGTAGCGTTTTGGTAGCCCAATGACAATTTATCTTGCTTAGTGTCTTTGTTAATTCGGCATTGCTTCTCCATAAGGTTTAAGCTACAAATCGAAATTCGTTAATCATTTCCATAACTCCTATCACTATTTGGTTGTGTTTATAATTCGCTACTGATGTAGGATAATCCAATAAAAAATAGAAAAACGCAACCAAGAGATTAAGACCAAAACAAAGAACAAAAGGAAAATAGATACTTTACTATTTTTCATTTGATTTGTTAAAAAACTGATTTATTAAATTGACATAAATCATTGGACAAAACGCTCCATGTATATTTCAGTCCTCAGACATAAGACAAGCAGAATTTCTACGTGTTAAAACAGAAATTGTACGGGGACAGGTACTTGTTTTCACAATCAATATGTTTATAGAAAATTAGTATAAATAGTTACTGAGAAACTTAGTTGATGTTGAAATAAATTCTTTGGAATTACATTTATCTTTATTCATTACCAGTTTGATTTATTACTAAAATGCAAAGCTATGCATTTCATGCAAAGTAACGATCAGGAAACCACAGCAAGGACAACTATTGAGATCTGAGTCCCTGATTGAGAAATGCATTTAAGTTATGGATAGGGATAGTATTTTTCTAAGTGTGCTTAGCTCACTATCATTCGAGCTTGACGACATGTAGTAACAAATTCGAGAAAGACGAAGAAGCCAACACTCGAATTACTTACACCTTATCTTAGATCCAAATTATATTGAAAATAAATGACCGATAATCGACCAAATTTAGTAGATGATTATTTGTCATCGTTTTATATGTAGGTTAGGAAGCTGCTTTTTATTTAATAGTTGTATATATGTTTTTTAACCGTGTTTATATATAGTATAGCAGCTAGTGTCTATTCATAGTAGTAGTTTACTGTTTGCAACTCTCATGACACATTGAAACCAATTATTAGAGCAATTTTTCGTTTTGGGTGTACATGAAAGATCGCATTTATGTTCCACCACTGCCTATGTGCATCCACGATCTTAAACAATAAAAATCCGCAGCAATTGCTTGTGCTGCAGGTTTTGGTGAAATTGAACACTCTTAAAACAATAAATAAAACTTAATCGTGAGTGGAATAATTTGTTATTTAACTATAAGTTTTCTATTGTTTCTTTATTAATGTATTGTTGAATTTAATCAGGTCATTCTTTTTGAAAAGCCCTATATATATATATATA
>CABFPE010000235.1:831343-859239 GCA_900660155.1 Hofstenia miamia | reverse complement strand
TTATATATATATATATATATATATATATATATGTATATATATATCACTCAATATGCTGTAAGAATAATTTATTCGTGATAGCTCGGCTAAAATCAATTTCATTTTCTCCGTATTTTTAATTAGTAATGCAATTTTATTAAATGATTAATTGATAATAACAATGAAAATGCTTTCAATATGTGCAAACTATTAAAGAAAATTTTGTTTTCACAGAAATCTCACCTCGTTGCTAATGTATATATAGTCAGAGAATTCAATGTTTGAGTAATATTAATATTATATATTGGGTTATTGCATAATTGGATTCGTGTTGTAAAACATAGACACTTGTTGCTCAGATTTCGCATTTGAACTGAATTTAATAAATTTAAATTCTTTATGCAAATATTAAATGTGATAATATAAAAAATTTATTAAAGTTTTATTAATATTTTATCTAAATTTTACTAATTTTTTATTGATATTTTACCAAAGTTTTATAAAAAGTCTATTAAATTACTTTGCAAAAACTTGCATAAAAATCAATAAAAAATTTATTTTTTAATAAAATTTCCATTTTTGATCAATATGAGATAACTACAATCTGTGTACTAGTAATACTATTTCTGATTAGCCTTCCGATCCTTTTTAAATATTTAAGCTGTGCCTATTTGCCAGAGAATTAATAAGTGTGGTGTCCATTACTTTGGGGTTTATTTTTAGTTTACGAAAATAGTAATTTCACCTAGTGTAGTTTTGAAAGCAATATTATTGCTGTTTGACCAATTGTAAAATTACAGCGAGAAAATTGAATTTTAAATGGAGGGTTTGATTGTTAATTTGATATAAATTCAATTATTAATATATGGGAGAGGATCATTGACCTCGGCGTAATAGCTAGTAATTAACGACCAGTTTTGTAGATCTAATCAACATGCATTCATTGCAGTGCTTGCAGTTTGTCAGATTTAATCAATCCTTGCCAATTTCAGTTAAACAAAGGCTTTTTAAAAAACGGTTACTATGAAGATAACAAATGGCTACCATATACTTATTTAAGAAAATGTACAAGGAATCCGTTTGATAAAAATTTCGAAATAATCATTTTCCCAGATAGGAGCCTCACTACTCAAATATATTGTTTCCGGCACTTCTTGAACTGAGAAATATTTTTGTTTGATATTTAAGCAATAAATATGTTTACTTTTGGGTTATTGTATTGAATGAAAGTATTTCGTGTAGTTCTTTTACAACAAAAGTGTTTCAATGCGAAACAATAATGAACGGATTGCTTGCTTTGCTAGCTAAATCTTTGCGCGATGAGTTGAACAAAATGGATGAAATTTCATCATTGGCGTGTTGGTACAGCATTAAGGCATCTGCTTGCTATGGCATAAGCATTTTTAATTATTTTAAAGCAAATCATAATGAATTATGTCCTATATTCCATTCATATTATTGCATGATTATTGAATGTTGTTTTAAAACAAACTAACAATTTACGATGTGTACATTTGTATAGATATAAATTCATACAATTAAGAATGAAATTCATTTAATAAAAAATTTTTGGGCAAGCAGTGATTGCCTTGCTTACACGTAAAAGCCGCCTATCCTTGTGTTATCTTTACAGTATATTAGTTTGGCGATTCCAAAGAATACCACTAATATACAACATTCAGTAATTTTGTTAAAATATTTAATTAGTTATTTACTTATTTATTTAAATATGATGAATCAAGCGTAGTTCCCGTATAGCTTTGGGAGGAATGAATTACCCTGTGAGAACTAAGGATACAGATAGGTAGAAGTTTATATTTGTGACATCATGCATTTTCCTAAAATGTAAATAGCAAAGAGCTTATGTAGGATACAGAAGCTAACAAGGCAATTAGGGTGTTGTATTTTTGATACATTTATTTACAAGAGGTAAGGTACTATAACAACCATGAAGTTGAGATGAGCTAGAAATTAATACATGCAAAACAAAATAGTAATGCTATCAAAACTTTATTAACCTTTTAATACACATTAACTGTTACAATCGAGTAATAATTGGACATTGGCTGGGGCCAGTAGTTGGTGTTATTGTTGTGGTCAGAATCAAAAGTTGAAATTGTTATTACCCAAATTACACCAGTTCTAGTGGCTTAATTTAAGTTAATTACGTACTAATATCCAACCATTAACACCTTTTGTATGTAGTAAGTTCGGTAAAGTAGGTCTATACGTAAAATTAAGGACTGCCTGCATAAATAAACAGATATTTTCATTTAATTTAACAGTTCTTTTGAAATGACATTGAGAGCTGCCCAAATTTGAATATAAATAATGTTGATTATGTACCCATTTAAATTTGGTAATATGGAGAAAATATTTTGTATTTTATCTCGAAAATTGTTAGCATTGTCATACTTTTGCATGAAGTTGAGTATTTTAGGGAAGCAATTAAATATTTTAACAAAAGAACCCAATTTTTTAAATATATTTGACCAATTTTGTAATGTCACTCAGGATCCAATTGCCTCTGCATTTGATTGGTTGATCTTAGTAGGCCAGTAGCAACTATTAGCAAAGGCCTAGGGTCCCAATTAAACAGCGGAGCCCCAGTTGTGGTAGCCAAGGAAACCAGTAGTCACTATTATCAAAAGTTTCCTTGGCTACCATTGATATATCTTATTTCATAATAATATTACTTATTATATAATTTATAAAGCCTTTTGTAAAAAGTGTCTTCATTTGTTATGATTTATTTCAATCTACTGTGCAATTGCTTAATTTCTACAATAGCCTTGTTTTTTCTGAATGACTTGATAGAAAATATTGCAATTGTTTTTCAATATTTGCTTTAAATGTATTATTTGAGAAACTCCTGGTTAAATTTTCAATGTCAATTTGGCTATCTTGTTGCATTAGAAGCATTTATATCAGTACTTGCAAGACAGGCATCATCTGAATATTAATTACGTTTACTGATTTTTACATTTGGTATTATTTCATTTGTCATAAAATTTTGAAAGTCATCATGATATTTTTTTTCTGGAATACATGTGATATAAATTAATTTTTATTGCTATATTTTCAAAAGATATAATATGTATTCAAAGTTGTTCAAATATATCATAGCTTAATTCAAATTCCATCTTAAGCACTGCTGTTTTAGAGCTAATATAAAAAGTAGGCCACATGTGTCTACTCTTGTTTTGAAAATGTCAAAGTAATAGCTGTCACAATTAAACAAATTAAGATAGAGTCATACTGTAACTAAGTTTTAGTACTAAAGACTATAGAATTTTGACCTATCTACTTTATTAAGCTTAGAAAGTCAATTTTGTTGATTTTTGATTGATTGTGAGTCTTTGAATATAAAGAGATTTTTTCAGTACGTTTTTGCATTGTTGCAAGTGTTCATAGTTTTGTGTGCCAGAACAGCACAAACACTATAATGGATATCTTACCTGGTTTTTTATTACTGTAACAAAAGAAACTTAAGAGTATGATTTCACTAATCATTGTATTCAAATTTTAAGAATGAAAATAAATGCTTTCAAAAAATTTCTAAGATTTTTAAAGACCTAATATTTTAGTATTTCCAGGTTAACTAAAACTACTCCATTTAGATTGCCATGAACAATGTCAAGAGCCATGCAAAGGTTTTAATAATTTAATTAGCTTTTTATGCATTATATATACCAATATATACATATATGTATTTTTTCAAAAAGTAAATTCTTAAATCAATTCACATAAATGAACTATTGCTGTAGTTTCATAGCACTTAAACCCAAACACACTATTGTAGTTTTCAGATCACCAACCGCTTTGATTATATTTTTAAACAATTTATGCTAAAAGTTATTCCTGACATTGACGGCTATTTACAGAAAACAAAATATTTGAGGCTAGTTGTTGCTACCATGGCTCTTAGAACAACAACTATGGTAAGAATTTGAATGTTGCTTAAAAATAAGATTTTTCATTAAAAACATAGTTAATATTTTCATGTACATCAAGCACAGGAATTTTTTGTACAAATGTTTACCATAACAGAGAAGCACACTTACTCTTAAAACTGTTGCAATTCCCAGAATTCATAAATTTTCTAATTAATAAATCTCAATTGCTTTGATCAAAGAGCAAATTTGAATTATTTAAATAGTAAAAAGTCAGAAGTAAAGCAAAGAAATATATAAAAGATCCAATAAATGTTCAACAATTATCATTTAAAAACTTTTTCAGGAAGTTTTTATCGTTTATTACAAAAAACTTTTCCTTTCTGCCATATACATTCGTTTTCAAAAGTCTAGAATATTCAATAAAGGTGTGCGAACCATGATTTGCATTAAATATATGTTATTTTCTAAGTAAGATATTCTGATTAACACATTTTATTATTATTTTGCTATCTTAGACTCTCATGATCAATAATCATTTAGAATTATTGTTCATTTTCCGGACTTTATACACGAGTGCATAACATCGTGAATACTATATATGAAGTGCAATAACACTAGAATTTCTATTTTTTCAGTTAAGTAAATAAAACATAGTATTTTAGAAATGCGTTGTAATAATGAAAGTGTGTCTGATGTATTGCATATTACAAAAGAATGTGATGAAGTCCTCATTTGCAAAACGATGCATAAGTCAAACATCTATGTGTATGGACCTGATGGTATATTCATTTCATCGAGCTTAGAAAGTACAGAACATTCTCTGCAGTTAGCAAATTTAGCGCTTAATGGCACCTATCAGTGTATATATAACCAAACAGATTACTGTGGAAATGTCGAAAGTAGCTCAACTAACGTGACCATCACATTATTTCCTTGTAGGTCTTTTATTTTCTAATGTATTTTATTCAAAATTCTGCTAATTTTCATTGTTGTTTGCAACTGTTGAAGATTTTGATAAAAAACTGAATGATTCATTCACAGTTAATGGTATATTTGAAAAATATCCTCCAGTACTTGTACAATCACATTGATGTAGTTTCAAGGTAGTTATCAAAGATAATTTACTATTGGAGATGCTAGGTTGAAAACATATTAACAGGCTTGTTTAATTGAATTTAAATCTAGTTGGATTTCAAAATCATTGTTGGAATTCTAATGAAATTAGTTAGACAAGCAAATTTGCATATTCATTGGAGTCCAATTAGATTTTCATGGGGAAAATTTTATTAGAGTTTCTCGTAGTTTTAAAGCAATATTTTTAAAAAATTTCTAATACCTTCAGCATGGATCTGACAATACTCTGAATTAGAGATTAGTGCAGGGCGGTAATAAGGCCGAATACCGCGGTAAGTATTTACACAATTGCGGTAGTTAGCGGCAGAACTGAAACAACTTGCTGTGGCATAGAAATTATACAGTAACGTGTTTTGTTTTAAAATCTCTAAGTATTTCTTGAAAAACAGTTTCTGAAGCAAAACTAAAGATTTTACATTAAAGATATTAAAAGTAATTTTTACATATTTTGTGGAAAGTTTGGTACTACGCTAATAAAATCCAATGAAATAACAAAATATGCAAGAAATTGTCTTTAAGCTTTGCTACAAAATGATCCATAACCCTAATAAACAATTCAGAAATTATATCTTTTCTAATGAAGATAAAAATTGTTGTGGTATACCGCTGCAATATTTTATTTACTTCTGTGGTTTGTGGTAAACAAAAGGTTATTGCGGTGGTTAGCGGTGAAACTTTTTTGACTGCAGTGGAAAATTTTTCATGGTGACTGATGAAATATTCACATTTAATCATGCAAACATTGTTTTATAATTCCACAAATTAAGAACATTTTGTAAATTGTATTTTATTAGAATACAATGTTTGGAGTAGTTGCGAAATTATTTTTTTATTCTAATATTTGTGAACCATATCATGGTGAAGGTGAAAAACTTTGATAAATTCATTAGTTTATACTCCTTAATGCAATCACACTGAAATGTCTATGGTCTCACATGAGGGAGGATTTTAAATGGATACAGTTTGTGGATGATATGTTATCATTTTATGAAAGTATATTATCACTAGTTCTCAGATACACTGTTTGTCAAAATTCCACAAATTATGCTGTACTTCGCCTTCTTACCGAAGAATTCTTGTTTTTCCAAGACAAAAAACTACAGTTCATTCAAAGGGAAGTGAATTCAATTGACAATTTTTTAATAAAACAATAATTCTACTTTATCGAGATGAATCCTGCTGCATCTTTTAATATGAATTGGCCATAATAGTTTGTACATAAGCTTACTATTATGATCGTAGTATAATCTCACTTTTAATATTTAATCAAGTTAAGTCACCTTAGAAAAAACATTGTTTCTTTTTACGATAGGGCCTTGCTAGTTTGAATTGAAAATATCAACTGACACAGAAATTGACTCAAATATGGAAGCTGCTTAGTTGTTTTCGAGTAATAATGAAATGCAACAAACTCATCAATACTGCATAAAATAAATCGAGGGAGGGCGTGCATAGGTTATTCACCGAAGAACTGTAGGCTACCTAGTTCACTTTAGAAACAACGTTTATGTTTGAAGCCTTTATTTTTTTGTGATAATTTCAAAATATTAATAATTCCAACAAAAATTTCTTCACATTTTAGGTTTCTATCAGCAAGAAATTATGCAATCAGCAAAAATTCGAATGAGTAAAAACGTTAAGTGAAATTGTTGTAATTTATTTATAAAATGAATGCAAACGTTCAAAAAAATGTAAACCATATGCTTCTCAAAATGTTATATAACTGTGCCCACAAATCTCAATATATTATCAACTCCACAAAGCGCTTTAAATAACAAGCCATCTCTCAAATATATATATATATATATATATATATAATGATTTGATATGATATTAATTTCAATTTGATTTGAGTTAAAAATATATACTTCAAAGTTGTAAAATACAATGTACCCTCTGCCTTAGTTTCTCGGTACTATACCTTTGATATTGATGGCTCATAAATCAGTAGTAATATTTGTAAACAAATTTTGCACCAATCAAATCAGGTTGATCAAGTTATTGATTTTATAAAAAGATAGATTTTGAGAAAAATATATTGTTAACAAGATGTCTAAATGGGCCGGTTTATTTAAAAATAGTTAATGTAATTTCTTTTAAAAGGATTGTAATGCTGTGTTCATAGATAATTATTTTCTAGATTAAAAAGTGGAACAATGTTTTCGAATGCCAAAAAAATGCTTTTTTGACATTAAGAGCAAAAACTTTATTAATATAGGAAAATTTTGAGGAAATAATCAAAAATCAAATGCTCGAAAAATATATTTTGTAATTTCAATATTATTGTATTTTTTGATAGTAATATTACATGAGCCAAATATAGGCAGCAAGTTTGATGTTTTCTTATGGTGGTTTTAGGATAGAAGTATGAATTCATCACATTTTTTAATGAATGCATTTTAAATTTTACGACTGATTACTACATCAAGTGAGATATACCTTATGATATTTTAAAACCTAGAGTGTTTTAAATTTGGCAGTTTTGCTATTAATGAAAGAGAAAATTCGTATTTCGGAAAAAATAATAGTTGGTGTTGAACTGGTCATCATTGCTTTTATATATATGTAATTGATGTTTAGCTGTCAACCTCCTCTATTTATTCATTTGATGATGAAATAATATAGAATACACAAAAGAAAGCGTTTTATTGCCATGTTTTGGACTTTTATAACAGAAATTATCAGGAAGACAAAGAAGTAGCAAAAGACGGCCCACATAGCATAAGAAATAATTAATCCGTTGCTAGGAGCAACGAATTTTGGCCCATTTTTATATTTACCTTTCAGGTTGTTGTGCGTGCAGCTGTTTTGTCATGTATAGCTTTATTTCTGTGTAGTGGCTTAAGCATGATGCATATGACTTTGGACTTTGCTTCAGAATTTGTTTAAGGTTCCTTTATTGTTTGCTAGTCAGGGTTTCCGTGGATCTGCATCTAAATATGGATTGATTCTATTCATAGATACCAACTGGATCTAGATCTGAAATTTTATTTTATGGATATATCCATAGATCATTGTGGATCAAAAATAAAGGCTAACAAATAAACAAATTCGTTCTTATGGTAAAATTTTAAGAAAATCATTTTTTTTGCTTTAGGTATTCCTGGGTGAAAATTTGCTGCGAAAATTCTTTGCCATGTCAGAAATAGTTTGGTGATAACCATTATGCGATAAGACAATTAATAGGCATATTATATGCATATTAATTAGGTTAGGTATCAAATTTTCTTAATTTCTCTTTATTGCCACAAAATGATAGAAATAGTACTAAATAGGAATCATGAGGAAGGCCTATAATGCAAATAAAATATAGAAGACATTTAATTATAGTTATGAAATGAAAATTATGTATTAGTTTCCATTTACAGCATTTATATACACAATAATTATTTTTGAAATTCTCAAGAAATGGCTTTTTTAAACCGCTATACCTTTATAACCCTTTATCCTATCTGCAAAATATTTCGTAAATATTTGCAGAACAAAATAAACAAAAAACTGTGTCTGAATTAAATAAATTGGGAATGTCAACTCCCCTCTCCAGTTAAAATAGGGTGAAGTGAACAATGAGACTAAATTGCTAATCATTTTGTTTTACAAATTTGATGATATTATAGTGTGTACCAATCATATTACACTATGAGAACTAATGACATGTTTGCATGACAATCAAAATATTTGACTTGCTAAAGCATCATGCGCAATGAGATGCTTGTGTAATTTTCTGTCTTCCTTTAAGGTGTTCAAAAGAACTTAAGAAATGTTCACGGTTTTAATTTTTTTTCAGATGAATTTTTTTGGTGGATATGGATCCTTTATAGTGTGATCCATGAAAATTTTGTGACTTGTATTGGATTAGGATCAGAAAATATTCAATCCACGGCAACAGTGTTACCAGTATCAGGACATACCAGTAACAGTGGTGTTCGTATCTACCCTATTAACAGGCAGTGGTGGATGAAAGACCTTGCACAGAGTCCTCCTTAAGAAAATTAAAGGTGTACAATCAACGAACTTTCTAGTTAGAAATAACCCTTAAATAGAAAAATGTAAGAAAATTGCAAATCAATAACGTTTCAGTACGCTGCTATTTCCAAATACACTCACATCTATTTTTTTAAAGAATAACATAAATTATTAAATTTTTTACACCAACACTAACATCATATTAAAATATATCAATGCAAATTTGCTATGTTAATAGATTAGTGAGAGGATAAAATAACAAATTATGACGTTTCTTTATCATCTAGAAAAGCATCTACGATCAATCCCTGTCAGGAAGGTTTTGTCTGAAATTTAACTATTACATATTATGTCGTTGATGTCTTAAAGAACTTGGCAGGATTTTTAAAAATTTTATTCCCGACGTTTATTTTTCAATAGAAAAATTGAAAGTGTCTATTTCAAACACGTTCTACACCAAAATATATTTATCTATAAAACCATCTATGATGATTTTTTGCTGACTAAGCCTTCTTGTTTGAATCGTGCTATTTCACTTTGTTGTGAAGCATGCAATGAACTTACCAGTTGCGTTATCGCACAACACTTATTTTGAAGCAAATTAATTTAGTTTTCCTCCGCTTAGTGGTGTGCAATTAAAATGAATTATATTTATTGTGATTGATAGAATATAATGTCCTAGTTGTGTATATTTGTTCCAATATGTATGCAATTGCAATACATTTCACTTTAATATCTATTGCAATGATATTATGTAAATTTTTTCAATTATTTATTTATTTTTTACGCATTAGTAATTTTTAACACAAATAGAGTATTTCTCATATGTTATCAGTAGTACGAGAGGCCGAGATGAGGTCAATATTTTGCCTTTGCGATATTGGATAAAATATCTGACGTGTAGACTTGGACAATCTATTGTGATTTAAGGTTGTCTATCTCTTATGTTTTTAGAATATATTCTGCTTTGTTGACTAACAAAAATAAATTTGCAATGTTTATTATCTATTGTTCAAAATGTAACCAATTTTCTATTCAAAATTGTAGGTAAAGAATTTTCAAAATCCCATGAAGTTAGAATTTTTTAAGTAACAATCTATTGTTCAAGATGTAATAATTTTTCTATGCATATTAAATAATCAATTTTTAGAAACCATTGAAATTAGATTTCTGTGCATATGCAAAAATTTCATGTTTTGGATTTACAAACATTTTATTGGTATATTTTCAGGGTAAAGTTTGTATTTAATATTTCAAACAAACATTATTTAAAGCTAAGAAAAATAAAAATATGCTTCCACAGACAAATACTCTCACCTCACAGAAAAAATTACATACAAAAATAATAAATTTATTTACAAAGAAAATATAAAATGCACATAAAGAGTTTCATGAAAAGTTCAATGAACATTGATTATATTCCTCATGAGTTTATGTTGGGATGGGAATGTTGTAGGAAACGCATGCAATGTGTATTTGCATGTTATGAATTTCACATGGTAGTATCTAAATTAATGATTAATAAACAAGTAATTTTAAACAAGATGAAGTTCACAATCAAAAACACAAAGTGATTAACAATTTAAATAAAGATTGTGAAAAGCTTGCATTTACAAACAAATGGCGTTATTATTTATCATGAATTATATAATTAATTTAATATTGGACAGTAAACCTGCAGCAATTCGTTATAAATAAAATTGATTATGTTTTTAAAGGAAATATCTGTAAAACTAACCAAAAATATTATTGCAAAAAGTGTTAAAAATCCAAACATGTAAAATGTCAGAGATTTAATTATAGAAAAAAGCTCACCAAAAAGTTTGCAATCTCTTAGAATAGTTCTCATTCTTTCAGCAATGTGAAGTTTCATTGTGTACAAAGTTACACTTTTCCACAGACAAGGTCAACATTACATAAGTTTTTATCTGTATCCCATTGTTCAAATGTCAAATGTATCCATTTGTAAAGATTGTTATCTACCAAATTAATATACAATCTCAAATTATATAAACATGAAATTTAAATCACATTGTAAATTTTCACAATTAAACATAACATTTTCAAATCATATGAAACTAGATTTTTTTCACAAGTTTTAATACAACCTCAATTATTATCACAACATGTTACAAAACACATATAGACACACATGCCAAAAGATATATTTCGTTTCCTAGAAAACAATACATGCAATGCTATTAGTAAGATTTATGCATATACATATTTTTTATAAGCTTGTATTACATGAGTATTACATAGTTGTAGACTTTGCCCAATGGTTTTCTTTTGCATCTTTTTCAACTTTGTACATTTTTACAGTTTATAGCATTTTTGGCTTTTACACAATTGTAGACTTTTACATCTTTTTTATATAATATTGTTTGTGACTTTTACACATTTTTAGACTTTTGCATTGAATTTCCACTTTTCACTGCTTTGCAAATTTACAACAGTTAACACTATAGGTATTCAGTTGGTATGGAATAGAATCAATATATGAATTCCGTCATCAGGTTATTCCTCATTGTAGTTGCATTAGAATTGATGACAAAAAATTGTTATTCACTGTTTAGTATTTATGTACTGCTACACATTTGATTTTTCCATTTGTATGCATGAATTCACCTGACCAAATTAATCACAATTATTTTAAAAACTGAATAATGTTTTAAAATGAAGATATCTTTTCTTCATAGGCACTGAACAAAATGAAAATTGTATGACAGTATTAGTATAAACTTTTAAAAATGAGGAAAAAACATATACACATACACTATTTTTATTTTATATTCAGATTATATTTTCCTATGTTGAAGTAGGGACTGTTTTGTTTTTATGTGTTTTTATATAATATCGCATATAAATATAAATTTTAAGACCCACCGTTTAATGTTTGTTTTTTAAATTGATGAGTCTTTCGTAAGTAATGAATGGCTGATCATTTTTCACTATATACTGTGAATAAGGGGATTTCATCCAATAATGAAATGATACCAGTCTGATAATGCTGACAGGTGACCATATCATTATAAATTAAAATATTATGCATTCCATTTAATATATCAAAATTGTATTCAGCAGTGTTCAAACCATTGACTATGTGATATTGACGATCAAAACCCAAAATTTCATTTACATGATTTCATTCAAATTCATAATGGGGGACTTAGTTGAATAGAAACATTCCAGAAGCATTTTTTGTATTGAAGTTGAATATTGTCTTTCTGAAAATATAGAATGTGTAATTAAAGCAATACCACAATTTAAGTGTCTTCCAACTATAACTAAATTGGTAAACGTTTGTGAATTTAACCTTAAGCAGCCCGGGGATTTTTAAAAACTCTTCATGATAATATGAAAATTTTTAAATGCTTATAGCTCAAAACTATTAATGGTGTGGTCAATCTGAAAGCCCCCCGACCTCTGACTTTGCGCACGGCATGCCTCAATGGGTTTGGAATACCTTTGCACATATCAATAAACAGTCAAATTTCTTTGTTGCCTCCTGGGGCTTAAAACCTTCTCAATACATCAACACATCAACACTAGGTATGGAGAGAATTTAAATCTTTTTAAAAATTCGAAAATTTCTAAGAAAACTTGTTAATCTATTTATTAATCTCTGCTACAGCAATAAGCTTTAATAAACATTTTAAATTTTGTATTAATGCATGTTCCCCAATAGACCTACCAATGCCCCAAGATTTTCAAATTTAGGAATCGTCTTGGAGAAAATTTTTTGTAAATGTGTCCTTTAAAACGGACGTTAGACTGTTGAAGGTTAGTTATTCCTCACGAAAGCCACCAAAATTAATTAGAGTGTTTCTAACATACTTTTCAGATATCGCATTTTCCGAGTATACACTGAAAAATTCATTTTTGCATTTAATTTTTTATAAACACCAGTTTCGAAATGGCGATAAAATACTATGGTTTTGAGAACTTGTTAAGATAACTACGATCAATCAATTTTCCCTAACAAATGTGTTTTTCAAAAGTTTGACGGACCACTAAATATTAAAAAGACTTGATTAGCTCGCGAGGTATCAAAAACATCAAATGTTGCCGTATTCTTTTTACAATGAATCTCTTTATGATTATACAAACTTTATTTCAGATTTGTAATAAAACCATAATTTCAAATAATGTATGCTATCAAAACCTGACTATAATGTATTTATATATATATATATATATATATATATATATATTTCAAGATTGTTTTTTATTAAATGTGCATACACTTTCTTTAAACATCTAATAAAAGTCTGAACGATGAGCGTCTTTACTATTCTTTCCTGCATTGTTTAACATAATTGATTTCATTTGTATGAAATAAGCCTTTTTTAAAATGGATGTACTAACTTGAGAAAAAAAAATATAATATATACATGCTAAAATTAGTTGTACAACTAAATAGACGGAAAATATATTTTAGTTTTTGTTTTACTTATTAACTTTTTAACTAGTACATACATTCAGAGAGATGCAGAAATAAAGAAGCTATATTTATTTTTCTAAACTTTACAAAAATTTAACACAAAGCGGTTTGCAAGACCATTTACTAGTATAATATCCTCTTTCCGGAATAGTTTTTTAGTTACCAAAAATTTATAAGTTTTGCATAAGTACATTGAATCATAGCTTAGGTAGAAAATAAAAAAGCCCATTGTCAAGTTGTAATATAATTGTTATACCATATATTGTGGTTATCTGTACAGCATCCAGGATAGTGAGCCAAATGTCTTTGGTAGGTTGTTAGCTGGACTTGCTTTTGGAAAATTACTTGTTGAAGTAATTGAATTGACATTGCTTAATTGCTCTAGAATGTAATCATCATTTGTTTTAATAATGCGAACAGAGCCATTATTAATTGATGGATGTCTTCTTTTGTGTTGAACTTTACGCATTGCTTTTACTGGTGCAGGCGAACGAAACATCTCTTGTGTTAAAAGTTTATAGCTTATTGGTGGAGTTGTACATAGCTCATCAAAAAAACTACAAATTGAAGTGTTTTTAATGTTTCAGCACGCATTTCATTAGTAATTTAGAAGAATGAATTTGCAGAGATGAAAAATATAATGAACTTTTCTGGTGATTTGGAGGAAATTTATAGATAGACTAACAAATATAAATGCATAGTACAATCACATGATGTATAAATGGTTATATAAAATATGTTATGTTTGGATACATTGCAAAACTAATGAATGAGTCATATAAAAATGTTTTTCTGTACAGCTTTTAATAATCTTACATACATGAATTTAATGTATATACCGTAATTACTGTGTTTATTGATTTTTACTCTACACATTGAGTAATAATTTCAGAAAGTAGTAAAGTTTATCTTTCAACTTCATAATGAAATTTGTAGGATGACTTAAATTAATATTTAGTGTGATATTAAATAAAAACACATCAAAACAATATAATTCATACTTCAAAATTGGAAAATAAAATTTGAATATACAATAAAAAATAGTTATATTTAAGTGTATGTACATTTTTCTTTCTCATTTTTGAAAATTTATACTAATACTGTCATGAAATTTTCATTTTGTTCAATGCCTATGAAGAAAAGATATCTTCATTTTAAAACATTATTCAGTTTATAAAATAATTGTGATTAATTTGGTCAGGTGAATTTATGCATACAAATGGAAAAATCAAATGTGTAGCAGCAGTACATCAAATACCAAGCAGTGAATAACAAATTTGTGTCATCAATTCTAATGCAACTACAATATGAGGAATAACCTGATAACGGAATTCATATATTGATTCCATTCCATACCAACTGAATACCTAACCATATATAGTGTTAACTGTTGTAAAGTTGCAAAGAAGTGAAAAGTGGAAATTCAATGCAAACAATACAAACTAAAAAAAGATGTAAAAGTCTACAAATGTGTAAACGCCAAAAACCCTATAAACTTAAAAAAATGTACAAAGCTAAAAAAAATTAAAAAGTTAACAAACGTGTAAAAGCCAAAAACCATGCAAACTGAAAAAGATGTACAAATTAGAAAAAGATGCAAAAGAAGACCAATGTGTAAAGTCTACAAATATGTAAAACTAATGTAATAATACCATTTAAAAATATGTATATGTATAAATCTTACTAATAGCATTGCATATATTATTTTTTTAGAAAATGAAATATTTCTTTTTGCATGTATGTCTATATCTGTTTTGTAGCATCTTGTGATAATAGTTGAGGTTGTATTGAAACTTGTAAAAAAATCTAGTTTCATATGGTTTGAAAATGTTGTTTAATATTGAAAATTTACAATGTGATTTAAATTCATATGCAGAAATATGCACTTAAGTGAATGTTGCTACACTGAAGATTGTTCAACTTGCCTAAAATTTATATATAGTAAAATAGAAAAAGCTTAAAATCTATTGCAGTAAACAAAAAAATATTTTGAAATGTTTTAGTCTGTAAACTTTTTGGCAATTTGCTCATAGAACTGTCTTATATTTACTGAAGCTCCTTTTCACATTTACACTAGTTAGTATGACATGTTTAAGTGCAGCCAGCATAGCAGGAGATAGGTGAGATATTCCATTGAGATTTCTGCTATGCTGTGGTCCTATAGTGAGATTGTTTTGAATATTGCAGCCATTTTCTTCAATCAGAGATTGCGTTTTAGAATTGCAATAATTTTAGCATAAATAGCAGTGTATTTTTGTGTTAGTTGGATAACACTGACAAAGACTTCCCATGACTTCAAACCAGTACATTCGTGATTTTCTAATTTTTTGATGGCAAGAGGAAGTTCTTCAAAGTTTGCCTGAATAAAGGCATATTCTTCTCTGATAAATTCTACCAGATGTGAATTCCTTGTGCTAAGCAAGTTTTAAAAATGAGATTTGAGTAAAGAACATTAACTCCATTTGCTATTTTCAGCATGTAACAAGAAGTAAAAAATTTTCAGGACAGATTTTAACAAGCAATCGGTATCAACAAGTGCTTGAGCAACTGTTGAATGATTTGTCTTCTCATTAAATAGACAGTATCGCCCAATAGCATCAGTTGATTTGTCAATCATGATCCAGATTAATTTGTTCCTTAATATATATATATATATATATATATATATATACATACCGGGTGTTTCAAAAGTTTTAGTACAATATATTTGTAATTATTTATTATATGAAAATGAATAAAAACTTACAAAGCAATTCAAACTAAGTTAGAATGTTACTCGAAAACATTTTCNTATATATATATATATATATTTGCTAAAGCGCTGCTCTACAGGGCTACAGGGCTCTACAAAAACAATACAACAAATAAAATAACACGAGTTCAGCTATCAAAGAGGTATGTTTTTAATTTCTTCTTAATGCATTTGTGTGAAAACACTGATCAAAGATAGGTAGGAAAAGATTTCCACAAACTCAGGGCAATGTTGTAGAACGCATTGCCAATATTTGCAACACAGACAGACTGATTCGGCTCCAAATGAGTGTCAGAGAAGCTTTGCGAGTGTCTCTCATTGCTGAATTAGTTCCTTAATATAAGTAGGAGATGATTCAGAATAAATAGCCTGATCTATTATTGTTAGTACTTTGTATTGTGCCCGATCCTTTACACAGAGCCAGTGTAGTTTTGTAATCAATTGGACAGTTAAACACAAAACAAGCAACTGCATTCTGAATTTTATGGAGAAGAGAAATATGATGAGAACTGGCATTAATGAGGAGTGAGTTACATATATACACATATATATATATATATATATATATATATATATATATATATATATATATATATATATATATATATACATATACATATATATATATATATATATATATATATATAAAAATGAATAAAAACTTACAAAGCAATTCAAACTAAGTTAGAATGTTACTCGAAAACATTTTCTCCTGATCTCTCAAGATATCTCGATACATTCGCAAAGGAATTCCGTTGATGTTCTCTTCAATTGTTGACCTCAAGGAATGCTAAATTTCGTAGTGTCTATTGTTGGCAAAAACCAAGTATTTGAGATAAGGCCAATACCAAAAATCGCAGGGGGTAAGATCGGGACTCCTTGCAGGCCACTCGATTGGGCCATGACGCCCAATCCATCGACCATTCAACTTGCTGTCAAGAACTTCTCTCACTTTCACTGTGTAATGAGAAAAGCGCCATCTTGTTGATAATGTGAACTTCTGTTTCGAGAGAAGTAAGGAACACCGTGCTCAGTCAAAATCTCGCAGTATCTGTCACCTGTCATTGTTTGATTTAACGCCGGTATGTAAGGTACCTATGTTTATATTAAAAAAGTACATTAAGTATTTCTCTAAATATCTTTTATTTGCATTTAACTACTCTTTTCATCCAAACTTATTTCCATAAGCTGATGTGACATCATAATTTAAGAAAGCATATCCCAATGATTGCTTAATTAAGGGCTAATCTCAGTCACAAATCCTATATTAAAGATATTTGAACATCTATGCTTCCAAATTAATATATATTTAAACAGACATTACATAATATCTGATTAACAATTTTTTACTTCGAAAAGATCATAGTACTGTTGATAGTGTTGCACTACTCCTCTTAAGCAAACTATTTAATAGATTCAAATACTAAATAAGAAACTTGGATATTATGGATTTAATACTGATGCAAGAGCATTTATAACTAGTTTTTTAGACAAAGGACAACAGCATGTAAAATTAGATAACATATACTTAAAGTACATTTTTACAAAACAAAAGAGGTCCTCAGGGTAACATTCTTTTTAACTTTGTACATTAATAATTTAGCTCATTAACAAGATTATTATCTATTTGCCATATTATCTAAGCCCTTGTTAAATGCATTAATCTTTATTTAAATTCAAAATAAAACAATCAAGAGATAACATAAAGTCATTAATCTTTTAAATTTAGGATCGAAGTATTATTGTTTGATGTATTTAATATAATAAACATTGTAAAAGTTGTTGATTTATGAAGAACTTATATTTCATATATTAGTTTAAATATTCGAAGCGAATGCATTTCACTAATTTTTTCAAATACGAAGGCTATAGAAAGTTATCTAAGCTTTACTTAATAGAAGAATATCAATTAATTACAAATATAACTTCCAATAATGCAGAGTAGATAATATACTTGATAGATAATAGTTTACGTCAACAATTTAGTTAACCAAATTTCAAATTGAGAACTGATCCAGTATGCAGACAATATTTGTGTAATCACCCGTCATGCTAGTCCAATAATCGCAAGCCAAAAACTAGAAGAAGCTATCCAACAAATCATAATCTTTTTGAAACAGAATACAGAGAAGACGCAATTTATCATTTTCACACCAAAAAAATTAAACAGCATAAGCAAGGACATCACTTTAAGGGTTCTCCAAAAATCCACAAGCAAAAAATTCATATTCTGTATTTAGGAGTCCAAATTGATAGAAATTTTACATTTGAAGCGTTTGTTCACAACAATATCAGCAGAATGGCAAGTGGAGTGCATTATCTAAAACACATAAGAAATATTACTCAAAATAAAGTCATTTTAGAGGCATTGGTGTATAGCCAATTTAAGTATGCATGCATACTTCTGAATAATACATCTAATGATAAGCAAAGGCGCATAAATAGAATATTTATCTAGTCACTGTGTGCAATGCTTAACATCAGCATATCAAACAGGAAAAAGTCTGCAAACATTAAACATGTTGTCATCAATATATTATACTATATAAAAATTTTTCAAATTGTTAAGCAAAAAATACATTGTAAAGCAATATTAGCGTAAATAATAGAACAAATAAATTGGTATGCAAAGTAAAAGTATTGAATAAATTTTGGAGAGACGCCTTAACACCTACAGCTTGTAATTTCATGGGATTTCAAAAATTGTTTAACCATAATTTTGTATAGAAAAATTGGTAACATTTTAAATAATAGATTGTAACTTAAAAAAATCTAATTTCAAGGGATTTTGAAATTTGTTTAAATAAAATTTTCTATAAAAAAATTGCTTACATTTTGAACAATCGATTGTAGCTTAAAAATTCTATTTTCATGGCGTTTTGAAAATTGTCTCCCTCTCCTTACAATTTTGTTTAGAAAAATTGGTTAAAATTTGAACAATAGATAATAAATATTGCAAATTAATATTGTTTGTCAACAAAACGAAATATATTCCAATGACATCAGAGATAAATAACCTTACATCGTCAGATAGTCAAAGTCTACAATTACATCATAGTCACGTCAGACGTGCCCGCCAAGTTCACAAAGGTAAAAAAATCCCTTCTCGGCCTATCCTACTAGTGTTATCTTCCAAACTGCTTAAAACTGTTTCAAGTTAATCTTAGAACTACTTTATATACTTGATAAACCTCACAAATTAGTTTCAAATTTTGGCCTTTAAAATTCTATTTTGACTAACAAGTGTAGTGATGCGCACTTTCCAACAAAAATCATGCAACCTTTATTTGGAATTACATCCTCTGATAATACAAAGGCGCTTTTAGCCTTGGAGATTTCTGTTGAATCGGCAGTAATATATGTCACAGTTGGTGGTTCCATTACTTTATCTTGCTATACTAACAAACCTTCTACTATTACATGGCTCGATCCTCATGGTGGAAAAGTTTTGGAATTGAAAGATTCTACAGAGAACAAAGTAACAGTTGAAAACCCGACTTTTGGCAACTACACCTGCACAGCTATATCTGAGAAGTGCTGTGGGGATTTCAGTACACGCCAAAAAGTAGTCAAAGTTATAGGTATGAATTATATTAGCAGCATTAATACCATTACTACAATATTAACTATGTATCATATCAATAGTATCCCAAGGTAATACTGCAAACAGAATGTTTAACATTGTTGTAAGAACTTTAAGTTTATGTTGGTGGAATTTTCATGGAATAGTGAGTTTCTTAGCATCATTTGCTAAGTGATCTTTATTTTGTTGGATTATATATTTAGCTTTCAACAGACATTTCTTTTAAATAAACATATAATTTCACTATCAAAATTTCATATATATTGCTATTTTGCTTAAATTTTAATTTAGTACTTAGGGGGGGGATGATACATTGAACTGAGGGGATGCTTTCAAAAGATGGATAAATTGGATTGGGGAGGGATGGAACAGTGTGTAAATTCAAATCAATAGTAGATTTTTTTATATTTTTCCAATTCAATTTTACATGAATATACAAATAATTCAAATAAATTAAGGCATGAAAACACGTAAATGCGTTCTAAAAAAGTGATATCGGGAATGAGGAATTGAAAAATTATCGTTGCGCATTAAGCCAGTCTGTGGTAAAAATATTCATTGAAAACATTTTGAGTGAGAGAAGTCGTTGCACAGTTTTCAATTATTATCCTAGTTCTAAAGAATAAAATTGTCTTTCAGATACATCTATGTCAAATTAATAACTATAATTGGATGACTAGGTTAAGGTTTTGATATATACAGTGATTTGATTTTTATTTTTTCTCTTAAATTGAAAATGGCATTTTCAAAAGTTGCAATTCTATTTTTATTAATATTAGATATTTGATTGTAAAAAGATGCATAGCTTTGTAACTATATTTTTTAATTTAGAAACCGATTGCGAATTCCCTATTGCAGGTAGGACATGAAACTTATCTATTATATTTATAAAATTACGTTTTGAACCTCTGAGAAATTATTTTTGTTGCACCATTTGTTAGAAATTAATTAAATTTTGTGCTTCAAAGCATTCTGGACTGTTGCACACTCAAAATTGCAGTTTGATATGCAATTTAATTTTTGGTTATTTTTTTATTTTAATTTGGATATTATCTTTAGTTTATTTGTTTTAAATTTTTATTAAAAAATTTTTAATACGAAACTTTGGGTTGAAGCAGTATAAAAATTGAAGGTATGCTTCGGTCGGTGTATATTAGAGAGTGACAATGAATATCAGATTAAACAAGACCTGAAATCGGGTGATTGCGGATACAAAGCTTAGATAGATTAATGAAAAAGTTGTTCATGTTAATCGGTATTTGATTTGAAAAAGATTCAAGAGGATAACTAAGATCAATAAATTGTTATGTTTACTCTGCCTGAACACAACTGCTTTGTAACCATCATTTGATTGGAGAGAGAGCCAATAAGTTAGATATTGCAAAATCAAATCTATATTTCGTGTCGAGTCGGGTTCGATTAGTAAATTTTCTGGTCGGGTCGTGTTCGGGACCATACTCAACTCAATATCATTCTGTGGTATATATAAACCGAACCAGAGATATCAAACATGGGGTGCTAGAGTGGCTTCAGAGTTTTTGAAAACCTATGTTTTTGCATGTGAGCTATCACGTTTTTATCAGTTTTTTTAATTTTGCAGTTTTTTTAGTGTATTGTAAAACTAATTGGTTATACAATTTTCATTTAATTACTGTAATTTAAAAAAAAATTTCTAAATTATTATGTTATTTATACACAAATGAGATCTCACAGGAATACTTTACTAGAATTTCACTTATTCATTTTATATATAAGTAAAAGCTATTGGCTGCAAAGCCAGAAAAGACTAATGTTTTCCTAACATTGAATTTTTAAAGAATATAAAATTTACTATACAAGATTTGCAAAATTTCAAAAAGGCAACTAGTAAATCAATTGTTTTTTCTGAAATGGATTCTGCCTATAGGGATGAGACGTCAACCGAAAATACCTGAAAATGCCTGCTTGATTAAGAACAAAAGTCGAACTAAAAATACCCTCGCATGAAGGAATTCTTCACTTTCTTGAATAGTACAGTTTTTTTACTAATGGTAACTGTTACAGAATTTTATGACTTATTACTTAGAGTGATTATTTACATTAAATATTTTCTGTTTTGACATTGGCAATTGGTATTAGGTACATGAACATTTAGCATAAGAACTGAAATCTACTTTTTAAAAGAAATCTTTTTTTATGAAACTTAATTAAGTACAAAAGAAAACCTAATCTTGTTTGGATGGTTGAGAGCATAATTTAAATGCTATTCAATTGAATATTAGACTTGTTACTAACTAAACATTGAAATATTTTTAAAACTTACTAAATATGAAAATTGTGTCAGATTAAAAAAAAATTAATGAAAGAAAAATGTTACTGCCTTAAATAAAGTGAAAACATTTTTCAAGAGTTTCACTTAGTGATTATCCTTAAAAAGTTTGTTGTCTTTCAAAAATCAAAACGTTTTTCCACATTTTCAACACTTTTCTCCAAATTCGCAAATCGTAGGTGAATCTGCTCTCAAGAACTGGTAAAAATTTGTAAAAAATTGCATTGCAAGACTTGATGTACTTGGATAGGATAATTGTTTTTTATGAAAATTCCGATTTCTTGAAATTCATGTAATTTATCCCTATAATTTAAGCTCAGATAATCATAATTTTTATATGTCGTGGGAATATCAGCTAAACTCATTTTTCTACAGTTGGACAAATTAGACTGCTAAAGCCCCATTAAAATCGCCATACCCAAAGTCTGAGATGATGGCACCTACAAAGGCTCGCAGGAGGGCAGAAATTTAAAAACGTAAATGAAAAATGGACACTTCTCTATTGTGTTGTTTTTTCAGACTTTGGTTTATTAGTTCGGAAATTATGAGCATTTGAAATATTGTTGAAGAAGTCATTACAACAGCCTTTTCGACATTTGCAATAAATTTTCTCCAAGCCTATTAGAAAAATTGGAAATATTGAGTCATTGAAGCATCCATTCGTGAATGTACACGAACGCAATAGTAAAAGTTTGTAGCAAGGCGCATTGCTGTGGCTGAGGTACTTGAAAAGATTGACTACCTTTTTTTGAAAATGTCGATTTTTTTAAAAGATTTGAATGCACTTCATGCAAGAGATGCAGGCGCGTCCATGGTCAACCGTGTCACCGCGTCGCCTTGTCAAGGTTTTTTCGAACCCGGTCATTGCGTCAGCAAATATTTGTATTCCAATGTAGTAGTTTCCAAGAGTTCTATTTCAAATTCTAATATTGATAATTTTTAAATTTTATCGTTGTTGTATACTATTTTTATGCAGTAAGCATTTCATCGTAATTATGCAGTGCAATTTCCCAGAACAATCATTAAATCAATGCATCAAAAAGAGGTTGTAGCTGCTCCTCTTAATTTCACAATTTCATTCGACGGTTTCTAGATTGGATAACACCCAACCAACAACATTTATAATTAGATTCTCCAGAATCAGAAACAAGAGTTGCAGCATTGGCAACACTGTCAAAAATCACAAAGA
Organism: Hofstenia miamia; assembly: GCA_900660155.1. Taxonomy (NCBI): domain Eukaryota; kingdom Metazoa; phylum Xenacoelomorpha; order Acoela; family Hofsteniidae; genus Hofstenia; species Hofstenia miamia. The sequence continues at coordinate 835,988 of CABFPE010000235.1, read as the reverse complement.
AAAATTTGTACTATCCCTGATTTCCATCACAATTTCAGAAAAATTTTGCAGCCGCAGGGAAGATTACTCGAAAAAATAGGAGTAGAGCCCATACTAAGGCATTGGAATCACAATCCGTAGTCTGCATTTGTATTAAACTTAAATGGTTTGAATGTAAAATTTAATCTTCTTTATAATTGTTTTTACTTACGGGGTCACCGGGTCACTATTCTAAGGTTTAGAGCAAATGTGAGCAATGCCGAACTTTTGCAGTTCTTTTATATGTAGATAGACCTACCATACCCCCGAAAGCATCAGGATTATAGAATTCGAGAAAGGGCAACTCTCAATTAGACTATAATCGAGCGTGGACTTAAAGCATATATGCAGGAGCCACTCCCTATTCTTTGCTGACTTTCTGAGTTATAGGCGCATAAATTCTGTCAATAAATCATAAACAAAATAAAAAATTTCGAAGATTTTAGGTTATTGTGATGCTTAGGGACAAATTAAAAGTTAGTTGTGCCAATTTAAATGTTAGTTGTGACAAATTAAATGTTAGTTGTGACAAATTAAAAGTTAGTTGTGCCAATTTAAATGTTAGTTGTGCCAATTTAAAAGTTAGTTGTGACAAACTAAATGTTAGTTGTGACAAATTAAATGTTAGTTGTGACAAATTAAATGTTAGTTGTGACAAATTAACTGTTAGTTGTGACAAATTAAATGTTAGTTGTGACAATTTAAATGTTAGTTGTGCCAATTTAAATGTTAGTTGTGACAAATTAAATGTTAGTTGTGACAATTTAAATGTTAGTTGTGCCAATTTAATTGGAAAAATGTGTAGTTTTGAGGAGACACATAAAACATACACTGTGATTAAATCCTGCTTCTTGCCTCTGCATAAATGTATGATAATTGCATGTTTTATTTAATATATGTGGCCTGACATCTAAGACAAATTGAGTACAAAAGAGGGGATTATGCGATTCTATCAATGAGAAAGAATTAAGAAATTCAGCAAACACTATGACAAATTTGTACATGTAGTTCAATGAAAGTTGGTTAAAGATAGCACTTCAGTAAAAGCCCTGTGAAATTGGTGAATTATGACCACTTCACTTCACATATATTCATTGCAATTTTCATAGGGAATTTTTTTATTATTATTATTCATTATGATATTGACCCATGGAACTTAGTTCAAATTTAATAGTCTTGAAAATTTTAAATGCAAATTTTAAGTGTTGCAAAGCTTAAAAAAAACTTGAAGCAGCATCTTTAAATTATATCAGTGAAACAAATGAATTCGTTCATTTGCCCTGCAACTACGATTTTGCATTGTAGACAGAAAAATGAAAGAAATCCTTTCTCAAAATATCAAACAATTTCATTTGTATTCAAAATATTCAGCAAATTTTAGTAAATTAGTATGAAAACTTTCTAAATTTTTATAGTAGTCATCCAACTAAAATGTTTTGAAATTTTAACATCACTCCAAGTATTCTATCAATCATAAGAACGACATTTGCAAGAACTTTAAAGTTTAGGTTAATAGCGCCTTCATAAACGTACTACCGAAGAAAATGTGCTTAGTGCGAAATCCATTACTATGTATTTTTAGGAATTCCCTTTTTGGTAATTGGTAAGTTTTTTCTTATTAATGTAAAAAAATAAGTTTTACAGCTATATATGATTAAATATCAAACATTAGTTGCAAAAATGTTAAAGAAAACATTTTCCTAAAAATAATTGTATTAACATTTATATGTATAATTAGAAGTCACTATGCAATATTCATTTTGAGGATGAAAGTGTAGCTCTATTAAGCAAAGCTTTTATTGTATTTATTTTGTATGCTTTGTAACCATTTGAAAGGAAGGGGATGTATAACCCAGAATTTGTCTTTTTTGTGTACCAACTAGTTTCGTATTTCTAATGAAAATTGTGTATGCACACACACACCTAGAAAATATAATTTGTTCTTTCGTTGACATTCCAAGGTGAATTTTATAACTTTAAGATAACTATTGAGACATTTTATAAAATTGTTTTCTTCATTTTTTTCTTTAAATATTGCAAACACATCATCAACATATCTAAAGTAACAATGTGGCTTAGTTATGCATGTTTCTTAGAATTACATTCAATGATGTCCTTTGAAAATGCTGCCATTGCTGGACTAGGCCGATCCAATTTGGATACGCAAAAAGCTTACCTTATTACCTTCCAAATAATACATACTTTTGAAATTTCAAAATACTCGTGAACATAAAGGTGTGTTCAGCAGTGTTGCAACCGGGCCGCGCTTTTGTATGGTTCGGGCTCATATATTTGAAGAATATAAACGGGCTGGGCCTGAAGTAGTAATTTTAACTAATACTTGAATTTGCCAGATGTTGCGAGGTTATCAGAATAACAAATAACGAGGAAGAAGATGTATTCAGTGATTTTTTGATACAGGACAGCCAACTACAGTATTAGCAGCCTATGAAGAATTAATAAATGAAATTGTGGCTTACAGATCATCCCCAATCTGTTCAGATGATCCAAGAAACCCACTTGTGTTTTGGCGCCAATACCATAGCAATTTTCCCCAATTATCAAAAATAGACCGTCAGATACTTCCCATTCAAGGTGGGTCTGCATAAAGCGAACGAGATTTTTCAGACGCTGGCAACATTCTCACAGAAAAACGAAACAGCGGCGAAAGCGAGTATTAAATTTTTTTGAACATTGTTTTTTTAATTCATATGGTTGAAATATAAAAGCGTCATGGACCGGGCCTGGCTTTAAAATTCGTGCATTGACACGGGCCGGGCATAAAATAAATGGGCCGGGTCGGGCCAATAGAATTACAGCCCGGTTGCAACACTGGTGTTCAGACGAACATCTTTTGATGTATGCTTTTTATGCATCTATCAAAATTGGTGAGCGTCATTTTGATGTACGCCAATTTGATGAGCATTACTTTGCTGCAAAGCCACTTGTTTATTCATCAATTAAGTTTAATAGGATTTGTGTTTTTCTAGCACAGCGAAGATTATAATCAAGACCTCAATTACTGGTTCAAATCATTCAAATCAAAAACGAATTTAATTGGATGTTTAATTTTATATATTTTATATAATATTGCCGAGACCAAGTGCTTAATTACTGATTGTTAGAATAAACGAAATTACTTGTTTAAAGTTTCCTTATAATTATAAAATTGACCAATATAATTAGGGATGCGATCCGAATAGTGAATTGAATATCTCGGATAATTTAATTGCAGGATACCAGATAATTTATTGGAAATATGAATATGGCCCTTTTTTATGACAAAATATGACGGAATTTAATTAACTACTAACTATGACCAATCATTTTTCAAAATGATCCATTTAAGCAATATAAAATGTTTTTCTATTGCTGAGAAACGATATAAAACAAATGCAAAAACTCTTACCTAATAATAAGTCAATTTTTAAAAGCAATTACTTTACTAAATTATAATAACAGCACATAAATTTCCATGCATTAATGTGGTTATGATTTCTGTCATAGAGAAATATTTCTCAACTGCAGCCGATGTTGCTTGACATTTTCATAACTTGACATACAGTTCCATCCCCTTTCCTTCCATTATATCAGTGAAGCCGATATTTTCTAATCGTGAATTGATATAGTCGAGTATTTCACTTCTATCATTTCCGAAATCAAGGTGGGAGTACAGTAATAACTCTGTTAAACATAGAACAACTTTGATATTTTATGATAGCAGCCTCAAAATGAACAATTTAATTTGTCAGCCCTAAGATATTCTGCCTGAATAGCTTTTTCCTCGAAAATTCTTTTTTAAATCAAATTTTGTCTCAGAATATGTTATCCGGCAAAATCCAGCAAACAAATTAAGTTTTACCGAATAGCGGATATCCGAATCAACTTGTATAATTGCAGGTTTTACAAGATACCGGATGCCGGCACATCCCAAAATATAATTAAATTTCAATACGTGCTTGAATTCTGGTGATTTCAATTAGTGCAAGTAAAATATATTTACAATTCAGTAGCGTAATTTGTGAAAATCCAATATTACTTCATTGAAAGGAATAACTGCTTTTTGGTAAAAAAATAGAACATTTAGAATTCAATATCGTCAGGGCTCATTTTGCAGTTAAAACAGTTGAGTTTCAAATCCTCGTACTTCAAGACTTACGGCTATTTGAGACAATTTTTTACCCAAACATAGTTTTTAATTTTACTGAATGTTCAAATGAATAAAGTGCTTTCAGACGACAATCATTCAAATGTATGCTATTCTGACGAATGTGTGTTGAGAGTAGCATCTTTTTTGAAGTATATCAAATGATATACATCAAAAGATTCTCGTCTGAATGCACTTTACTAAATGTTATCTACAACGTGAAGTCTGTGTAGCGAACGTCTCCAAAGTTTCAAGTCTGTACCACAAAACTGTTTGTTTGATTGCGCTCACAAAATGTGCAATAAATGACATCCCCGTTGATGCAAGCATGCTTGGATCCAGCAGGCAAAGTTCTTGCTGACCCTACCACATTCTTCCCTTTGGAATCGCTCTTATTGCTGCTGCAATTGCTTACTTCAGATCAGGTATAGTCTTGGAGTTGTTGCCAAACACTCCCGCCTTGAGGTAACCCCCCCCCCC
>CABFPE010000235.1:809770-819890 GCA_900660155.1 Hofstenia miamia | reverse complement strand
TATATTTATTTATTTACACATACATATGCATATATATATATATATATATATATATATATAATCTTTCATTAATGAGTTGCCAGCCGACCTCGTTGTCAGTTGAAAGAGCATTTTCCATAGCTAACCATATTTTGAGAAAAGACCGAAACTTTAAAGCAGAGAACATCTCAAATTATGTCCGATTGGTGTATAATAATTAGCAGCCGAGCTTTATCGATTTTATATCCAATTTTATTACCAGTTTTATAATCCTTTTCTATATCAATTTATATAACCTTTGTACAACCCTGTATAACTGATTGCGTTAGGTTAAAATACCGTTAAAACCGGTCATGGTAAAGTTAAAATCTAAATTTCTTAGGCTAAAATAAAAATTGACCTAAACATTAGTTTTTTTCAATATCCTGTATTGAAAATTGTAGTACTTAATTTCTTGCATTGCTACTACATCCAATTTATTGTATATATGTAATTGTTTTTTAACGCAGGGCAAATATCATATATTTCTTAATACTGTGTGCAATTCACTGACATTATATATATATATATAATTAGTGTAGGAAATGGGTCAAAAAATGGTTGAGTTGGGTTTCAGTTCAATATTATACTAGGTAGTTTGGGAAAATGGTCAGAAATTATCATTGATATTGAGGAACCCTATCAGATTTAAGGAGCAATTTAAGAAGTGAAATCTTTGAATATTTGATATTTTCAATATTTTTGTATTTTTTTGTTTCATCTTGTTTGTATTGATACACCTATGTTGGCTTTTTTGTAATTATACTAGCAAATCCTTCTTTAATTGAGGCAGGCTGAATATCAGTATTATGCAGAGACCCATTTTTTTCAAATATATATATATATATATAATAGTGATGTGAAAAGACTTTAAATTGATTGCAACTTTCAATTCTTAACTCTTCCTTTCTGTAATGCATAATGTCATTTAGTTCAAACATTTGTTGAAGAGTACTTCATAATTAGTAAGTTTTTAGCTTAATTATATAAATATATTTATTTTCTTATTTATGGTCATCCTTAATTCAATGTTTTCTGTAATAAAAATCAATTTGATAAATATTTGAGGATATTGAATTATATTTTGTGACAATTGAATTGGCAAAAATTGTCAAATTTTCCTTTGACAATAGAGTGTGAAAAGGAATGTATAATGGTACTTAAGTTAGTTATAAATACATTTCATTATGAATTCAATAATCAGTTTGCAACCCCCTTTTAGATATGTATATGATAATTTAACAAATTTCGTACTACTTTAGAAGAATTTGATTTGTTTAATCAGTGAAAATTGCAAATATTGAAACTATTGATATATCGTATTTCATAAATTATAAAATGCTTATATATCAGTGTTAGAATTTTTTTGGAAAAACATAGGACGGGATAGCTCTATCTGATGAAGACTAACGTGATTTCTATGAATGTAATTTAAGGAATACTAGTATAATTTGGCAATTATGACAATCTTGTAAGCTGGTTTAAATATTGCTCTTCTTAAAAATAACAGTAGTTATTAATGGAAAATTTTTGAATTGTTGGATTAAGGTTTTCTCTTCGACCATGTTTCTTTGAAGCTGAGCATTTGCAAATCCATTAATATTTAATTAGTATGAAATACAAGCCTTTCCAAATCATTCACATCGGGATGGCTCAATTTGAATAGCAGTGATTAATAACTTTGTACTAAAATCATTTTCTTACTCAAGATTATCCGCAATAAAGCTTATTGCCTTGTAAAAATTTTTATTAAGCACTAAAAGTTAAAAGGATGCTGTAAATTAAATAATATATCAATGTAACTACCAAGACATTGTTTTTAGATCGTGGAAAGATTCAGAAAAATATAATTTGTAAGTTTTTCAATATTATTTTACATAAAATATTTTTAATTAAATTATTTAACAGAGAACTGATAAGAACCGCAAAATATTTTTTAAGTAAGGAAGACTGTGCAGATATATAAATATATATATATATAGAAATATAATTATTTATTTATATACATGAATAGCCTTCCTTACTTAAAAAAATATATATATATATATATATATATACAATATATATATATGCACATTATGTTCTTTGATTATTTCATAATTTATGAAAAACAATGTTTATTTAAAGAAAGATATTGGAATATTATGCATGATCTCGAAAAAAATTAAAACAATTAAAACATAAAACCGTAGTTGATTATGAACACTAGTCGATTTTTGGTAAATTTCTACAAACCTTAGACAACACAAACTTGAAATCTGAAATGTTGAGCTTTGGAAAATATTCAATTTTAATCTTTGATCACATACTATGTAGCATGGAGTTCCAGCTGCAAAAAAAACATTAGTCAATTCCGCTGCAAATTAAGCAATTTTGTCATGGCATACTTAGCATTTTAGCTGCCAACGTTCTCTAATTATTCCCTATTGTTCATTTCGGAATATGACTGGAATTTTTCATCAAATACATTTTATATTACACTATTTTGAAAGCCACACACATAAAATTACTCAACATTCAAAATATTTCTTACTAGAATTTTTTGAAAAAATTTTAATATGCATTAAGCATTAATTTTTTGTAATATTTTGACACTAATGAAGTCTAAGCTATTAATAAAAGAAAAATTGCTTTATTTTCAAAAAAATAAACAAGTCTAAGTTTTACAATTATTATTGTATGTTTTCAATTGTTATATTAATTTCAACATCAAATTCCAAACTTCTGTGTTAGCATTAAATATCACGGAACAATTTGGGAACGTATTAGATTTATAAAGTTACTTTTTATTAGGAAAGATATATGATGTAAAATTATATTAATTTATTAATAATGTTGCCTGAAATGTCCTACAGAAAGCATATTTGACATTTAAACTGCTTTCCAGATAAAACTTAAGCTTGCTCACACTCTACCTTTTTCGCAATTGTTCCCATGATACAAAAAAACTTACCAATGTTTTCGTTTTGAAGACAAACTTTTGAAGAAGTATCCTAAATGAGCTTTTGATATTAAATCTAAGGTAGTCATTGTCATAGCAAAGTATGTCAACAGTATTTTTAGTGTTTAGTGATTAGTGTGGTACCAAAATCTAATGTAAAAAGTTTCATGAACCAAAAAATATATATGCAACAGTCACACAATTTAATCTTATAGAAACTTATAATCGTGAAGAGGATTTAGTTGATATCTTGGAACTTATCAATAAAAAATTCAGGCCAAAATTTATAAGCAATGTGATGGTAGGTGCAGTTGCAGCTTGGATTATTTACAGTTCACTGTAGTCTAATGATGAACAAATGTCTACAATAAATTGCTTTGGCATTGCCATAAAGGAAACCAAACGCAAGATTCTAGACAGTGTTAGATCTGAGGGCTTCAAGCCATCAAAAGAAAAACTACACAGAGAAGTGGTACTTTATGCCAAAAACATTCTGAATTTAGTGCCTAAGCTGTTTAACAATATTTCATCTTATTGCTTAGGAAGCATAAATTTTAAAATATATATTTATTCTTTATATTTAATTAATAAATTTAGAATTTTTTCCTGCAATTCTAAAATTATTCATTCTTTGAAGAATCGAATAAATTTGTTCCTATAGCTGCCAATGTTATCTCTTTGTTCCCATAGAAACAAAATTTAAAGAAAATTGAAAATTTCAATAATACATAAAAGGGTACGTGCTTGAAATATTCTAACATTAAAAACCTTGAAAACATTAACTTGAATATGAGTGGGAGCTAAACGTTTAAGTAGGCTATGGACTTTGCTTATTATCAGTGGCCACGAATATCATTTAGCCATCCAATATTGTTGAACTAGAAGTGTTTTCTCATGCGCAGGTATTAATTCTAAGTAAGTCTAACATTTAAGGAATTTTCGTAGTCTATCTACATGTAATCGATTTTAATTGATATTTTAAAAGATATACTTTTTAATCTCCAATCTAACACTGTGTCAAGCGAAAACATAATAAAATTATGAAGAAAATTTGTTAAATGCTTATTTGCTTTAGTAGTACGCTATCAAATTTTATATTTTTGCAAATCTCTAATAACTGCTAAATTTATCCTATTTACCAGTTCAAATTATTGTAAACCAGAGTTGGAACCAGTCGGAAATACTAAAGCCGGGCCTGTAATTCACCGGCAAGAGTTAGTACCGGCTGGCCGGCCGGTTTTAGCCGGGTAATTTTTTTGCATTGTTTATTGATTCTATGGAAGTATTTTATATATATATATATATATATATATAGACTTGATATTGCCTATACACAAATTTCAAACTATTATAACTATATTTCTAGCAAAACAGTTTTGATATTTTCTAAATATTAATTCTTTGTATAGTTTTCCGTGGATATAAATTGGGAACATTTCAGGTTGTTTAGTTAATATATTTTCTATGATAGTTAAATTACATAAAGCTAGGCGAGTAGCATTATTAATCATTGTTTCATATTGCTGTTGAATTTGACCTCAGTAAGCATTGAATAATTTCAGCAAATACATATATTTAAAAATTTTTTAGCTAAAGCCAAACATAATTACTTCTTTCGTAGGATATGTCAACTGATATATGTGTTTGAATGTCTTTGCAACCGAAAATCGTTCGAATTTATTTTGAGCTTCTCCTTTAATATTAGAAAATTACAAGCGTTCAAGTTACTAGATCAATACGAGGCCTTGCAAATTTCAAGTATAAAACTTATAGATTACACTTTCATTATTATAAACAAAACTTAAGTCAAATTACTTTTTCAAAAAGCAGAACAATTATATTTATAGTAATTACTCTTAAAATAACTAACAATCTTAGTAAGTTTAAGTACTATGCTATGTCAATATTACCAAGATAGTGACGCCGCGTATTACGCTGTTAGTAGGATAATAAACGCTGCGTATTATGTGTGTAGTAAGATATTCATCGCTGCTTATTACGCAGATAGTAAAATAATCATCTTTGCGTATTACGCGATTAGTAAAATGAAACAATTGAAAATTATATTTTCAAAATATGCTTGCACTTAAATACCAATCCATCTAACAAAAATCAGCAAAATTTAAATACACTGTTGTCCTTCATTTGATTTTTCCATGAAAATATCTTGTTTTTGAGTAAAGAAGCACATACACAGAAAACTGAGGTAAATGACAAATTTAGGATATGTAAGGAAATGTTGGAGACAGTTGATCATCTGATAAGAGTTTGAAAAATTGGTGCTGAAAAAGTTCAGACATGACAAGATTTGACGAATAGTGAATTGCAACTTGCTAGGTAGCATTTAGAAGCAGGATATCGTGGTCCTCTGCAATTTCAACATCCAATTATCCTTTGATATTTTGAATACATCTGAACTAAATACATATTGACAGTTGAAAAGACATAAATTTAATAGGCGTAGTTAACCAAAATATATTATATATATATATATATATATATATATACCGGTTTTGGATTCAAAATTTTAAAATATCTACAAGGTGCTGGAGTGCTGGATACACGTTAATATATTAGAGAAAAATACTGAAATTCATTTTTTTTCAGAGAATCGCTTATGTGTTTTATAAGCAATTTAATATTGGACATTAATTTGTAAAAATGATTTAAATAAGTACAACTAATGTATTTAAAAAGATAGAATAAATAAAAAGTTTACACACACAAAAGAGTAACTTAATATTTAGTATTTCCAAATTTAACAATGCATGCAGTAAATCGTTCTTTAGATAGTTGATAATAAACGTTGCAAACAACATAAAGATTATAATAATTAATGTTGAGGGTAGCACTGCTCTTTAAACACATCGAACTTCGCAAGTAGTCACTTAAGTAATCTTCTCATTTAGATTCCAAGTTATAGAAGCGGTTCCAAATTGCATTATTTAATCTGCAACCTTTTGTTCATGTTTCGATAACGTAGCATATCAGATAACGCTGCAATGCATGATATCTGCAGAAATATTTCAATGCAATTAGAATTTCGTAATTGCGGGACTATAGCGAAACATGCAAACTGCAAACTAATTCAAAATGTCTGTTTCAATCTTTATCCCATTTTTATTTTATTACAAATTTAGAATATGCATTTTATAGTATATATTTACATTAAAAATATAAATTATCTTTTCATATATTTATAATTGTTAAAAACAACATAAATGCAAGTTTCATGTTTTTCTTGTAAAATATATTATTCTTATCAGAAAACTTGAAAATTTACCCTAAGAAAAAGCATGATGATTATTATCAGAACCTATCGGATGTATTTGGGAATCTAATAAGCATATCATTTCCTCTAATTTGCTTCAATAGATGGCGCATAGCAATTACAAATAGTACAGTTCATTTCAATATATTAAATTTATTAAGACCAGTTTTTAGCTATTCCAGATATATTTATGTTAGGAAAAAAGAGATATAGACAACATTTTGTCAGAAATTTTGACCTATTTTTTATGAAAATTTTACTATGTTATTCTTATTAAGTACTATACATAGACTTAGTAATCAATAACAAACAGTCTTAATATTACTAAGATTATTATTTAAAGTGATACTTAGTAAACTTACTAAAAAATATTCTTAGGGTTGTTAAGATTTTGTTGTTGAATGATAGGGCTTAGTAAGTTTAATACGTTTGGTATAGTATAAGGCTACAAATAGTAAGATTAGTATTATTTTTCACCCTGGGAAATTATTGAAAGATTCCAGAAAGTAAATTTAATTATCATTCTAATTGCAAAACTGTAGATTGTTGACACTATAAATATTTTTTAAATTTAGATTTTCAAAGGAATTACTCTAAAACTAAGCAAAATATTCTCTTTATAAGATAAATTAAGAAATTTTTTTATCATTTTCGCCGGTAAACGGCCGGTAATTTTACCAGCCTTTCATGAAATTTAAAAGTGGCTGCAAGCCGGTAAATTGCTGGCCCCTTCGGCCAGTAGCCGGTTCCATCTCTGTTGTAAACATGTACCAGGAAGGTTCAAAGTTATTATAGTAAATTACATTATAATGTATCGATAAACGTATATTAAACAATGTTTTTAGATCCTTTGAACATTGATGATCATAAACATGGTAAATTTTTAGAAGTGCATTGTGAACTCCAACATAAACAATTTTGATAAAATTTTTAATTATATTTTGATAAAGATCGCAATTTTTTTAAAATTAAAACATCACAGATTTTTATATATATATATATATATATATATATATTATGGTAATGACTTTTTTGAAAAATTGTTCATCTTGTCATGACCTTAACTATGTATTCAAGATTCGAAGAATTTTATAATTAATTAATAGTTCGATAAAAGGCTGACTTGAAATATGCTTCTTTATATTCTTTCAAAAATGACAAATAGGCATCTAATTATTGGAAATAATCACCATATTTTTTGTCACCACAACTCATTTCGGTTTTTCTAACAATTTGTGACCCATTTCGTAATTATGAAACCTTGCAAGTTCACGTGTAATTTCATAATGTTAGCATTTATGATCTATTATTTTCATTGTAGGATTAGCATTTCGTGTATCGGACACAAACATTTAAATTTTATTTCATAGACTAAAATTAAATATGTTGCTAGATCTTGAAAAATGGTATTAGGTTTTTCATGAACTAGACGTAGAACTGTCACTTGCATTTCATTTTAAAATAATATATGTATACATTCCCACGATAATTGTGGTAACGCGTTTTTTTAGTATCTCCATAAAACCAACAAAATTGAAAATTTATTAGATGGTCTTATATCTATCTTGAAAAGCTTCACATGAGGCCTGCAATAATTCTTGAGAAATCATGTCCATTCTCGTCGCATATTTGACTTCAACGTATACAATCCTGAGGAGTTGTGAAGAATCTAATTTCCGAGATTAATCTCTTGAAAAATCCGGACTCCTTGAGGGCCATTAATCTTATAGTTAAGAAGTGATGGAATCCATTGCTGAGCAGTGTAATGGAGCAGAGTTTTTTGGAAAGTGCAAGATGAGCTTCTGGCCTACGCTGATACATGTCTACTCAAAATTCTATCATTTTGATGGTTTCTCATCAGCATGCCGTTTTTCATGAGGTTCAGGATTTATCAAATTCTGTCGAGCCCAAATGTTCATGATCTTTTGCATTTTGTAATGAGATGTCTTAAGGTTTTCTTTGAGGGCTCTACGCATCGAAATCTGTCTGACTCTTGCTTCAGGGGCTATCTCTGCAGCAGACTGACGAAGATTCCTCTCAGCTTTTCCCTCGTGTTTTTATCAGACGTTCGTTCTAACAGATTGTCGATTACATATCTTACCAGTTTCATTGAGATAGTTAGTCGGGAATAAAAACAGAATTTTTAGAAAATTTTTTAATTATTTCATATATATATATATATATATAATTGAAAGACTGGAATGAACTTTTCGATGCTTCTACGGAACCCTCGTCATACAAAAGAAACAACTTAGAATGCTAGTTTTTGAGAGAGTATTCGATTATGACTAAAACTATTTTACTAAAAAAACTGTAGGCCTGCTCAGGCTATTAACTTTTATAATCAACTTTTAGCTTCATGATAAATTGACACGCTTTAACAGCAAAGAAATACCTAATACATAAATGCTTGAAGTTTTTTTGCCTTATTATCAATTTATTTAGCTTCAATTCCCCACATGAAATATGAATTGAAACCTAAAGATTAATTAAAATATATTTAAAAATTTAATCGTTTTAAAATTGACATGCAAATTTTGAATAATATATTGAAAATTTAGCTAAGCACTGAAAACTCATATACAGTATTTTAGGAAGGCTTGCTGATGAAATTGAAGATATTCTTAGAGGTTTGCTTGGATGTCAAATTTTAGATCGTAACCAGTTACATTTAGATAAGAATTATCAAATTCAAAAGATAAGTATGTCATTTTTCATATTTTCAGAAACGATCACATAGGAAGTAGCATCAAATATATCCGCCAAATGAATATTGCAAACAATTAAAAGATATTCAATATTTTCTTATTTCTTATACATATAAAGGGCCGAAGTGAGCCGTTATTTTTCACCCAGCTCGTTTGCAGCTCATGCAGCCCATAGTTTTTTAAAAATCCAACCAGCCCTTCCGGCAACACGCATTTGTTTTAGCTTTGAGTCTAATAATCAATGAATGACCAAAACCAGGAATAAAACTCCAGAAAACTAGAAAGTGTGTGAAAACAACAAAGCAATATATTAAGATCCCGGAATATTTTTTTGCATTCTAGTTTCAAAACATACTGATTGTAGATGTGAAAACTTTTTAAGATTCAGGTCGATGCATTTTTGTTCTTGGCGTTACCTGGCCGCCATAACTCGCATAGTTTTCAATATTCGTTAGCAAGGCGAAATAAAATTGTCAAAACATTTTTAGCTTCCTTGACTATTATTTTTTTATGAACGCCGATATATTCAAATCCTCAATTCTTTTTATTGTAATACTTTCGATTTTAGACTACATTTGGGATGCATTTCAACATTACATGAAGTAAGTATAATTATACATTTATTTACTAATTTTGCATTATATATATATATATATATATATATACAGGGTAAGCTTCTTATGAGCCGAGCCGAGCCGAGCTTGAGCACAGGATGTATATCAAAACCAGCCTATTTTAGGCAAAGCAAATATATAGTTCATTTTGTTAAATTGATTATGCCGATTTTTCTTATTTTTTCATTTAGTATGCCTTTCTTATAATCTTATTTAAGAAATATTTATTAAATAATATGATGATCTATGTAAAAAATTCTTTGAGTGCAATATATTTTAAAAAATATCGAGCCTCATTCAAAGATTTTATGTAGCGAGCAGAGCCGACCCGAACTTATGCAAAATATAAACGACCCGAACCAAGCCGACCTTGAACATTTCGGCTCTTTGACCAGTCTGATATATATATATATATATATATATATATATACATTGCAGGTGAAATATAACAGCTACAAAATTGAAATATATTCCTATTCTGATCGCGTTTCGCACAGTGCTTTGCCTTTTTAGATTTAACGCTGCCCGTGCCCCGCCTGCGCTAGTTTATTTTCAGATGCCCGGTGCC
>CABFPE010000235.1:793582-807589 GCA_900660155.1 Hofstenia miamia | reverse complement strand
TATATATATATAAGACAAAAACACTTCAGTAACGCTTTCCATAAAAAGCAATATGCCCAAGAATATTATTCGAAAATTTGCGAATTGAGCCTTTCTGCTGGTCAAGACAAAAACAAACATTAACATAAACTTAGATTACATCATCAACAACGCATATGGTACAAATTCAAGGAAATTAACACTCCTTAACAACGTATCAACAGTAAAAACGGAATTAGGAATAACAGCTATCCTCAACAATAGCCTCTTATACATTACAGCAAAACCAAAGGAGATAAAATAACTGGAATACCCATAGAAAAATTCGTCACGAAATCAAAGGAACTATCGGTATGCGACACAAAAACAGACAACATTGATACAAAGAACACTACACAGCTAACAAAGATAACACATCTCCACTTAACATCAGAAGAAATCACAGCTATCAAACAACACTAAGAAAAAACGCAGGAGTCAAACATGAAATTCACACCTCTTCTGAAAAACTGTTTCGTCAACCATGCTGCGGAGTTCTTACACATCTTCAAGAGTTATGCGTGAAAAGGTTGATTGAAATATTAAACAGTATCATTAAAAAAAGAGAGATAAGTACTGCTTATGCATTGATTTTCCTAACCTCAAAGAAGAACGCAGTGGTTTTCCACAAAGGTTGCACGGAAGCTTGGGGTCCGTCAGTACAGTTCGGGAGTTTCAAAATTTCTAAATTATAACAACAATAAACACACATGTTAAATTTAGTTTCGAAAATATATGTTTGAGTTAGCTAACGTAATTTATTAAAGTGTAGGGGTTCTATAATTCTATTGTATTTATACTAGCCAATATTCCATAGGAGGAATTTGGGTAATAAATCATTTAGGAATATTAGGAGAATATTCTATTTTTTTACATCTTATGCCAACACATTATAAGCATATTTTTAAAAATTTATCGTTTAAATATAGTAAATTTTACATATTTAAGCTTGCAACATTTTGCTTACAGATTTACAAAGCATGATTAGATTTGTGAAAAAACGCAAGATAAATGTGAATAGTGAGCCGCACGATCTAAACAGTCTGTTGAAGCTGCGGCCACTACCAGCGATGCTGTCTTGTCAAAGTTATCAAGAAATAATGGAATTAGCCTACAACTGAAAGTTCGTAAATATTTTGAAGACTACACAGCTCTGGGATTTGCTTGGACTGGAAACCCGGAGTGCCCTAGATCTTTGTGCATTGTTTGTGGAAGGAAAAGCTGGCAGAAAATGCAATGGGACTAGCCAAACTGAAAGGACTTTTAAAAATTAAACATCCTGAGTTGTAGAGGAAAGATGAACAATATTTAAAATGAGAAATGAAATTTAAACAAAAGCAAGTTTCTATGTTTGCCAAAAAGTTCAAGTTGAGTGACAAAGGACAAGAAGCAAGTTATGCAGTAGCACATAATTGCAAGAAAAATGAAATCTCATACCTTCAAAGTAACTACTTTTACCTGCATACAAAGAAGGATATAATGCTTGGAGAGTCAGAAATATTAAGTGAAATTATTTCATTTCAAACCCATTTGTAGAATTTGAGCCATCTGAAGAACAGATCACATTTAAAGAAGAACTTGCCAGTGTTCCAAAGACATTGAAGTTGAAGCATTCTGAGTTTAGCTTGAAGGCATTTTGTTTGCTGGTTAGAAAGGAATATTCTGCAATTGACCTGAAAGCTCACAACTTTTGTACAATTCTCGACCTCCTACTTGTGTGAATGTGTGAATTTGGATTTTCAGCTCTGACTACTATCAAGTACAAGAAACGAATACAAATTATGTCTGTGGAAGAAAAATTTTGTGTGTCAGTCAAAAACATGACCCAATCTTAGAGTTGTTCAAGAAGCACCCAGTTCAAGTTTTCCATTGACTTTTGATAGGAATAAATTTTGTTTATTCAAACACGTACAATTTTTTTATTTGATGTACAAGAAGCACGGACAATACTCTAAACATGCATTCATTTACTGGTAATTTTAAACAATAAAATGCTGTTTTTGCATAAAACAACCAAATTATCACACTGGGGTTCCTCAAGCCAGATGCTGCAAACTACAATCTATTTGCCACATTGGACGTCTGCAAAGCCTATGGCAGGCCCAAATCAGCTGGGAAGACCTAGAGAAGACTGCATTCATCACACCATAAGGCCTTTATGAATGGCTATATATGGCGTTCAGCTTCTGTAATGCACATTCCAATACAATGTTACTAAAATTCTTCTCAATTGAAAATACCAGCTACAAAATAGAATAGCAGCCTACATTGATGACATATTAATAGCAATGATAACACCCACTGAACATGCAAGGAAGCTCAAAGACGTCTGAAACTTATATACAAAGCTGGGATTATGTATCAATGCCACAAAGTGTCCATTCCTGTCCAAGCAAGTAATGTTCCTAGGACCCAACATCAAACCAGCAAACATAATCAAAGATGATGCAAAAAAGCTGATAAAAGAGATAGAGGCACCTTCAAACAAAAGGATGTTCAACACATTTGATGTTTATAAACTACTTACTGCTGGTGTAGGCCAAAAAAATTCATTACCACTTAAGAAAAACAATATATATTATAAACAAATGTCAAACCTGCATAGTGAGCAACAAAGATTGCTTCCCAGAAGAATTCATGAAATTAGACAAATTCACATTTGAATGTTTCAATAAAATAGTGAATATTGATATTAAACAATTATCTAAAGACAAAGATTATTACTCTTACATACTAGTACTAGTGGATAATTTTATAAAATATGCTAAAATGATAGCAGTAAAAACAAAAGTCTATAATATAGCAGAATCATTAGCAAAAATTGGATTTGTGTATTCTGCCCCATGGAAACACTGATCTCTAATGAAGGAAAGCAATTCAAATCTATGTTGTTTCAAGAATTGGTGAAAACACTAGAAATTCAATATTCACATACAGCTACTTACTCCCTCAAGCTAATGGTGGAGTCAAATGTCTAAATTGAATACTTTTAAAACTAATATGAACCACACTTATCAATGTCATAAGAAACAATTGGCAGGAAGCCCTTTCAATAAATGCATGCTTCTACAACACATCAATTCATGCAACAACAATGCTTGCCCCTTTCAAGGCCCTCTTCAGCAATGAAGCACGCATACCTATCAACTGCTATTTCAAAATTACACCTTTGAAATCAATATTAACTACGTCCAACAACTCATAGAAAATATTACTCATTGTAGCATAATCCATCAAGTAAGCTGCTAGAACTAAGATCAAAGGAAGAAAGAAGAAAGGAGATTATTAAAAATAACTAAGCAACTTGAATGATTAATTGTGCTCATTAAGATTTATAAATTAAAATACAAAATTGTAAAAGCAAGTGCTTGTCAATAAACTGACTTGGCAAAACTTTGAGGGCAAGCTCACTTCTCATTATTTTTAACAAACTCAGAAGTGTCTAGTTAATTCAAAAATTCAAATCAACAGGTACTAATTTGATTCAAGTATAAAATATTACAAATGCCAAGTTAAATGGTTTGTGTTGAGTAGTGGTCAGGATCCAATGACAGGAATGATTCTAGGTTCTTCACCCCTGATCACAAAATGCACTTAAGTTAGGTGTACAACTGGGAGTTTTTGATTACCTTTTTAGCTTGCTATTGATTGTATTCAAACATGTATTTGATAATAAACTTGATAAATGGCTAGTTGGCCAAGCATAAGTTATTTATTAATTCTTTTTCTAGATCCAAATTGTTTACTATAATGTGAACAATAATGAGACTGTTTATTTAATTAATTATTTTACATGTAGGTTAGGAAGCTGCTAATTATTTACTTAGTAATTTGAATGCTGATAGTTTTTGGTAATGGCAAAATGTTAGGTAATTATTAACAAAGAAACTAGTGCCAAGTCAGGTTGTGAAAAACTCATGCTAGTCAATGTGTTAAATGAAAACACAACAAAACACATGACAAAAGAATGTAAGTTGAATTGTGTCTATTCATTAGTAAGCACTGTCATACTTTAAGGCACACATAATTAACTTCATTGAACTTAGTGTTGGAGACATTTTGGCAAACTGGGATTGCTGAATCTGCTGCTGATAAGGAGAGCAGCGTCAGGTGGATGCCCAACCATTTGGAGTATTGCAGAGCTACTTCACCTAAATAGTGATGGTTAATGTATCTGTGAATTACAGTTATTTGAAACATTAAAAAATGCTAAGCAGACAAAGACAGTTAGATCCCTGCCTGCCAAATTAACATAGAGTGAAAGACCTAGATTTAGATAAATGGGCATTGGGCCTAGTAGGAGATGCTACATTATACACACAAAGTCATATGTGCCAATACAGACAAAAGTGCTCTTATATAACATCATTACTACATCTGATACTTCTACTGAGAACCACACAAATTTAGTGACAAAGAGTACCATTAATATCCAGGTGTCATTAATGATTCTAAACAAGTACAGAAATTAGCTAACAACTTGTTTGGACTTTAAATTAGAAAAATATTACATCACAACCACAATGTTCTTAATTCTGGAAAAAAAGTCAATGTACAAAATCTAAAATACACAGCTAAAAATTCAAAGATGCTAAAATCAACAAGTTCAAAAAATTTAAGCTAGTACAAAAAAAACAATGAATACTATGAAACCCCTGGTATCACAAATACTAAGAAAATATTACAACTGATATACCTATGCTAAATACAACCTAGTAATGTTGCCACATTTAATGTACTTAATAAAGATTAGGTAATTAGCATTCTCTGTTTGCTCATAAAAATGAAGAGGCTGTCAAAGAAAGCAGTTCAGCCTCCTCAGAAATCAATAATCAGATCTCTAACACTACTCTCTGAGACTTGGGTGGTGTCAACTCAGGTCTTAGTTAGTATATACTTTGACATCAACATTTAAATTTTTACCTGTCTACATTCAGCTGGCATACAGGGGTTAGTGATAATCAGCCCTCCTTGTCATTTAGGGTGGGTATCAATTGTACTCAAAATACTCCTAGTTCATCTGAATTGCATGTCAAATGCAAGATACTTGGCCCTCTCTCACAAATAATTTTCTACTCAATCAGGAAACAGCAGCAAGCAAAAAGACAGTTTCTCAAAATACCTCAAAAACATGTCTCTTATTGAGGGAGAATTTATCCACCCATGGTTTACCACCAACTTACAAAATGGAGTATTGTAATGTGAACAATTACTCAAAAGAAACAGGAGAAATCTCAGATTTGTATGGTACTAATGAAAATCAAATCAGTCACCACACATTACCAATTACAATTGATGCAGAAAAGCACCAAAAATCAGCATGCTTATAATTTTGCTGAATTGATGTGCCTTAACTTAACACAAGAATATCTACATCATGCTATTGCATATTACCTCTAAGCATAACATTACTCTCAGAAATGTCTACAAATTTCTTGAAAACAAGAAATCTTGCCTGAAAACCTATTCAATTACTATATTTGTGTCATTTAATCATTATTTATTTCCTCAAAAAAGAAGACATCATGTATGACAAAATGGTTAGCCAAATGAACCAAATATTGGATCAGGCACAAACAATTAATGGCATGTGCTTCTTTGAATATATTGAAAGCAAAAATGAAGCCATGCCTGATGAAATGCTCAATCTAAAAAAATGTCTGGAACATGTACCACATAATCATTCAACACTGGAGAGAACCACAATCACATCTAAAGAAAATTTTAGAAATCTTATATTAATTGATATATTTGTTAGCAGAAACCTCTCTCAATTCTGCTTTATCACAGAGGAATTCCTTGCAGTAGATGTACAACATCACAGACATCTCTAAAACCAGCTGAAACAAGTGTGCAACTATAATGGCAAGCAATCTTTCTATGTGAAACATTTAGAAGTGCAGCAGGTACTTGACCTACAAGCTAAACCTGCACTCTGGATACTCAGCATACTGCTTACTATAAATAACTCTATCACAGTAACCATTCCAAAAAAACCAAATGAAGCTCTGCTTTAAATGTCATTTCAAAATTTCAATAACTCCTATTTCCTGAAAACTAAAGAATTGGCTACTCTTGGAAGTATTCCTTACAATGTTGCATCTAAATGAAAGGAAAATGAAAATTGACCATTTGACAAATATCTAACAAAAGTATGTAAATTTGAGAACCCCTTAGTCAACTCTTACCCACTTTCATTCAAAATAAACTTGGCATTCATGAGCAAGATACTGATAGTATCAATAAGTACATGTGGGTTGCTTTGTCTGAAAATCCCTTCAGAATATTCAATGATTACAATTCTCTTCTATGTACTGAAACATTGCTATAAAAAACCCCTCAGTACCAAAAACTATATCAAAAAATGCAGAAACAGCATATACGAGAAAAATATCGAAATCTTTACCTACCTCTGCCATTGCTACCCTGAATGTTCCTTCAGTAAGATTCATTTCAACACTGAAACATGCAGAAAATTGGTATTTCATCTACAACACTATCAATCTCAAACCCAAAACACCCCTACAATTACATGAAGAAGAGTAACTCCTCAACAAAAACTTCCTTGAAATGTGTGCCTGTTTACAAGTTGAGATAAGCAAAGTGATCAATAAAAAAATTGTAAGAAATGAAGCCATTACAGCTCACATATAGGTATGGAATGAAGATCAATATCTCTTAATGGAAATGTTGATTCTAAACAACAATCACCAAATTGTAATCACTCCAATCACTCAAGAAATTGTTAAACTTTCATATGTTGAACTACTTATAACCTACTTTTTCATCTAAAGCTATTCAAAAATGTAACTAGAAACACTAATGTGCCCACAACTGCAAATAGCATTTGATATGAAATGTAGATCTGATATATTCCACTTGGAAAGAAAACAGAAGGCACTGCTGAAAACAAATAGCTCACTAAAACTTATTTGTGCAATTATCCCATCTCTTTTGGTACTCAAAGAAACTCACACAGGTGATGGTGATGATAAAATGATGCTGATGGTAGTATTAAAAGCTCAAAATTCTATTGCAAATAATACAATGAAGTATTAGGAATTTCTGACAATCAGTGATCCTCCCAAAATACATATCAACCTTAAGAACATCAAATATAAAAAAATATATAAGATAGTTTTAATGCTGGCCCAGCCTAATAAAATATACTTTGTTACCCTGTACCCAACTTATTTGCGAATTTCTACCCATACCTGGGAAAAACATTTTCTTTGATACTGCTAAGCAACTTTTCAAAGAGCATTTTACAGACAATTCACATACACTTAGCAATATGTTAATTTTCTTATCATACTGTTTATAATGAATGTTTTTGAAAAAAATGTTGCTTAAAATACTGATAATGGCAAATTCCTAGACCTGATAATAAATATGCAGACATGGCCATACTTGATCAATATTATGAAATTCACAGCTCAGAAATATATGTGATTAAAATTTCAAATGTATCATTGACTCTGCTTATCTTGCAACTTCAATTATAGTTTTGCTATTAGTTTTTGTCAATTTTTTATACATTATTAATTTAACACAAGTATTCTACTAATGTTACTGTTTTAGTTATTTAACATTTGATATTTTTTTAGAAAAGAATGAACTCTTTTTGATGATGAAAAACATATTCAATGTCAATTTTGTAAATTAATTCATTTTTTATTAGTGTAAGAACATTTTCTAATTTGAATGCAAACTTTCAATTCTTACTTAAAGTAAAATTTGCATAACATAGGAAATTTTTGTGCAACAATTTAATAATACCACAAATTAATGTGCACAATCTGTATTTTAGGTTTGAGTGATTGTGAAATTGAGAAATGCAGGCAAAATATATTGTCTTAAATATTATTCTGAATTAAATAATTTCTTCTTCTGAGGTATTCTTTCTTATGATAATTAGAGTAGGTTTTCTAGTGTTTTACATCATACTTAAGCTTTATACAACTTTTATACACAAAATGAAATGAGTTATTTGCTTAATAGAAATAAATTTGGTGTAATCAGCATGAAAGATAAATTTTGTTCTATAAATATTGAATTGTATATGTAGTCAAATTGTCACTTAAACAAAATGAAGTTGATCTATTTAAAAATCAACCTTAAATAATAATTAAAATGCCATAATACATTGCAAAAGTAATTTAGTTTTTGTTTACAACATTTATAAGCAAAGTAGAAATTAATACCATTGTGAGATGCTGTCTTATGTACCCACACTAAAATTCTTGTTGTGTTTTATGAACAAAATTAGATGAAGTTTTCACTTATGAATACTTCAAAGTTGGTAATATAACTATGATCTATTGGTTATTACAGAGATCTATATTTTTTATGTCAAGTAGAATACAAGGCACTAAAAAATTTAAATGAATTTAAATTGGTTTAGTTTGTTATTTCATTAATTTCTAATTACTTAATTACCTTGCAATTTATTTCATTTCATGCAGTTATCACAAGAGTTGCATTGTTGAATTCCACTCCTTATTAATACAATTTTCATGGCCTTAGCACTCACAATAACATTTTCTGGTTTTAGATTATACATTCTTTTATTTGGAAAATTACCAGACTAAGCACACATTTATCACTCCCACTCAGAGTGTCCATAATAGATTGAAGCCAATGCTTCATTTCATTGTGATGTAGCAGATGTATATTTGGTTATTTGCTAGTAAATATCAACAATCACAGCACAGTTTCCATCATTTCATTTTGTGTTTGAACCAACAGATTCATATTTTTCTGAACTTCTTGCTCATGAAAATTGTTTTTCTGATAAAAAAGAACACTCATCAATATATCCAGTCTCATCATGCATGTAAATCCTAATGGTATGATACAAGTTCGAAACAAACCTAGCAGTCATAACTATATTAGTCCGTCCAACCATCATTTGACTGATTTAAATTTATATCCTTGGCCAATTCAAAACTGTCACACTAATTCTTTAATACTCACTGAAATTTCGACT
This sequence comes from Hofstenia miamia, assembly GCA_900660155.1. Taxonomy (NCBI): domain Eukaryota; kingdom Metazoa; phylum Xenacoelomorpha; order Acoela; family Hofsteniidae; genus Hofstenia; species Hofstenia miamia. The sequence goes on along the minus strand of CABFPE010000235.1, from coordinate 798,582 downwards.
TAAGAACACATGAGGATCCATTTGCAAATGTTTCCATCAATTGAAAGAATCACCAAATATTTTCCCTGACAATCCCTAAAAGGTTGTTAAGCACAATAAGTACTGTTAAGTAGTCTGCCAAATAAGACATCATGAAAGTGGGTATCAACAACTCCTCAAATAAGATGTACTGCAGAATTTATACAAAACTTAGCATTCTCCATCATCCATTGTACAATAGCAAAAGGCATTACTTACAGCTCCCTAGCTGCATATAAATTAACAAATGTGGATGCCTACCATCTCCTTGATTTAGAAGAAGTTTTTTGTATTCTGCAATATGTTTTCATTTTAAAAAATTTGATCTATCAATGTATACTCAAGTAAGAAAAAATTTTCACAGTTATTTATTTTAATGTGAACCTGTATTTTGTTTTATTCTCACTTCTTATTGAGACCATTACCATTCCTGCCTATCATCATGTCATGGATTCCTGTAACCAAACTCAACCCAAGCACAGCAATTCTGAATTATGTCATTACCTGAGGTTGTTGTAAGGATGAACCCAATTGAAGATTTAAAGAGTGCTTCATAATCTGACAATCCATATAAAAAAGGTGATTTTATGAGATCAATCAATCTCAGATCTTAGACACATTTCCGAAATGCTTAATTCATTCATGAATTTTCCATTTTCAGAAAATATAAAAGCACATATTAGCTTACTAGATTTATTAGCTTATTACTCAAATCTTCTTGCTAAAGTATGCAGAAAAAGTCAAATACGTCTAGAAGACCAAAGCAATGATGTTTTTTCCAAAGCTAGGTCTTTTGCAAAGGCTAGTCTACTGATTACTAAAACATATACATCAACCTCCAGACAATTTTTTAATCAAACAGTAATTTTTCCCACTTACTGGAGATTTGTAGTCTCACCTATTTTTGGTTCTGGCCATGTACTCCTCCCATTACATATTCAATTTTTCAGATACATATGTCCTTCCATTAAGACATGACTATAGTCTTGGTGCTCTCAGTTCTTTACGTAATAGGTAAATTTGCTAATATGAAAATATTTCACCAAACAGTCTCAGAAACAGAATGCAAATGTCTGTCATTGACAGTGCTACATTCAAAGGATAAGCTTTCTCATACGTTTTGAAAATGTCATATTGATAATTATTAATTTAAGAAATTCTTTAACATAAAAAATTATTACGATGTCATTAAGGCTTCCAAAACTTTTGAATAACCCAGCTTTAGCATCATATGTTCTAGGATCCTGGAATGACATAGAACTGTTACTTGCTAGCTATAATAGGTGATAGCAGATGGCATTCATTTGTTTGTTTCAAATGAGAATATTTTTGATCGATTTTTGATAAGAATTTTCTGGCATTTAAATTGATCTGCAAATTGTTAGTGAATTTTCTTTCTCCTGGAATCTTAACTTAAATTCTATGTGCGTGTATTTATTCAAGATAATTGTGAATTCGGCATCTCAAATCTTTCTACTCCGAAAAAATTGAATCAAAAAGTGAGACGTATACATATGAAGAAATTCTATTAAGAAAATTTTGAGCCCTCTAATGGAACATGCACGATTTGCATACGTCATTTCAATTCCAAGATTGATTGAAATTTAGTATATGAGTTATTCGCCCATCTAGCTAATAAATTCAAATTATGAAATGAACTGAATTTGTTATTGCTATAGTAGTTTATTTTCTGGTGACTTATATATTGATTACATTACAAACCGTTTTCGAAAATTATGAATCTTACTAAATTTATATTTGAAAATATATGTAGGCTTAGAATTAAATACTGATTAGCAGTAGCTATAAAATTAGATGGGAGTCTAATGATTGCACAAATTTTTTTGCCTTTTTAAAAATATGCAGTTTACAACATCCTTTTTGTTTAATGTAAATAATAATCTGTTTTTGCTTGATTTAATCAATACTGCAACCGCTTCACTTCAACACTGTAACGCCGCACCTAACTAGAAAATAAGTTAAGAATTTCTTACAATACGTAATTGTTTAATGGAAATTAACATTTGTATTGTATTTCACAATACTAGTCGTTTTCAAGATTTTTATTTAATTACTTTAAATTCGATTAAATATTGATTAAGAAAAATGGAAATATTTGAAAAGTGTTTTTCAAAGAAATTCTACAGAAGTAAAACCAAAAAAAGAGTTGAGCGTGATGCAAGTTTGGACTTCCATTCACAAACTGATGTCCATGGAAGTTATTGTGAGAGCCCCATTAAATTCCCATGCGGCTGTCATCAGATCTCTAGATGAAGATGACATAGTAAAGGGCACAGTTGGAATTGGGTTGGGCCTAAATTTGAGCCGGGCCTGGCGTAGGCCTAAAGTTGAGCCGCGCCTGGCGTGGGCCTAATGTTTTAATTGCTATTTGAAATACAAGAAAATATTCGCACGAAAACCTAAACTTTCCAAATGACAAAAAACATTCTCCTTAAATTTAATCAGCCCTGCGTTGTTGGCTGGTGAAATACGTATAACATCTCAATTTTGTCTGCTGTAAGCAAAACGTGTTTATGAAAATTCCACTTACTTTGTGCTAATGCAAGTTGATGTAAGTTGCCAGAGAATTTTAGAAATATATAAGAAATGATGAAACGATAAAAAGCATGATTGCAATCCTGGAAATAACTTGTTGTGGCAATACTTATATTACTAAATTAGTGGTGGTGGTGGTAGCAAGAACTTCCTTAGTCAATCTAATATGGAATGCTTGCCATACGCTTGCATCGACACGGATGGAAAATGCTTTCGAAGATATGGCAAGCGTTTAGTAAAAATATGGCAAACAAATATGGGATGCTTGCCATGTGCTTGCATCGCACGCATGGAAAACGCTTTCAAAGATATGAAAAGCGTTATATAACCATATGGCAAGCGTTTAGTAAAAATATGGCAAGCTAATATGGAATGCTTGCCATACGCTTGCATGGCACACACGGAAAACGCTTTTAATGATATAGCAAGCATTATATAACCATATGGCAAGCACTTAGTAAAAATATGACAAGCTAAATATTATGATATGCCAAGCATCATACAACCATATGTCAATATTTAATCAAGTTGTTTGAAAATTAGTTTATATTATATTTATAAACATTAAATGTACCATATAATGAAATCGACCATATGATTTTAAAATTTTTTTTTAAAATTAAATCAGTTTTTAACAAAGTATATAAATATCATAAAATTTTACATGTAAATTTTAAAATTTACTTACAAATACATACATCAAAGCATAACACGTATTGTAAAAATGTATTGCCAAAAAGGCATTTTAATGTAAATTATAAAAATGCAGAAGAAACTAAACAAAGTAACAAAAAGGAACAATTTGCAATATAATCGCCTTCGATCTATGACTATCTGGTTGGCAGCCTCTTTGGCAATCCTATAGGAGTCCAAGGGTCTGCTTGCAAGTCGAGTCTTGACAGCGTCTAAATGATAAATATTAAGTAGCGTGCAAACTCACAGTTTTGCGCACAATTTTTTGGGTGATTAAAAAGTTTAGAGCAAAAATATTTTGCGTACACACTTCCAACTTTGAGCACAACTTTTATGGTAATTATAAAGTTTCACAGCATACATATTTGCGTGTACGCACTTCTAACTTTGCGCACAACATTTTAGTTGAATTATATGTATTACCATTTCTATTAAATTCAATTTACCAGTAAATTACACTACACCCAATAGAATGAAGCAGCTTGAAGTAATGAGTAGGGCAACCATAAAGTCTATAAAGTCTATAAAGTCTTATAGGTCATATTTCATCAAAATTTGTTTTATAGGTCATATTTTGTCAAAATTCACAGGTGAAGCTGGATATATATGGCATGAATTAAATCAGTAAGTGATATTGCAAACCACAATATTTCATTAATTCATTATTCTTTTATTACATTGCTGTCACCAGCTAAGAGTTTATTCGTGCCAGTGTCTGCCAATTAATTATTAGATTGGTTTTGTTTCTTTGAAGTGTGTCACTTGAATAATACTCGAATTAGTTTACATCTTTTAATTGCGACAAAAGAGAAAAGGCAATGGCTTTTAAACAAAAATACCCATCCGAATTCAAGGTATCACCCACAAATGACTTATTGTGTATTCTTTGTGAAAATAATATTTTATGTGAGAAGGCCTGGAATGTTTAGCAACATGGAAAAGTGGATTCACACTCCCGCAAATTGCAAAATTTGCCCACCACTGCCCCTCCAGCCACCCAAAGCTTTATTCAGTTCTGAACAGATGCGTTTAAAGAGCAAGTTATTGCAGCAATGGTGGAAATTGATATTTTTCTTCACAAACTGAGACACCCAATCCTGAAAAAGCTTGCTGCATTGTGCTCATGAGTTACCAAGCAAAACAAGTGCGTGACAGCAAGTTAAAATACTGGCCAAAAGAAAACTACAACACATCTGTGAAAAATTGCTTAGTAAGAAAGTATTTTTCATCTGTGACGAGACAGAACTGCGTCAGAAAAAGTTTTTTAATGCTATGTGTATAACTTTAGAAGAACTGAATAAAAGTTATCTTGTTGCAAGCAAAATAGCATCCTCAGCAGTCAAAGCAGAAAAAGTGCCACATATAGTTGACGATGCAGTCAGGAGTATGAATATTGAAAGATCTAACTTTACCTTGTTTTTATCTGATGCTGCAGCCTATATGGTCAACTGAGGAAAAACGCTGAAATTGATGTATCCAAATTTACAACATGTGACCTGCATAACACATTTGGTGCACAACTGTGCAGAGAAAGTTCAAGCCTATTTTCCCAATATTGACAATTTTTTTTCATCTGTTAAAGCTGCAACAGTTCGAAATAGACAAAGAATGCAACTTTTTTGATTCGACTGGCAGACCCCAAACACCAGTACTGAAAAGGTGGGCTTCATGGCTTGAAGCATCTGTATATTACACAGAAAATTTTTGTCAAGTCTAAAATAGTATATGCACAT
>CABFPE010000235.1:775861-793577 GCA_900660155.1 Hofstenia miamia | reverse complement strand
TAACTTTACCTTGTTTTTATCTGATGCTGCAGCCTATATGGTCAACTGAGGAAAAACGCTGAAATTGATGTATCCAAATTTACAACATGTGACCTGCATAACACATTTGGTGCACAACTGTGCAGAGAAAGTTCAAGCCTATTTTCCCAATATTGACAATTTTTTTTCATCTGTTAAAGCTGCAACAGTTCGAAATAGACAAAGAATGCAACTTTTTTGATTCGACTGGCAGACCCCAAACACCAGTACTGAAAAGGTGGGCTTCATGGCTTGAAGCATCTGTATATTACACAGAAAATTTTTGTCAAGTCTAAAATAGTATATGCACATGGGAGGACGACGGGTTACTTGTAATGAGAGCCAAAGAAGCTGTCAACCATGGAGACATACAAAATGAGCTAACAAGTCCTGGAGCATAAACATTTGATAACGATTCTAAAGGAACTCAAAAAAGCACCTTCACAATTTTAGATGTGCGTCAAAAGTTGGGAAAACTGAAGAGACAACTGGAAGTGCTTGACCCAGCCAATATCTTGCCGTATTTGCAGCAATGATTTCTAAACCCAGACTTTATGGAGATAATTCATGGAAATGGCAATCTTTCCCTTACGGATTATCAACTACTTAGAAGGTGCCAGTCATCAAGTGGCGATGTGGAACGAACATCCTTCAGCAAGCGAAAAAATTTGCTGACTGATGATAGAAATTTTCTAGATGAAAACATTGAAAATTATGTGCTCTGTTATGCAAATAACAGTCTTGATCAATAAAAATTTGAGTGAAAATCTGCTTTTTTAGGTATAGTTTTCAGGTTTAGAAATTGTATTTTTAGGTCATATCGTTAGGTCTATAAATGCAATTTTTAGGTCTAGAAAGTGGTTGCCCTAGTAATGAGACATCATTTTGAAAGCATCGTGTTTGATTTAAATTAATTATGTAAATAATAATGCGCGGTTAAAGTGTTTACTTGATAGATCTGCCATCCAGCGAATAAATTCTAATTATAGTGATTTACAATTTTGCCTGATCAAATTAAATTTCATAAAAAATAAAATTACTTACCCTTCAGTAGTTGATAACACAATCTAGTATGCCAGCTATTGTTTTTATGAGCACTGTATAGTGAATTCAATCATTTGCAGCAAGGTGTTCAATGATTAGGATATTATGCTATACAAAATTGTTAGTATAGTATCAAATAAAGCTACCTACTAAAGTTTTGCACAACACAAATTGTTATTCTATCAAGGTGTTGTTTTTTTCCAAACAATGTAAAATAAATATTTAACCATGGAATTGCTGTAAATAACATAAATGATATAAAAATTTAGAATTTCCTTGAAACTCTATATAGTTACAATGTAACAATAAATTTGTGGATTTCAATTACAGCGCCGGCATACTTCTAAGTTTAACATTTAGAATTGCCATAAATTCGTTTTCTGCCATACAATTACAGTATTCCTAATATGGTACATAATGGTATGGTACCCTACATTTTATAATATAAACAGTAAAAGTACTCTCAGTTATTTAGAATGTTAAGTAAAAAGGGTTTAAATATTAAAAAAGATATTTATTAATAGTTTTCTTAAGAAGATAGCATATATTTCATGCGAATAACTAGTTTTGGAAGAAAACCCAATCATGCAATTGTGCATCACCTGTAATATGTCTCTGTTGAAGAGAGGATGGGGGTAATCTTGACGAGGAAAAATATCATGTGTTTTTGAAAAAATGGCGCTTAGCAATACCTTTAGTATGATGTATTACAGTAGACCTTTGCATCTAAGTCGACTTTTTGGATAAGTTGAGGTGAAAAACAAGGCCTAAGTAAGGAAAAACAGACTTACATTGTATTATATTTACCCATTGTCAACCAATTTATTGTCCACAATAATAGGAGATGTTCAGATCCAAATCTTTTCTAAAACAGGAAGCTGGCATCCCTACTATCCGGGCGAGATATTAAACCGTAGATTTTTTTCTTGCTATAAATTTGTTTATATAAAGCTATTTTCCTTTTGGCTTTTATCATATATTTATGACAATTCTCGTACATTTCTATTCAACAACAAGTGTAGGAAATAAAATTATTACTTGGCCGATATTTACTCTACAATTTCGTCGATTTTTGACATGATTATTGTATATGTCGACTTCTTTTTCTTAACGTTTTTTTTGAAAAAACCCTTCTTATACAAGGAAATGTATTGTAAATCTTAAGGAAATGATGAATCATACAACAGTGTTTCCATTAAAAAACAGCAATGGTTTTCGGTTCACCATTTTAAAACATATAGAATTATTGCATATTTCAAAATTTTTTGTTTCCCTGAAATAATGAGAGTATTTACATTATATCTTTTGCATGAAGCCTATTCCTAGTTCAAATACTTAAATTCTTCATTCGGCATTAATTGTTCCAACTTGTGTGTGGTTTGTGCCTGTATTTTATATAATTAGCAAAGATAACCGAGAGCATTAGAAATATTTCGATCACAATTTAATACTGAATAATATGGTAATACAATGGAAAAAGAACCTAAAACCTTGCATAAATAAAATGTATGAACAGAGAAATTATGTGTGTCATATTTATATTTTGCTACAAATATGCAATATTTACTTATTGTAACGTGTGGAATTATTTATAAAACAATATTCAGCAAATAATAATAAAGATGTTGAACGCATTTGCAAAGAGATATTTTCCAAATTAATAGCTTAATGTTTGGTCTGTCAATTAAATGTTTTAGTAAATTTCGTCTTTCTATTTCTATACTAAAAACTGAAATGTACATGAAGTTGCACATCTTATCTTGTGATTGCATTGCACCTAGGAACATTTTTATTGAAAATTTTTACAACATTTTGTTTATATAGTAACATTTGTTAGGATTTTTCATATGGTCAAAAAAATCTGACAAAAGAAAAGAAGTTCATGAAATATCAAAAGCTTTGCTGAACTGCAAAACAATATCTCTGCATCAAAGAGAATTATTCACCCAAGAAAATAGCAAATTTGCTAGTTTATATTTCATAGAGTGTGTAATTAACTTACTTGATGGAAAAATCAATTGCACAACAATGAATTATTTGCAGCATTGTCAATAATTTATTCAAAAAATTCGTCTGACAGTGTTTCTATTCAGACTGCGGTGCACCGCAGAATACCGAGATATACCGCCGTGTGGTAGAGGTTAGAAAAACGGTCATTGCGGTTGCACATCGGTCAAAGAAAGTATATTGTGAATTTGGAGAAAAATAATATTTACAATACCAAAATCACCTATCGTTATGAAAAATATAAGAGAATACTTAGCATTAAAATTTATTAACTTTTAATTTGATATGCTCATAGGTAATGATTTTGCGGTAACCACTGTAACTTTTGAGCCAATGCAGAATACCGCTTTGAGCTTCGTGTTTCTCCGGCGGTAGGCGATGACTACCGCGCACATCTCTACTGTGAATTAGTTATTGTAGGAAAAACACACAACAATGTATTATCTGTAGAGTGGTGGATAACCTTCTTAAGAATTTGATAAATCTCGCAGTAGTATTTCAATGGACAAACTGCTTTTATTTTCATCATCTCAATAACTTAAAAACTTTTAAACCCACTAAAATTTCCTGAATTAGTGAGAGCTTGAATATTATATCTTATAGCTTTGAATATAACAATTTCCTAGATCAAATATATAGATTACCTTGGGAATTTCAATTTTTACTGTGTGCGGCATGTGCGGTACATCTGTATATAATGAAAGTAGCACCAATTAATTCGAAGGAAAACAAAAATTTAAGTGCTTATAAATCACAAACCTGCTAAAGATTTTTGAAATCTGAACAACCATGTGCCTTTTCTCTTTAATTGTCATTATAAGAGCGATCGGACTCTGGTCGTTTGAGGCGCCATGACCTCTGTCTGGGTACACAGCACTCCTCAATGGGCTTGGGTAGTATATCTACATGAAAACAAACACCTAAGACACCCTGTTCTTTCTATGGGCTTTAAGCGTGAACACTAAAATTTGACAACATTTAAAATAATTAGAAAAAATAGGAATTTTTAACAAAAAATGCTGAATCTCTTTAAGTACTTGAACAACAGCATTGCACTTTAGCACAGATTGTCAATATTACGTTTCAGCACATTCACCAATAGATTTCCAAATTTCATAATATGATTGGAGAAAATTGCATGAATATGTGGAAAAACATTTACAAAGGATATAGGCAGTTTAAGATAAATATACAATGCTATGCAAAATATAAAATCTTATAAATTTATTTCACCAATTTAATTAATATGCCTCAAGCAAGAATATCAAGATAATGAAACCTTTGGAAATGTTCTACGTAATATTTAATATCTCGTATTGCCTAGTTTTGCAATTGTGTTTCTAAATTTACAGATGTTGGCAACGCCAACTTGCTCTTAAATTGCGAAATATTTAACTTTGAATGCAGAGGAGTTCTATCAGGGCTGTAATCTTAAATAATAGTAAATTTGAGTAATTAATTTTTGCTATGTTTGATCAAAATTTGATTTCTTAACAAATATAATTCAACACTTGAACCCAAATTTAAATTTAACAAGAAAGGCTGAGTCCAAAATCTAATTTAATAAGTTTGTTTGACCCCTCCTCTCCTGAACATCCTCTCTAGTACACCACTGGGTTATATACTACCAAATGGACTTGGTCAAGCGATAGTTAGTATTTAAAGTGGAAAATTAAAACTGTGGCTATGATACTCTTCTTTGTATATGCATATTTACGTACGCCAAGACATTAACTATAGTGATATTAATGCAATAATTGGTAATAATAGGGAAAATTAGTAAAAAGTAGAATCTATGCCTATTAACAGGACCATCGAAGTTCCGTTACTATGAAATTCCATTACTATGTAGAACTAATGAGTTTCTTCATTTTTAATGGAATTGATATTTCGATTATGCCAATATTTGGTAATATGATAGTGTACTAATCCTAAGGGAATATATCATTTATCATATACGTATTTTATAGAGAAACGGTATGTTATGGCGTAAATGGTATGTACTTGTGAAAATGCAGACTTTTTAAAAGTCCGCAGCGAGTAGTTTTGTGTTGATAGATCAAAGAAAAATTAATTCTGGGTCATTAACAATTACATAATTATTATAAAGGAAGTTTTCATTGCGCACGAATAATTCATAACACAGGTATGTCAAAAAAAATATTTGTTGTTGCAATTTTTCACATTTTCAGAAGTTAATTCGGATAAAAAAAATGTCCCACATATAATTTAAAAAATTTCTATCGTATGCTTTAGAAAATATAAGCAATTTAATTATTTGATAACTACTAGTTACAAATTCAAACTATTTTTTGAGTTTTATTAAGCAGAGATTCTTAAAAAATCTAATTATTATTAATCAACGAACTATCTTGTTTTAAACACCAAATGTAATCACACAACATTTCTTTTGTCCAGGATGCATCAAAAAGCTGCTCAAAACTTTTCATTTGTTGATCCATTCTTTCGCCATTCTCTTTGCAAAAAGAGCCAAAATATTTCGAAAGTTGTTCTTGATGGTTAAAGAGCAAATGCATCTTTATTGTTATTAGCTGAACACCAAGATTTTTGTAAGAATGTATCCAATGATTTATTTTTTCTTTCCCGCTGAAAGAGACATTTTGACCAGAAGTGCTTCAAACAACAGAACGGACTGAATCCCAAACCTCTTGCAGTAGTGGATCCATGGGAAGGCGGAATTGTTTATCATTAAACAAAATTCTGATTCTGGTCCATTAAAAACACCGTTTTCTAGTTTTAAATCGCTTTTTGGGAATTTTTTTCGCAAATATGGAAAACGTGCACTTTCCTTGTCCAAATTCTTAACAAGCACTTTGAATAGACCGAGTTTTAAATGGAGAACAGGAAATGCTATCTTTTCAATAGGAATTAATGAAATGCTATTGAATTAATGACATTTCGGCCATATATGGTCTGGTTGAAAGACAATTGGGCTGTTATATGAATCACAGAGACAAATGAAACATGGATATTTGGCATATCCTCCTTTTCAGCCCATTAGAAAGTTGAGAACTTTTAAATCCCCCATTAAAGGCCATTGATGGACTTGATAATTTAGAAGAGATATAATTTTTTCGACTGATGACCTTTCTTCTTTTATGCAAACCCAACAAATTGGAATGCCAGGATATTGGTTGTTTTTGCTATGATGATTGCTTTATGACTGATTGAGTTTGAATCAATAAACAAAAGTTTGAGAAGAATAAACAATTCCCAAACATTCCATAATATTAGGTAAAGTGCTGGCAAACGTATAATTTTCTTTAGTTGAGAAGAGGGGATTTAAGGCTGAATGACGCAAATGAATTTTTTGATGTGCTACTCTTTTCAGGCTTTCTTTCATTCCAGAGCGAGTTCTTAACATCCTAAGACATTTCTTTGACATGATCTTACTTAATTTTTAGTTCTCTACAGAAATCATTAAAAAAAATTTCATTCTAATCAAAAAGGTTGTCAACCAGCCTCCATTTGCCATAAAACATCATCAGTATTTTCGAAGATAAAGATCATTGGTGGAGCTGTCTGATTTTGAAGGATATTCCTGATCAGGCTGAATAGTCAAAAAATCAACCCATGGAACTTGGCAATTGGTACAGTCGAAATATTTGAAATTTTTGTTGAAAGAGGTTTAGCAATTGAGCAAAAGTAGCATTCTCTGAAACTGTGACTGGTGCATTCTTTCCAAATAGCTGGTCGATTAAATTTAAAATAACTTCTAGATTTGTGATAAAAACTCCTTTAACAAATAGAACAAATATACGATGGGACAAACTTGTTCTCACAATTAGTAGGTGATAATTTACATAAATCCCAATATCTGTTTTGAATTCAGCTCTAAATTTGCATTTTTTTCCTTGGATGAACTGAGCACAAACAAAACAAAACGAATCAGGATTTGCTTTATGCTTACAAGTCTACATGTCCATAATATGAAATAATAAACAACATCTGTGTATTTGTATCAGAGATGGAACCCAAGTAGCAAGCCACCAATGGGCCATTATTGGTCCATTATTGGTGCCATCAATTTACCAACAATGAGCCATCAATTCACCATTAAAAGCCAATATCTACCAACAATACGCCATTCATATAACAACAATTTGCCTTCTAACATTAATGGTTTATATTGGCAAATGGTTGGCCAATATTGGCCAACGATGCCAATAATGGACCAATAATGGCCCATTGATCATTGTTACTTGAGAAGTGGGGCAGATTTTTTTGACCTGGCCTGATCCGTCCCACATATTGTCTCCGATCCCAAAGTGTCCCACCCAAAAATTTCTGCTCCAAAATCTACTTGCGATATATTATTACCCCATATCTGTTCTATTGAAATTTTCATAGCACTGCACCACACCACAACTGTCAAATGTTTTGAATCCTTACTGTTTACTGCTTAGGAGATACAGAATCATTCTTGCTATTTTTTAATAGAATGAAATTTCACCAAAAATTAGAAATGCATGGTAATTGATTTTTCAAAGTGCGACAAAATTATATCAAACAGATAACTTTGATGTACGAAAATTACTTCTACAATCTCAAAAATTGGAAACTTTTTTGGTTCAGCTTTCTCAACTCATCTGCCCAGGGTACTTTAGAAAAATTTTCCCCCATACCCGCCCCGCACTGCCCCGCCCCATTTTCATCTCTAATTTGTATCTTATACTCTGTCTGCCTTTAGAACAAAGCACAAACTACATTACTCATTATGGAGAATGGTAGCACATGAGTCACGTGAATATAAAAACGTTGTCTAATGGTGACTAATGTGTGAATTAAATTATTTCTTGTTGTTGAAGATAAGTTGTTCATTTATTAATGACTATGACGAGTATTATATTGCTTCCTTATTTAATTTTTCTTGATAATACATTAATTCTTTTAATGTCAATGTCTTTTTTTATTGACGATAAATGTTTAAGAAAACTTGGTAAAGTGCTTAGTTTAATGAGTACTACACAATGTTAAGATTTAAAGAAATTGCAAAATTTTGAGATACCACTGTTATTTAATGCATAAATTTTAATGGACAAAATGGAATATTCGTTGGGTGAATGAAATTGGTTTAATTAGAGAATTGCCTCACTATAAAACAAGTTGTGAAATATTTTGCATATCTATGCCACCTTGCACTTTCCTGAGAATATTAAAATTGCTTATAAAGCGTTTGTTAAAAGAATTACAACCATTTTGAAAAGGTCTGTAGTAAAAAATTGCAAAATATCTGCAAACCTTGTTTACTTTGATTTTTATTTCTTGGCAATGTCATGGCTATGAACGAATTTATCCTGAACAGTGTGAAAACGTTCAAGACATGCCTTCAATCCGTCAGTCCCTGTCACTATTCAGTCCGTAAATTTGGCCGCAGCAAAGCTAATTAGTTTCTTAAAAATTTCCACAGCTTTCAGTAAATGTAGCCCTAAAGGGAACAACCCCTGGAAGGGCAGACAAACCCTCCGGTACAATAAAGCTAAAAGCAAAATCAGCATATAAACATTTTAATTGGGCATATTTTAGCATTTGGGACTAGTAAAAATCTTCACAGTGTTGAATTTTGTGCCAATAGTGATTTGCTCAGCAATGTAGTTATAATATGAAAATTTAGTAGTGTTTTGGATATGATGTTTTAGAATTTTACGCAATCACAGATTTGATGAATTTTTTTATACGTAACTTTAAGGTTAAACTAAGACTACTGTAAAACAAAGATTTATTTCAAACTATCAAACAGTATCGTAGTTCAGGGGTACGAAGAGTCTACATCCTCCTCTCGTGGAATGTCAGCAAACACCCTCTGTACAAACAAGCTAAAAGCAAAATCGGCGTTTAAGAATATATTTTTTAGTTCAATTGTTGTAAATTTAAAAGTTTTTCGGTACGCTTAGCCCCGCATTTGGTCATGCATTTGATCACTACTAGATATCACTCCGTCCGAAAATCTTGCTTACGTTCATGCACAAGGGTATGAGATATGGGCTATATCATATGGCAATGGCCATCTTCTGATAGCTTAAATCTCGTTATTTTGTAAAAATAATAACAATTTTGAAATCCTGGAAAAACAGGGGAATGTTGTAAATTTAAAAAACTTTTTCATTTTGACAGTTTAAGTTGCCAATGTCAATAATGCTAGTGTAATAGTTTTCTTGGCCCTATATTATTTATAGTCTACAATTCTTTCATTAGTTTTTTTCTCTCTGAGAAAGGGATATCCCACCACATTTTTGCAGATGACACCCAGATATATATTTCGTGTGCACGGAAGGATCTGCACTTAGCACTCCAATCAATCAAGAACATCACATCACAATTATCACTCAAAATGAACTCTGCATTTCAGTTACTCAATGAGGATAAAACATGCAACATAAAATTAATATAGTGTACGGTCTTGGTTAATTTTTAGCATAAATTGTAAAGAATTTCGAAATTCTTATCTAATCCTCCTGAATGCTTTAGGTGATAATGGTGGCTACGGATCTATATCAAACACTAAATTATGCATTTGTATCAGACGTCGTATTTATTTGTAATATTAGACTTAAATTTTCCCTAGAAGCGCAGTGGAAATATAGCGGAGGGAATTTTCAAGAAATAAAATACTCCAACTAAATACATTGTAAATATAGCATATGACGTCTGTTTTAAGAATTCTCGTCTTCCTCCATCCAATAAAATACGTTTTTGAAATAATGTGGAATTGTTATAGTGTTTTTATAATGCATGAAGAACATCAACACTACATAGAAGAGACACATTCAAATTAAGGATATTAAGTGAGTTCTGTAAGATTTTCTATTATTACAATTTATGCACTTTGTTGTTAATCATGTAGCGTTTTTATAAATCATGAGCTACATCAACACTACATAGAAGAGACACCTTCAACTTAAGGATATTAAGTGAGTTATGCAAATTTTTTTAATTTTTACAGTATATAGAATTTATTATTGTTTATTCGAAAATGTATTCCGGAACAAATTAATGTATTGTAAATTGCTATTTCTAGGCTTATAATATATTGCTATTACTAATATGTTTGCAAATTGGAGTTTACTGTAAACGTTTTTAAAAATTTCCTGGTTATTACATTTAATCATTTAATTACATGGGCTTACTTTATATCTGAACTACTACCACTGCCAAATGTCATGATTGTTTATATAAGTAGATACAGTGCTATCAAAAATTTTTGGTCCACCATTGTAAAATACGTTTAAATTATTTTTTAGACAACCTTGCATTTGTTAGATTTCACTTAGTTATTATTAACGATTACATTATTTCATCAGCTTTACTCTAGTGAAACATTTCATTTGTTTTTTTCTGATTTGCAAACGAATTTATATATACAGTGCAGTCACAAAAAATTTTGGCCCACCCTTTTAAAATGCAAAATTTTTCAAATTTTTAAACAAAATATGCTGAATTTTTTTACTTAATTTGTAAAGACAAGAGTATCAGATAAAATTCTTAAAATATATTTAAGAAGTTTAGCAAAGTTCACAAAAAAGTTTCAAAACTTTGTTGACCAGCCTTTATAACTGCAGACAACGACGGGGTATTGACTCAACCAATCTTTTAGGTAAATCTGGTTTAATTTCATGGTGCCATACTCTTATGAGATTTCAAATCACCTAGTTTCTGTCTTGATATTTTTTCATAGCTTTATGACCCAGAATTCGCCACAATTCCTCAATTGGACTACGGTTAGATTAATTTCCTGGCCAGTCCATCGTCGTGATGCTTTATTGCTCTGTAATGAATTTTTTAATCTGTATTTAAAAATATAATTTAATAAAAGAGTTTAGAGCAATTTAAAATTTTCACCATGATACATGTATCAAAAAGTGAAAAGTACTAACCAATTTTGCTCTGTAGCACAGAGCTGAATCGTCTTAGAAAACAATGGCATCTTTGCGATTCCAGTAGATTATTCAATGTGTCTTATCATTGGTAGAAGACGGGATTCAAGAATAAACTGGTACTTTTTTTGAACTACCAAACCCTCGCAAATGTAGAGTCGACCAATTCAATGCCATAAAAATGCACCCCAGAGCATGAGTTAAATTTCGAACGTCCAATCAAATTCTTCCAGTCCTCCATAGTCCAAAGTTGGTATTGTTTGGCCCTGTTATAACGAAATGTATTCATTTTTTGGCTAATATTGAATTTTTCTTGGGGGTGTAAGCAGGGTAACCCATTTTCAATAAATGTGTAAGTACTATAGACCTGCATGCAGTTATGCACCCAATAAACAATAAAACGTTTTATACCCCTCTTATAATGGTATAACACGCTGTAAGACGTCTTAAGATAAGTCTTCTAAACGTCGTATAAAACACCATTTCTAAACGTTGCTGAATCCCATCTAGTGTCCACCAAATGATGTTCTAAAACGTTTTCTAAACATCTTCTAGACGTCTTCTAAACGTCTTATTAAATACCATTTCTAAACCTTGCTGAATGCCATCTAGTGTCCACCAAATGATGTTCTAAACCGTTTTCTAAACGTCTTCTAGACGTTTTCTAAACGTCTTCTAGACGTTTTCTAAACGTCTTCTAAACGTCTTCTAGACGTCTTCTAAACGTCTTCTAAACGTCTTCTAGACGTCTTATAACCTTTCTTGACATCTTCTAAACGTCCTCTAAACGTCTTCTAGACGTTTTCTAAGTAACTTTTAAGCTATTTCTAGGCTATTCATAAGAGTTTTGTAAACAATTTCCAAATGTTTGCTACAATTTGGTCCGATTTTTTAATAATCCACACCAGTGACTCTCTTTGTCAAGCAAATTCAATAGTGCATGAATGCGTTTACTTTTGTTCATCATGATGAAATCGTTTGACGAATTCAATAGATTCCTAATATAAACTCCCCATAGAATTGAAAGCAAATGTTAATTTCAATAATCGGAATAAGCGCATTAACATGAACTTGCGCAATTCAAAATATAACTGCCACATGTGATATATAAAAATAAATTATATAAATATTGAGTGGGCTGTCAGAGGCAGACATCATTTAACATAATATTTTGCTTATGCACTAACCGCATAAAGGCAGATTGTTATTGCATATATATATATGACACGAAATTGTAAGTTGATACAATATGCCCTTCACTACAGAATATGTATACTGTAATTGGAATATGCAATTTCGAATGAGAAAAAAATTTTCTACATTGACTCGCCAATAGGGTTTTGTGGGGGCAAATATTGTGAGCTGTGCTGGCCCATTTTCCATGCGCCAGTCCGCCCGTTGTCTTCCCCATCCGATGCTCAGCCCTTCTCCACAGTGACTGACATACACCCATGGATGAAATGTAGAGAAGTGACCTAAATTTCCAAAAATCCTTAGAATTCCGACAGGACATTACCTAAAATTTGCAAGGAATCTTATATTTGTAATCAATCACAAATAAATCTAAGTAAAAACTTTAAAATAATCATGTAAAAAATTCAATTATCCAGATAAGTTTCAGGAAAAATATCGTGTGCTCGTCCGTGGACTGCCTGCACGATGCCCGCGCCGTCCGCAAAATACTGTCGCCATATACATGTAAATTTGCAGATACTATAGTTTTTCTTGAACTCATTCAGGAACATTTTAAGATCTGTAATAAATGCAGAGAAAAATGCCATTATTAAAACATTGTTTATAAAAATATACAGTCTAAAATTTACTGCAATTCTTTCAATACTAACATCACAGCATGTTAAAGTGATTTCGCAGCACGTATATTTCGTGGCACTCGTATTTCTTCACTATTAAGAAAGTGATTAAACCAAAAAGAACTATTCTTTAGCCATTGATATCCACTTGTAAGCCTTAATTCTAAGTTTATTGGTAATGTTCAGCTATAAAAAGCAATTCTTTACATATAATAGTAGAAAATTAAAGCATTCTTAATAATTTCAATGAAGCTCAAACAATATCAGTATCTCATAAATTATGTTTGTATATATACATGACTTTCACAAAAAACATAGAAAGAAAAATTTCGGTACAAAACTTTAAGTTTGTCACAGGAGAGTTGCAATCAATAGCTAAAATATTCAGATTTAGCAATGCAAGTATTAGCAAAATTTGGGACAGCATTTTTGCGTAGACAAGGAAATTATTAGATAACCGGCCTGGTTGAGTTTTACGAATATTTATTTAATACTTATTTTATGTGTTTTTACAAAATAATATTAGTTTTGTCTAGTTATAAATTATGCTTTGTGTTTTAAGCTGTATCTTTTTCAAGAGATATAAAAATGATTTTTAAAAAAATGATTGTGTTGACATCCCTTGCTTTAATAATTTGAATTTGTTACATTTATGTTTCAAATGTCATAGATCACGAATGTCCAAGCCTTGGCTGTGATAATTTATGGTTTAGATTTGAGATTAAGAATTAATTATTTTGAGCTATAAAAGTATTTTGAACTTATTGTCTTGCAATAGTGCCTACATTTATTTTTGCTTTTGTTTTACTAACAACTCTGATATAGCCAATTTGACAATGTTAACAAATTGTATTCTACTATAAGTTTCTTAAATATCAAAAAATATCCACTATTTCTACAAATTCGGCAAAATATCTTTATTAGTTAATAATAGTTCTCAAAGGTATTGTTTAGGAGCATCAAAAATATTTTCGAAAGTCTTTGTGGATTTATGAAGTGCTGGACAAAGGACGGAACTTTTCTTAGGAGTGAAGTTTACATTTTTAATACTTCTAAAGCAAATTATTTCTCCATGAAGGTTGTAAAGAAGCGATTGATTGTTTACTAAAAAACGTGACGTTCTAGAAATAATCGTTTGGTATATCGAGGTTATTTGAGAACATTGCAAATCACTTTTGTCAATTTTGTCAAAATAGAATTATACAATGGGACCAATAAAATTATGGGAATAGAAGATTTACTGGGGGTTGGACTAGGACCAAGCTCGATTGGGCTAAATAATAGTCTAAAAGATGAAATGAAACCAATCAGATTTTGGGATTTATAAATGAAAATTGACCACCCAATGGACGTCAATTATATGAAATACAAATTCAAACAAATTTGAATATTACCCTGTAAGAATAGAACGAATCATGTGAAAATTATGTAATAGATCTTTAATTAAATATTTTCCAATATATTATTTATAAATTAGGCATTCAAAACAATATTTACATGAATCAAATTTTAACTAATCTTATCATGTGCAATTCAGAAATTGTAGTGATCCTTGCTAGGCATATTTCATGATGGTACTTGTAACATAGGACCTTCAAATGTATGACTTGAAATGAATTCCAATCCTTTTCATTCCTGTGCTATTGAGTTCTGTAATGAAATCTCTACAAATGATTTCAACTTTTCAAAATAATTCAAAGTTTGTGCTACTATAATTCTGTAGAGGTCAATTCCAATATAATTTGTTGTGATGCACTGGACATTTCAAGAAACATATGCGCGCATTCAATACCTATCGCTTTGGCAAGGAAATTTGTCTCACATATTATGCAACTACAAGGCTACACTGGGCGGATTTACGGGAGCGCACGGCCCTTCCCCTAAAATTTTCAAAGCTTACATAAACTTTGATCTGAATACTTGTTGAAGAACTGCGCAGAGATTACCAATTTCAACTACCTGCTACCAGACTCGTTGAAATATTAAAAGATTAGATGGTTGTTTCCAGGTACATGCATGCACATAGTCCCACGCCCCCCCTAACTTTTAATCCTGAATCCGCCCATACTACATCCTTTGACATTATAGTAATATCTAAAATGAATCTTAATTTATATACATCAATTTCCTCTTCAACCTTCTGTGATATATACGGGACCAGAAGAACATGCTAAGAATTTGCATGTCATTCATTTTCAATTTTTTATTAATATTTTATTCTAATTTTATTTTCTGCAATCATCTTAAATTTAATAAGTGTCTTTTTTTCTAAGAATTGCGGTTTCTCGAAATTATGTACTGTATAATGAAGCCATATGTGTGACGTTTTGACCACGCTGAGAACGGGACATTAATTCTTTATGAATATTGGTAGTTGACAATTAGTGGTAAATGCCTTTTGTTATATAATAATATGGCGGCACCCTTGTTTTTCTCAAATAGCCACCGATTTGCAATAGAATATATTAATACAAAAAAGGAAAATAAATTATTATTTTGAAATGGCTTTATTTGCTCAAATAACAATAAACGAAGTGGTTAATATTGTTTCAATTTGTTATGAATATTTCTAAATCTTTAATTTATAGGTATATAGCATATTATTTATTAAGAAATTTATGTTTTAAGTTAAGAACTATACATTAGACGTTCAGAAAATTTATCCTTTATCAATTTGAGACTATCTAATTTTTCATAATATGAGGGGAATTAACTTGCACTCGACCTAGAATGTAGAAAGGTCTTATCCTACGAGATTATTCAAAAAACAAAGTTTCTATTATGGACAAGGGAAGTTTGTCCAGGATCTGCTTCTTACACAAAGTCTTCTTGAAAAAGTTATAATAATTATAACTGTATTCTTAGCAATAACATACTTTGATATTTTCTGTACATCATTTTTCATAGACTTTAAATTGGGTATATGCCTTAGTCGGATTAGAATTCTATTTGAATATAACTACCGTCACCGACTGACCGGTACCATCACTGCGTTCTATACAGTGTCCTGAATTCAATCAAGATAGCTCGTAATAAAAATAACTAGAATGGAAAAACACAACTTAACATATTTTGATATGAAAAAAAAATTGCTATCTTTGAATAATCTGTTTGCCGTTTCTATATACTGACGATTATCTTATGCACGAATGGGATCTACTTAAAACCTCACATTTGGTGAACTTAGAAAATAGAAATAATTCCGTCCTTATCGTTTCTAAAATTGTTTTCTAAATTATTCAAATGCTCTCACCTAGAGAATATTAGGATACCGTTATATGGCGGAACTTCGCGATTTCAGTAGTGAGCGGTAGATTTAGAACAATTTTCTATGGTAGAAAAAAAAGTGAAGTAACTACGGCATTTACTCTTAACTTTTGAATACAATTTAATACATGTATATAGTTTGCATTCAAAACATTCCTTCGTTTACTTAGCCCTCTGCAAAAAATGCTTTCAACATATCTTAATAGAACTGGCATTCTAAAAAAACAGTCTGAAAGATCTTAATTTAGGAACTTTACAATTATACAAAAATTTATTTCTCGACCTCATTTGCCCTAATTATAGTATATGAAGGATAAATTTTGTCTATTATGTTTGTTGCGTTGAAAAAATATTGACAACTCAGTTGTTGGTCGTGAATTTTATTCTCTGTGGTACTAATATTTTGACAAAAATATGATTCCCTCTATAGTAAACTTTACTGATGAGAGTTGTGATCAGCAGGCAAAAAGTAAGTTTAATATGGAAATAGAACAGAAATTTTACTAAAATTTAACCAAAATAGTTATTTGACTATAACAAGCAACATTGTTTTATCAAAAGAAAACTTGTGAGCACTTAATAGCCATATTTACTTTTATTGGATCAAACTTATCTGGCCATGAATTTTTTTTATTTTGCTCGAATATCTATGTAATGATCTATTTTATCCAAATGAATAGCATTATCGTTCTTCAAATACTCAAAGTACATAGAAATGTATTCAATCTCAATAAATTTCAACATTTTAAAATTTTGTTGAATTTTTATTGAGTTAAATTTTCTTTGTATTAGTTTTTCAAAAACCAGACATGTGATGAAAAATTAAATGTTTCTTTGTATTCCGGAGAGAAAATAGCGATAAGATATATAACCTCTCCCAATAAAGTTGAAAAACGATTTTTCATAACTACTAATAATTCTTCATATTTCAATTAGACGATTTGAGGTAAAATTTAGCATATGCAAGGATAGTTAAGCATGTTTACTCTAAAAGTAGATGTTGTTGGAATATCAAAGGATATATATATACAGTACTGGAAAAAAGTTTGGGAACCGTAACCTGTCAAAACCTTCTTTTATGCTATTTCCTGGAAACTTCGTAAAATTCCTGGAATTCCCAATGTTTAGTGACGAATCCAAGATTTGCCAGTTTACTTCATACCGCCGACACGTTCGACGACCAAGAAACCAAAGATTCAGCACAAGTTACGCGCAAAAATTTGTCCACTCAGCATCTTCTGTGTTTATTTGGTGTGTAATAACTGCAAATGGGCGTGCTGGTCTGCACTTTGTTCCTTAAAACAAGACATTCACAGCCAAGGCCTACCTCAAATTCCCAAGTAATTCAGGAGAAAGTTCTCATGTTTATGCAGCTTCGTGGAACATCTGTACTACAACAATTTGGTGCTCCTTGCCACAGCGCCAAAGTTGTGAAACAGTGGATTGCATCACAAGACTTTCGGCTGCTTGAGAACTGGCCGGGAAACTCCCCAGACCTCAACGTCATAGAAAATTGCTGGCATCACATCAAAAATTGTCTGAGGAAGTGCAAATGCACATCACTCGACGATCTGAAGGAGCAAATTAAAGTGGTATGGTGCACAGAGATTACTGATGAGTATTGTAGAAAGCTTGTCGAGTCAATGTCAAATCGCATTGCTGCGTGTTTAGCTA
>CABFPE010000235.1:741237-760523 GCA_900660155.1 Hofstenia miamia | reverse complement strand
ATATATATATACTAATTAATAAGTTAAGAATTATGAAATAATGAAAATTATGTTTCAAAAATGATTTCATAATTCAATAAAATTTCTAAAGAATATTATTGTTTGTAATGCTGTAGATTTTGTATAATGATATACGGTATAAATGAAGCTTAATATTTAATTATTTTGCATACAATTGACGTATTCTAGTTTAGATCTACTCGTTGTGTTTGCGGTATGGTTAATCAGAAGCGCATATTCAACAGAACACCTGGAGATGTGTCCAAGTCTCTCAGAAATATTTGGTTAGTTTGAATACGTAATGCGAATTAATATTTTTGAGAAGGGTTGATCTATTTCAAGTCAACCCAATCATGTGCACCTTCCTTCTCAAGTGTCTTGCTTTTTGGGCGCTCACAATTTCAATCTGTTACTCCATTTGCCCCAGTTTCAGAATGACTTTCATCAAGAAATGATTTTGAAAGTTCAAAATCTTTCCCACAAGTTGGGTCCTTGAATGGAAAAATTCCGCAATATTTGAATGCAGAAAATAGCAAATTTTATTAATTCCATATTTTGTTCCACACGCGGCAAAACACCATTGAAACTTGTGTCTGGTAAGAACAACTTTCTCGCCATTTTATAAATATAATTGAAATTGTTCAAACCACGTTTTTTTTAAGAATTTTTTGAAGTGAGTGTCAAGAGGTTGCAGAATGTGAGTTGAGTGCAGCGAAAGACACAGAGTATCAATGTTGTTGTCAATACAGTATTCAATTGTTTCCATACTTAAATGTGTGGAGTGCCTATCCATTAAAAAAACTATAGCACGGTTGCTGTCACATGCAAAATGTTTATTAAAATGTTGCAAAAATGTCAAATTCAACATATCCAGACTTTGAAAATATCAGAACTGTACCACCCGGATAACCAAGAGCATCAAAAGTGAAGGGTTCCTTAAAAATAAGAAATGATGGCATGACAATCCTAACAGAATTTGAGTGTCGTATGCTTTTCTCTGTTCTACCAATTTTCTAGACGAATTTGCAACTGAAGATAAAGTTTGAAGAAATTTTCGCTGACTTAAAACCATTGCAAATTCAAATAGAATCTTGCAAATGTCTGCTTAGATAGAGGAAAACTTGCGTGGAAAAATAAAAAATGCTGCGATTCTTTAGTTTTTTTTATTTCCTGACTTTGAGCAAAAATTGTTTTGAAGTTTACCACTTTTGACGTTTTTGTTTTGTTCAAGTGTAGTTCTTGGGATATAAGGGTCTCGCATTGCACCAGCAAACCATATTTCGCGTTTATTCAGGGCTTCTAGAGCTTGATATAACACCTTATGCCCCTAGCTACTTAGGTTATAAAATATTTGTTTGATTTTAGAAAACTTAACTCTTTCGCACACTAGCACAAAGGTTTACATACCTACAAACAGTAGATGTGTAGTTGTTTTGAGTAGGCGCAAAATAAAATTTGCAAGTAAAAGAATGCCCCGGAGAGAGGCAACAATTCAAGCAAGCAATTAGCACAAAAGCTCAATAAGCTATTAGCAGGGTTTTCGTTGGACATGGGATGTCCCATGGAACGTGGGATTGGATGGGAAGGGATGAGCGAAGGAAAGCTGTTCCATTTGTCCCATGGGACCAGTCGTGGAACTAAGTTTTCCCGAAATGTCCTTTCTGAATGTATCTTTACACAGGTTTACCTGGAAAAAAACTTAAAATGTTTTGAGCACCTCCTTTTTCAATGTTATTCAACATTCTTTTTCAGAATGTTTTGGCATTTTTTAGGTCTTATCAGTCTAAACCATAAATTAAAGTTTGGTATCTAACAGGGTTGTCGTAGGACGTGGGATGGAACAAGTCTGACATGGGATGGTTTCGGAATGGGATAGAAAAAGCTGTCCCGTGACAAGCCTGTCTATTAGCCAATAAGAATTAAATAAAAATCCAATCCACATTTAGCTTAAATAGAAATCTAATCACTCACTCGCATTGTCTGTTCTTCCTCTTATCCGTTCAGCCCCGCTTTACCCAGTAAGTAATTTATGTCATCCGTCGAAGTGAAACTAAACAATCATATTTGCTATATTAAACTTTAATTTTGAGAATTGAATTTTGTATAGCTAAATTACATGTGTATGTTTGAATTAAAATGTATAACATTCGTAAATATTGGTTTTCATATAGTTTTAGTTCATTGATGGCGTACATCATAATTGTAAGGCTAAATATATAATGTGTTTTAGCTTTGTATGATGATCACAAGAATAATTATAATATCAATCAGAGATGGAATTGGATCGGGCTCAGATCGGTTCGGATTGGATCGGATCGAATCGGATCGGATACTGATCGGATCGGATCTACATTTTGAGAAAAATTCGGATCCAGAAATTTTAAGAAATTTTGATTTGTCCATTTTATATATTATGAACAATTTTACATTAAATGCCACTTTAGGTGTGTTAATAATCTCATCCAAGTGAAACTTTATACTTGAATTTCATTGTTCATGCAACCGGTTCCGTGTTATTAGTTCCAACAACTTATAAAATTGGTGACAAATATTTCAAATCTGAAAATACGATTCGTGTTAGCCAACACAGAAAAATAGTACAGCAACCAAAAACATTTGTTTGTATAAACTTGCAAATGGAAAAGCAGAAGAAACACAGAGAAGCAAGTGAAATACCTTAGTTGCTGCAAGGGCCCCAAAATTTAATGATACTAATATAATTTGGGATTCGAGTCTTGCAGGAGTCCTCCCGCTCCCGCCCGCGGATATGCGAGCAGGAGTACCGTGTGATTGGGAGTAAAATTTGAACTGGGAGCGGGAGCAACTTTTTAAAATCACTGAAGCCATAACGCCTAAAGTTTTTTGCCTAATTTATATAATTTGCAATATAAATTTGCAGCTTATTAACAATAGTAAGCCTAACTTTTTAAAATGCCAATCTTTGTCCAAAGTAGTGTGCATAGGAGCTTATTAAAGGGCGGCCGCCTATAATTAACTTTGTTATTCCCGTTATGGAGAAACTCAAACATAAAATGAAGAAGCTGCATCAACAACCTACAACTAAACTTTTAGTAAAGGCGCTTGCTGAAGGAATACAATTAAAATGAGCATCAAAACAAACTTCTTATGAATGCATTGGAACTATCTTAGATCCACGCGTTTGTAATTCTTAGATTTCAAAGAAGAATCGAGAAATTTCTGAAAAATATATTTCTCAGGATTCAGATGCAGAGTCACAATCCAACCAAAAAACTTGCAATTTTTTTTATTCCAACTCAGAAGGCGAAGATGTATAGTTACCATCTTGCTCTCAGTCAGAATATGCCAGATATGTGCAAGACGCACATGCATTGCAGTATATTGAAGATTTTCACCTCCTTTCATATTCAAATAATTCACCCTACAAAAAACTTAGGCAGGTGGCACGATCGTACTTAGCGATACAAGTCTAATAAACGGTTTCCGAACGAGCGTTTAGTTCTGCGGAACCTAAAATTACCGATCAACGCTCCCAACTGGACTCAGCCCATTTGAATGAACTTTTAGTAATAAGAAAATAATATTTTACATGCTATTTTTACTTGTTTTTTATATTTTTTTATTTTACATTTTTTTACATTAGCAATTTTTTTACAGGTAGTCAATACAGTAGTTATTACAATATTATTACATGTTTTTATGCATGGGAGTTTTCATGGGAGTTTTGCAAGAGTCTTGAAGGAGCGGAAGCTATTCTGCTAATGCGGGAGCGGGGGCAAACTATTTGCTGGGAGCGTGGACAGACAATTGTTCTCCCGCAAGAATCTATTTGGGATGCTCTTCAATAAAATAAATCAATTTGGTTTTCAGAAGGTTCGTGATTATTGTAATCACTAATACTAAAATTTGTATAGGCGAAACAATAATAGGTTATTAATTTATTAAATGTTGCTTTTATATAATTTAAAAATCGTAATCCAATTTAGCATCTAATTTCAATGTAAAGTAAAATTCAAATTTATATTTAAATCTAAATTTAGTTTGAATTAATGAATTTTTCAATCACAGATTTTAATACATTCTACAACAATCTCTTTTAATGTCTTGCAAAATTTATTTTATTTTTTTTCTGTAATTGGCCATATTTTATGCTATTCTTTTTTTCATCGCCTTGGCTGAAATTTTGAAGTTAGTTTTATCTTGTTTTTTGAAACAACTTAAATTCTCAATTTATAGTAATCTTGAAAAATGATGATTTTTGGATTTAGAGATAACAAAATTAATAGGGCGTAATACCATAAGAAATTCAACTATTCAAACTCTGTGCATATATTTTGATAATAGTTGATGACAATTTTACGAAGTTAGATTACTACAAAGCTTACAAATAAGCAAAGAAATGAATTTGTTGGAGTTTTGGCAGAGCAATGATCAACTTCGACACATAGTTAAAGTCACGCCAATCAGAAACGGATTTGCTTTTTGTGGGTAGATTACAAATAAAAGAAATAATCTAATTCACTTGCCGAAATGGATGACCACGCCCAGTCGAATTTTGTTGGGCTCATTTAAGTCCTAACAGTTTCAGGCCCATTTTATGATCGTTGATAAATAACAATTTCTGAATTTTTTGGTTCTCTTGATCATATTTGACTGCATTAAATTGTATTACTACAAGAACATTTGATACTATTGTAAAATTTCAAAATTTAACATTGATTTTTCAACACATTGCTTTTATGTTATATAGGATTCACGTCATTTCAATAGATTTGCATTCACTATTGGGTAAGTGTCCCATTTTTGATCTCACGTCAGTTTTGAAGCACTTTAAGGTTTTTTATTCGTATTTGAAAAAAAACTTAAAATATATTTTAATTCCATGTTTTCTTATTGTCACAATACTTATTGAAATTCGGATCAAAAGCTAAAATTCTTTCATAAATTCGGATCGGATCAGAATATGATCGGATCCTAAAATGTTGGATCTTATTCCATCTCTGATAGCAATGATGCATTGATAACATTTTCTTAACCTCAAATGACAATTAAGAAATTCAATTAATTATGTCTAGTGCAAAAACTTCTTTCAATTTTTACATTTTTAGTACATTTCTGAAAACTAAAATTATAATTTTTCTAGGAGCTTGTCAATTTCATTATATTAGCTAATTGGCAAGAAGCTTAAGTATTGACTCTGGGGTGCAATGGTCTCCAATTGCCTTCTAATATAAAAATGTAACGTTTGTTAATAAAACCTTTTGCAAATATATTTCTAAATATTTTAGAACAGTCTGATGTGTTTCGATATAATGAAAGAAACATTCATTACTTCTGTCTTCAAGCCTCATTTACAAATGAATATCTTTGTAATAAAACTCCTGCAAGTAATTACCCGCCAATTCCAAATCCCAATGGTCATTTGTTCTTTATACATCCCACTTGGAAAACTAATGAAGTTCCTGCAGGTTGTGATGCACAATGCAGACTATTTAATCCATTAGCTCCGTTTAAATCTGATGACCCGAAGCTTGTAGAATATAATTCAGTTAATGATGCCCTAGTATTGTTTGGTGGAGACGTCGATGCCACTTGGTCTGTTCCCAATATAACGCATTGCAATTGCACAGAATGCAATTGCAGAAATGGTTACATTGGTTTTAAGATTGACACATCATCTGTTGCAAACAAGGTAGTAAGGTATTCTTTTTCGATGAGCAAGATTCTTTGCTGGAAATCAACTGGTAATTTTGCTACATTAGAAGAACAAATGGGCATGAATGCATCTGTTAATAAACCTTCAGGGACTGACTGTCCTCCTCATTGTGGTAGGGTTTTTCATTTTATATACATTAATTTCCTATTTTGTTTGTATTCTTGAATGTGAATTTGCAATATAACTAGTTATTTGCCAATGAATCCTAGATATTTATGCTGAAGTCAAGGTGCTGACCATATCATAATCCTAACAGTTTTATTTAACAGATTTCTTACTATCACTTATGCTAAAACATTTCAATTTCTGGTCAACTAACCCATTTGAAATATGGTTTATCACTTTGAGTCCATCATTTCAATCTGAATTTTGATTGCTTCATTACAAATATGATGAATCACTATCAAGTAGTCAAGTGGAACATAAGTTTTCATGTCAAAATCTGATCATATACATATTCCTTCATTTGGAAAATTTGTTTCATGTATTTTTTCCAGTAACATTTTCATTATATTTTCTTTCATTTAGACTGCCAATCCATTAAAAATAAAAAGAATAGGCAGTGTCAATGATTTACAATTTTTGGCCACCACCTGCCATAGAGATCAAAGTACTTTATTAATTATTTCTTTACAAGTGAAATTTTGTCGTAGTATTGACTTAATTTTAACATGTTATAGAAACTGAGTTATAATACTTACAGGTAAGGCAGCAATTTCTTCTTTATCATTTAAACAATTTTTGTTGTTTTTATGATCTAAAGTTTAAGAAAATTCTACTCTATGAAAAGTGAATTTCACGAATTATTCATTGCAAGTATGCAATCCTTTCTTGCAATGTTTTAGTAGAGCTAAACGCATCAATAGTCTCAAGATATTTTGTCCCAATTTGATTAAGTTCTTTTCAAGTTCTTGATTGTTTAGAGGGAACAAATCCGTGAATTTTAGTCGACTAGCATCTCCCAATTTCAAAACAGCTCGGTCTATTTTCTATACATTTTTTATGTAGCCTAATGTTTCACGTCTACTAACAATTTTTGAGGCTTTGGGATATTAAATTATTCTCATATGCTTATTTAACTAGCACTTAACCTTATCTCTTTTGTGGGTACTTCCTCAGCACCCTCTTATTATATCTCTAAGTTGAAAGAAGATTTGGCGTTCAGTATTTTTTACTTTTTCTGAAAATATATTAAGAAAACAAATCATTAAATGTGGTATAAATTTTATCAATACTTTTTGAGATAAATTCATTTTAATCCATTAAGCCAATATTTCATTAATTTTACCCGCGATCAATAAGTTCTTCTGAAAGTTTTTGATTATATATTTGTTTTAAATTCAGCCCAATCCTTCTAAATGTTATACCGCAAGACTAATACGAACTCAAATTATATGAATGTTTCCTAAAAATTTAATTGTGGAAATTAGTGTTTCCATGGGAACCAATTTATGCATTTTTCGATGGTTAAGTTTTTCAATCATATGTTTTGACAGAAATACAGTGCTTAAGTCATCATCATTTTGTCAAATAAAACATGAATTGGACTTAAAATAAACAATTTTCAGAACTTTTAATGTTTCTTAGGTTATCGAATTGTTTCCAAAAATGTTGCTACGCCAAGGTAATTAAATATGGATGCCAGCCATAAAATCAAAATTTACTGAGATATATGGAAAGACTTTAGTTTAAGTAATAGTGCATTATGAAGTCTAAAGCATGTGAATATCGAATATATATTTGTTCTCTTAGTATTCAACCATAAGTAAGTTATAGTGCTCCTTGCGGTGATGAATAGGATTGAATTTATGAAGGGTGCTCTAAGTGCGCCTTTGGTAAAAGTGAAAAAAGTCCGGGATAGATAGAGTTAACGGTTAAAATTTAGTCAAGGAAATTAGGTATTTGACAAATCATATTTTCACTAACTTACTTGACGAAGAAGCGCGTACACACTTACAAATTTGCGTACAACTTTATTATTAATTATAAAGTTCTCCAACTTTATGTACAACTTTCTAGGCAATTATAAAGTTCAAAACAAAAACTTTTGAAAAACTTTTTCATTGAAATATTTTTTTCTATTTTTTAAATTGTACCTACCGGTAAAATACAGTACAACCAATAGAATGAACCAGTCTGAAGGAAAGGCCTTGTTTGGCAAGCACCTTTTGTAATTTTAACTAGTTATGTAAATAATAATGAGTGGTTAAATCGTTTCTCCGTATAAAACGACAAAATCGTAATAATTGAATTAAAAGTTAACAACAAAGTTGTTGTGCACCTAATACAATCACGAAAGTTGTAAGTGTATACGCAACTTTTTTAAATTTTAGAGAACTCCTATTGGGTGAAATTTCGGCAGAAGGACATGAATTTATTCCATAACTTCAGTTTGTAAATAGCTCCAACCATTATGTAAATTAGTATATTCACGTAATTCGAATTCATTTTTGAATACTTTTCACAGTAACTGTTAAGCTGATAAAATTTTTTCCACAAAATCGATGTAAGAATAAATTGTGTCAAAGTTTAGTTCATTGTAGGACTGTTCGTTGACAAACCCTGTAATAACTCTGTCAATTAACATTGATTTAAATAAGTTCCTAAATATTAAGTAAGCGCCTGCATCCTCATCTATGCTTCAGCCTGGCGGAAAGCTGAGTATATGGATGATCTTTCCATTTTAAATCATTATTTATACATATGTTGAATATATTAAAATATAATGAACATGAATTCTGCTGGAAATTTTATTGTAAATTTTTAAATTGCTAAAAAGCACCAAAGGAAATTTCCTTCTTGTGTTTGCTTTAAAAATTTTATGTAAATTATTCATGTATTTATTTCAATTTATTAGTATAATTAACGTTCATATTCTATTTGTTTAGATTGTACAGTTTGTCCTATTAATAGCTCCTGCCCAAATCCAGGTATATATTATGTCTAAACACGTACAGTAGCTACTACTAGTAGCAATACAATTACACATGTACTATATATTCCAAAATTAAATAAAAATGAATGAAAATGCTTTTCTTATTACTGGGTAATACAACAATAAGTGAAGACAGATGAATAGCAGTATTGGTATGTGTAAAGGAAATTGTTTAAAACATTAGCTATAGAAAATAAATAAAACTCGTTTATTATCTTTGAAAAAATACCTGTTTTTCAACTTATTGATTTAGCATGACCTTTACATTCGACTGCGATTTCATTTACTTTGGAGTTTGCTTGTTTTTTGTATTATGCACCCATTTTCAGATAGCATTGGCAAGTCCTCGTGTCCTAAAGCCCCGAATTCTTCCCTGAAGTCAGCAACTACTTGGCGCAAGATCCTCCATCCACTGAGTCTATGTTAGAAGTTGCGTACATGGGGTTCAACCCAGGTACTTTGTAGAAAGGTGGTCAGAGAATGCCGTTAATCAAAAAGTTTGCCAATTATGTTGAAGCACCTGTCTCAATCATGGCGTCATCAGTGGGCTTGGAACTCCAGTTTTCAACACTTGGAATGATATATAGCAAATTGCGCACTCAACATGGAAAATAGAAAACATCCCGTTTGGTACTCCTATACAGGCAGCTCAATAAACAACTTACTTCTTTCCCAAACAAACGTTCTCTGTTAACTTCTATATTACATAATTTCATTTTTGTTACCTCTATGTTGTTCTAAGAAATAAAAAACATAAGAAATATGTTTTTACAATAAAAATCTATCAATATTTTTGTTACTTCTATGTTGTTCAAAGAAATAAAAATAAAAGTTATTTCAAATTTCCTGATGACACACTAATTTGGCATTTATTTGACCACCATTCAGGTTTATCACTTTATTGTCACAATTCAAATGGCTTAATCAATTTCGAAGAACTCAAAAATATTAGATTTTTAATTTAAAAATACAATATCTCCTGGTTCTGAGGGAGTCACGAACAGTCATTTAGAATTTATATCAAGTCAGAAAATTTCTTTTTTACACTGTATTTTAGTTCATGTTTATCTCACTCCTATTTTCCAATTCAATGCTAAGTTATAAATTATAAATCCTTTAAAAAATGTACAATTTTGTTTTATTCATGAAATATATAATTTAGTGTGATTACTGCTACTAATTCAGCTTCAGAAATTTATCTGCCTTTCATCATGAAAACAGATACTGAATTAAAGCTTTTCATAATAAAGTTCTTCTACATATAAAATGAAAATATGCAATACTGTGCTCTAGATCATTTAGCACTGCTACCTCAAACATAGTTGCTCTATATAGGATTACTCTATTAAATTTAGTTTTCCTTAAATACTATTTCAAAAAATTTCAATGAGGAATTTAACAATCCTAAACTGAAAATTACATATAATTCTGCTAATGAAATTTTATCACTAGAAAAACATCTTGACATTCGCAATGGATTTTTAATAACTAATCACTGCCACCTTAATTCATGCATGTTAAAGTTTGTGCTATTACTGTCATACTGAAGAAAATTTTGACCATTATTTAATAAATCCCTTGTTAAGTATATCTATGCCAACGTTAACACCTCTAGGAATTACAAATGACTTTCGAACTACATTATTAAAGCAAAAATACCTTGACAATTGTCCTCTAAAATATTACATTTAAACAACTATTTACTATATCTGCTATTATTAAGTTAAGTCCAAATTATTAAAATGCTCATAACATTAATTATAAAAATTGTAATAATTGTAAGTGCAATGGTAATTTTTATTGTGCTTTATGCATGAATACATATTCTCTCTTTTTCTCTACTTCAAGTAATTTATTTAGCATTTATTTACACTGTATGTATGAAATATTAATCAATCCACTAACTGTAGTCTTACCAGGAATTAATTTCTATTGTTTGCGCTCAATTGCCTCGGTAATTTTTTTCTCCAATAACGCGTCCTCAATTTATATAATACCAATTTATGTTATGTTACACTTATAAATTATGGCTCAAGATGATGTAGGAGAATATAATGAGAGTTCTAATTTGCTTGCACATTGAACTTGGTGCAATGGCTTATGAATTTTTGTGGACAATGCAGTCTTAAACCTATAATGCGCATAAAATTCTTCACAACTTAATCACCTACTAGATCATTGAAAAGAAGTATACATCTGAAAATTTTTTAATTCTAGTCTATTTGTTTAAAATTAAGACAATAAAAGGGTGAGTAAATGTTCCAAAAATAGTTTACATCGAGAAAATTCCTTCTTTTATTGAGGAAATCTTTCTGCAACCATGATAATGCATAATTGATTGTTTCCTTCAATGTCATCAAAGCTATGCATTCTCTTACTGGTTTAATCTTCCGCCATGATGATGATGCTTAACTTATTGTCTCCTTTACTCTAATCATAAAGTTTATATTTTCAATGCATAATGGATTTGCTAATTCCATAAAAATAGAAACACCTGTCACAATCAAACAATCTAAATTTTTTATTAATAATGGAACCTTTGAGACATACTATATCAAAATAATTTCCATACGCAGTCAATGGTGTCTGTATTGACTTCCTGCAGGTGTAATATATGAAAATCTGATCAGTACATCACATCCATCTTTACTTAAAATATAATCACTGAGTATTTCAGACTTGGATTTTAAATCCTTTGAAACTTGGGGTTCGAAATGAAGCATATCTTGGTTTCCTTTGGTCAATAACGTAGTTCTCCAAAATTGTCTTTGAAAAAACATATTGAACAAATTCACTATCACACATATCTGGAGTTTTTCCAAAAATAGCTTTGGCAGATCCCTCAGGTATTTTGCCAAAAATTTTCAGGATGGACTCATTGGAGAAAAAAATATCTGTTGTCCAACTTAGTCCTATTAAAAGGTAACCCTAGTTTATCAAATTTGAAATTTTCTTCAATTTTTATCAAAGAAACTTAAGTTTTTTATTGATTTCACTAAATTTTTATTGAATTTTACTAAATATCTATTAAATTAATTCAATTAAAATGAGCATAATTTGATTCAATATTATTGAAATTTTAATATAGAAGTTATTATTAGAATAATTTATATAAAATTTCAGCACTAAGTCTGTTTTCTCAATAACAAGTAAAATACTGTTTGACATTATACTTTATTATGCTGCTTAGAAAACATATTTTTAAATATATTTAGTATAAAAATGTTTAACTTAAATTTATTATGCGCAGAATTATTATATACCAAGACAATTTGGTTATATTGAAATCATTTGATAATTATAAAATTATGATTTTCACTGTTCTAATTGATTGTCAAAACAATGTGTATGCTGATTAATTCAGTAATATCTGCCCTTAGTAGATGTTTGGAGTTTGAACAGTGCTTTGATCATGAACCCCTGTATAACCACGGGTCCGTCCATGGATTTGATATATTAAAAATATTTTAGCAATCATTAATGTACGTAATTACGATCTTTTAGATAGAATTACTGAGGGTTTTTGAAATAAACCTCTATCGTATTTTAAGCAAACATTTTTGTTATAATTATATACTAAACTTAAGTCAAAGTCTTAGGACATATTGCATTCTCATGGGCACTTATAAGTCCATCTGCTATAACTAAACCGCTATACCATCCCATGGAAAGACCAAATCTTATCACACTAGCAAAACTATTGTTTATTATGTTAGCTCACAAATATAGTTGGAATCTGCATACAAATTAGGAAAAAGAGTTATGGTTTGACGATGCATCTGATTATGTATTAGGAATATTAACATCTCAAGAAATTTGAATCACTTTAATTGCACACCACAAAGCAGAGGAAAACTAAATTGATTTGCTCCAAAATAAGTGTTGTGCGATAATTCAATTGGCAAGTTCATTACATGTTTTACAACAAAGCGAAATAGCGCGATTTAAACAAGAAGGCTTAGTCAGCAATAATTCGTCATATAGGGTTTCATAGATTCATAGGTTTTGATGTAAAACGTGTTTGAAATAGACACTTTCAATTTTTCTATTGAAAAATCGATGTTGGGAATAAAATTTTTAAAAATCCTGGCAAGTTCTTTAAGAGATCAACAACATAATATGCAATAGTGAAATGTCAGACAAAACCTTCCTGACAGGGATTGCTCATAGAGGCTTTTCTAGATGATAAAGAAACGTCAGAATTTATTATTTCATTGTCTCACAAATGTATTAACATAGCAAATTTCATGCACGTGAAATTGAAAATAATATTTCTAAGATTATTAAAATGAACCTAATTTCTTCCTATGAATGTGATACTAACTTTCCACTATCGTATACGTATGTCTTAGAAGATGCTGATGCACATATATATGATAAATAACTTACGGCATTGACTATAGCACCCTTCTTAGCCAAACCCAACTCCACGATTATTACAGATTCTCAACCGTTATGTCATGCAACTCGCAAAGGAAAAACAGTGCAGTATTCATTATTTGAACTTTCTAATGCGTTGAATATTTTAGTGTTTATAAAAAGTTTAGTTGTAGAATGGGTACCATCGAGGGAGAACCCTCCAGATATGCCTAGTAGAAATTTTCATATTTTTTTTCAATTACCCGAATTTGTTATCGAATTGCTCTCGCAACACTTGAATTGCTCTTAATACACTTGAATTTCATATAAATAGCCGCAAGAGAGCTCAGACATTTTAGTTGCCTATTTCAGTTTGTTTGGAATAAGAGAATACATTTTTTATTATAATAATATAATCTTTAAATGTTTGTTTTTATACAAAGACTTGGCAAGGAGAATTTTTGAAAAATTAAAGATCATTAATTAATATTTTAAGATTCAATTACTGGGGAAGGCTCCATTTCTTGTGAGTCATATGTTCTGCACCAAAGGATAATTCATTGAACAAACTCTGTAAGTGATTGTAGGAAAATGTTTGCCAGAATCATCTTCATTTTCTCAATTCAAATCACTTAGTTACATGGTCTGATTTGCTCTTCAGTTGATTGTTCAACTTCACTTAATGATGCAAAGAGAAAGTAAGGTTGTTGTTTGGCAGAGCAAATTATCTTCAATAATCTACAAAACTCAATTTTCTCAATTGATCAATTGACCAGCCTATGAAATCATGGTAAATTTATAAAAATGTATTTTGATTTGAAGGTAATTTGAAGACTGTATTGTATTTACTAGGAAACAAAGCACAAAGAATATCCATAATTGGCAAACTATTGTGTGCATTCAAACATCTGCATTGAAATATTATATTTTCCTTTGTGGTCAATTGAACAACCTATGCATTCCAGGTTTAACCCATCGGCAAGGTAAGCCACTTACATAGGAGCAACCAGGGAAGGACTGCGGGAACATCCCTCTAAACAGAACACAGATGCTTTCATGTTAATGAAATGCCCATTATAACCAGTGTTGCACAGACAGGTAGATTGTGGCGAACTAAGCTGGTAGATTTGTAAAAATTCCGCCCGCCTGACCTGCGGCCTATGCTTATATATTTTACCAGAGGCTTGCTACATGTTGTAGTTGTTTCCTTCCTACGACTTATTTCCCTAAGGAATTTGCGTGGTAGTGCATGCACCTAGGAAGAGACATTTCTTTTTCACTGGATTCACCTTTACACTAAAGTAACTTACTGTAGCTACATTAGCTGCGGTACTTACATTAATTTAGGCGACTATTATATTTAGATGGTTTGTGAAAGGTTTATGAAAGTTTACATGTTTCCGAAATAATTCTTTTTTATTTGTTGCCGGAAAGGCCTGAAAAAAAGAACTGTAGCAGGGCGACCTATGCGGATTGCAGGCCAGCTAGCCTGTGTGCAAATCTGTTTATAACAAACATAATATACACGTACATGTACATTAGTATTATTTCTATTCTATGTCTGCAGTGGTAGACAATACTTAATGGATATTGCAATTATTGCAATACTTTGGAAATCAATTAATCTATTGAATACTGCAAGAAAATTCGATTAATGTATTGCCTAAGAAAATGATGATCCTCAGTCTTGCCCTTTCTTAAAGAAAATGATGATCCTCAGTCTTGCCCTTTCTTATGTAAACAGGAGTTGAAGTCGGAGATGGGCCTGTGCTTGCCTGGGATTGTACTGAGCTATTGGAAAAGAAGGGCTGAAATTAAAAAAATAGAGTTACACTGCAGTTAAATTGAATAATATATAAATTCTTAAGAAACGTTTTGAAATTGTACATTAGTATCACATAATCTTGAAAAACTTCATTTAGACTTTTCAATTTCAATGACAGAATTTCTTAGAAGTTTCTAACATACCCAACGATAGTCTACCAAGCCGCAAAATTGTAGAAAATTTCTCTTCGAGTGTCACAAAAATGTGCCGACTAGGTTAGGCCGGGTTTTGAATCGACAGGAATGGGGCCAAATTTTCTGATTAGGGCTATTAAACGGCTAAGAAAAAAGAAATATCTAAAGATCAGTCCTACCACAGGAGGAATGCAGTTTTTCCTATTGAAAATCGGAACAGTGAACAGGGCATTAGCAGGTGTACGAGACCTCCGCTGACCGATTGAACCCCAGCGCACATAAGTGTGTTAGCCAGCCTTAATAATGGTTGTATAGGAAAAATATTCACTATTCACTATTAATAATTAAATTTATAACAGAAAAAAGCTGGGTTTGCCCTGGGCAATTTACTTGATTCCTTAAGTATAATTAGCAGTCGAGATTTGCAAGGGGATTACTGGTATTTGCTAATTCATCCATTTTTAATATTATTATAAGGTGATTTCCATCTGAGTGCCACATATTCACATCTTAAGTAATGAATCAACTGAGCTAGTAAAGATCTCTAGTCAGCAGATCTTTATGGTCTGAAATAATTCTGATAACGTTAAACAGGGCCAAATTTAATGACGCAATTCAGATTACAGAAATTTTTATAATATAAGTTCTAATTTTGAATTATAAGGCATGGTTTTCCAAGTGTGAAGGTTTCAACAATGTGAAATTACTTTTTCCTGCTTTGGATTTTTATCCAAGAGTGATCAAAATTTGCAAAAACTTTTTCTTAATCAACTAAAAAACATTAGCTCTCTTGACTTTAAGCAAGAATTTCACCTTGCAATTACATAAGCATGATTAATGGGCTGGCATCAAAATGACATTCATTTCTTACTATAAAGTACTTTGAAGAAATTAAGATTCAACTTTTCATTCACAGAATAAATAAAGTTTGGGTAAAAAATGCACAACCCTTATTTTCTGAAATATTTCTGTTTATTTCATGATTATTATCCAATTTTTTGTTACAGTGATTAATATTTGTATGCATTAATAATCCGTACTCATGGGATTGGTGAATCTTTGCCTCCAATTTATCGATCTCTTCTATGAGTTTCACATCCATTTCTGTGATACATTTTCTGATTTTATGAATGGGTTGTTCTAGAATTGCTATCACTTTCAACCTAGGCTCTTCTATTAACAGACGAACGTCCCTCATGGAATCTTGGATTTAGAATTCCAACAAAGTTCGAAATTGATCTAATCTGTCGACAACTGGGTTGGTTTTGATCGTTGGGTACATAGGAAAACCCATTTTCAGTCAAACTTTGCCGCATAATGAAAAGTTTCCAAATCAATATAAAACATTATTGGATCACGTAAATTGTAATGGTAATTCTTCCAAGTAGTATTTGCGAGAAAACTGTCCATCAAAAGAAGTCCGTTTGGGTGCAATAGTATACTTGGCTATTTTTTAGTGCTAGGATTGAGGGTCACTGAGATAAAATGAAAATTAAGTGTCTCGTTTTTTACCCAGATTTTATATCAGTAATGTTCTATGAAGTGTACGATAGTTCTTTATTGGACTTAGGAAGCTTTGGTCTTTAACCTTTTGCTTCCTATTCATATGCGATATGTTTTAAGTACTCTTTAAGTTATTAAAATCCGGGGATGTGCCGGAATCCTGTATCCGGTAAATTCAGCAATTACACAACCGAATCCAGATATCCGGTTTCTGACATAAAACTTGATTTAAAAATGGAATTCTTCGAGGAAAATCTATATTTTTTACATTATATCGAAGTTATTCAACAAAACAAGTTTTTCTAACATTTTATTTAATATTTATATATGTTCAATCGCAAGGGGTCGATATTAATTGAGAAATAAGGTTGTTGTTCATTTATTAATTAGGGCAACCAAAAGTAATTAAAACTCATATTTTTTGTTGTCTATTTTGCAGTTTGCTTAAAACTAGATAGTTTTCAGACCTGGGGTGCAATTAAATAGGAAGTTATTAAGTCATAAAAGGTCATAATTTTGTTTTTGTTTAAAAACGGTAATATTTGTGAATGAAATGTCATAAAGTCATATTTTCGCATAGTTTCATTAAATTATGAAAAAAATTGAAAATCTAAAAATTTATAATGGATTGTGACTGCTTTAAATCTTTTGAACATATATATATATATATATATATATATATCGTTTCTAGGATTGGTCATGTATGCTGGCAGCTGAAAAAATATTAAGGGAACTATATACATTATTATTGCATAGATTTTGACACACGTGTTGCAGAACTGTGCCATGCGTATTCATTTAAAATATACAAAGTTTGACAATCTAATTGCTTCAATTAAGGCTGCTATCATAAAATATCAAAGTTGTTCAATGTTTGACAGAGTTGAAGTTCCACCAGATGTTGTTATTACTCCCACCTTTGATCCTAGAAGTAAACCTTTGAAATAATCGCCTATATCAAGTCAGGATTAGAAAATACCGGTTTCACTTTTATAATGTAAGGGAAGGGGATGGACATTTAATCGGAATTGTATGCCAAATTAGGAAAATGGTAAACAACTTCAGCTCCAGTTGAAAGATGTTTCTCTATGTTGAGAAAACTCTTGGCCTAAAACAGAAATCCTAACCAAAATAATATATAAATTTATGTGTTGCTATTATAATTTGGTGGATCAGTTGCTTTTAAAAATTGAATTATTATTATGTAAGAGTTTTTGAATTTTTTTATATTTTAGTCTCAGTAATAGAATAACGTTTTATATTTCTTAAATGGTCATTCTGAAAAATGGATGGTCACATTTTGGGCATATTTAACTAAATTCCATCATATTTGGCCATAAAAATAAGGTCATATTTTTTTTAAGTCATATTTCTGGTTGCCCCAGTAATAATTGAACAATATATTATCCGGTATCTGGTTTCTGGTATATTCAATTCACTATCCCTATCCCATCCCTACTTATGACATGACCAGATCTGACCTGACTATACTCAAAGCTATTTCATCCTGATATTTATAGAGGAGTGGATATGTTATAATAGCAACATTCCCTTTTCTCATATTGTTTCCCCCGTTCTTTTAAACTCTACCTGAGTGCAAACAACGGTTTTAGGTAGTAACATCTTCTGAAAGAACATACAATTATTATAATATATAATTTTTTTTCAGACTTAAACCAGATTTGGAATCATAGTAACATATTGATTATGTTTAAGATGGCATTCGATAAATACATTCTAGAATCCCAGTACAATTTAGAGGTTGTTCCCACAGTCAACAAAGTACTTGCCATTGATGTTGCGCAGATAGAATGCAGTAATTATATGCTGTTATCGTCGTCTATCCTTTTTTCGTTCTATGTCAGCCTATGATATATTTTATATGTGTAATAACGAATGTAGTTAAGGTGTTATTTCAAAATAGGAAATCATGTCAGACGGAAAATTGCTACTTTGAAGGCTGCTCCCAAACTTTTCAGGGTATAAGTAAACAAAATTCTTTGTTTCCATGTGGGAGCCTTGCTAGTACATTATGTCGTACGAAATGGATAGAAAATCGAAAAATCCACACTTTCGTTCAAATAGGAATTCTGTTTAAGTGATTTTGTTTAAAAACTTGAGACAGAAAAAGTGAAACTTATTTATATACTTAATGATCAGCACAAAAGTTATAAATATTTTAATAAAGACATTTGACTAATGAT
The DNA here is from genome assembly GCA_900660155.1 of Hofstenia miamia. Lineage (NCBI taxonomy): Eukaryota > Metazoa > Xenacoelomorpha > Acoela > Hofsteniidae > Hofstenia > Hofstenia miamia. Next base: position 741,868 of record CABFPE010000235.1, on the reverse strand, counting down.
TCCACTTATGTGCAAGAACACTATGTAGCACCGAAAAATGACCGATTGAAAAATACTCAACAAAATTGGAACTCTTTTCCCCAGATTCAATTATTCTACGTGATTTTGGACTAGTCCTCTTGTATCAAAATATCCATTTTTCTTAGAATTTAAGACCAAATTTCCGTCCTACATAAAATTCTAAAATATTGGATTGTTCAATTTGAAAGTAGATTCTAGATTATATTAATATTATATGTATTTAATCATAAAAACAGCCATTGTGGAACCCAAACAACCAAATTTGACAATTGAAACATTCTTCTGGTAGTTTCAGACACAATCTACAATAGTTCTCATCAGTCGTAATCGTTTTGTGTTCACAAGCTCCTGCCTTTTTCTTGTTAGGCGTTGTAGACATGTTTCTATTTTCTTAGTAGGCTTTTTTGACGGCTAGGTTACTGAATGAATGTAGGAGCGTAGGATTCTGTCTGATAATTGTTGTTGATTGTGACCCGCTTACGAATTCTTGCTAGTGTTTCTGTCTAGTTTTTTCCTATATTTCTTGCATTGTGCATTATCTATCATATGTTGCGGAGTTTTTTGTTCATATCATTTGCAACAGTCAGAATTAATGGCCACTATATATGCA
>CABFPE010000235.1:719982-733535 GCA_900660155.1 Hofstenia miamia | reverse complement strand
AATTATCCGGTTTCCGATATATTCAATTCACTGTCCGGTTCCTATCCTTATTAAAATCGAATCATAAACATTAAAATAACTTATAGTTGTATAATTGAAATGACTTTGATTATAGATCATGTAGAGGTTGAGTGTAGACATGACCTACTAAAATCACGGCCTGGAACTTTGCAGCAATGGGATTTTAAAAGCAAACCACTATTTATTTATTGATTTTACTCGTAAGCGAGCGACGCAAACGCAGACTTGACATTAAATATTCGCACATGTAATAATTCTGCACATTGTACAATTTTGAACTTCTTGGTCACCAGAAACAACCTGCATGTCGAGAAATTAATGATCTTGACCTGCAGGTGAACCTGCAAGTTGGGTCGGGCCAAGCGAAAAATGTGGAGGTCGGGTCGTGTCGGTCACACCCCTGGTTCGTTTCAATGCTGAAAATTCTAATAGGTACTAAAAATGACGTCTACTTTGTCCATTTTTGTTTACATCGAAAGTAACAAGCTAACGCGAAGTCCGCAATTGGTACATTTTTAATGAATTATATCCCACATAATATATGTCAGGAAATCGCATTTTTCATTCAATGAATTTATGCTGGGTTAATGCAAGATCAGGACATATTCTACTTAACGTTGAAAATGGAAATCAATTGAATAAATGGATATTTGCGATCTTTTTTTACGGTTCTAATTGCAGAGGGTAGTTTACCCGAATATAGTAAGCAAATCTTTCTTGCTATGAAGCTGACTTCCTCAGCATTACGAATTAATCAAAGTACGTTCTTAGTTACTACAGAATATTAATTACATTTTCTTTCTAAACTTATCAGTAGATATGCACAGTTTTCTGAGGGAAGTTGTTTGTATAAACTCCTCGATGTGGAAAGTAAAACGATCCTAAAATTAAAGGCGATCATTAACGATCATACTTTCAAAGCATGCATTATTGCTTTGTTGAAATCCTATTCTTCTGACTCTGATTAAATTCTATGGATATTGAGTTACTTGAGCTGCAGCCACTAATCTTAAGATGTGTTGATGTGATTGATAATGCTTTTACTATCAGTATATTAATGAAATGACATGAACGAATTGATTATATTTCTTCAAAAAATCCAATTGAAATTATTTCAATATATTTCATTTTCCTGAGTACTTACGATGTAAAATAAATGAAATAGGTTAAGTAACCTCCAAATTCACATTTCAAATATTCTACAAAATATCAATTAATGCTCCCTTTTCTAAACATCATTTCAGTGGTATTATATGCAACTAATGCTTTTTATAATGTGCTTCTTAATAATATGAAAAGAAAGACTATTGGGGCTGCGGCCAAACATTTTGTTTTCCACCAAAGTCCCCGGCTAAGAGCTAAGATTCATTTCTGAAAATTATGGTGGACAATTTATTTACATGATTTTTACTTTTTTTGTTTATAACTGTTAGTCGCTTTGGCTTTTTCTCTTTAATTAATTGTTCGAACTATGAGCATGTTTTAATGGTTCCATTGAAAATTGTACTATTTCACTTAGTAGTAGTAAGAACCGTCCACTACTGCGCTAGAGCATTACGGCCAGCAAAGACTTACGGCCAACGGCCGGGTAAGGTCAATATTTATTTTGAATGGCCAAGAAAATTGCCTTGGCCACTAAACACTATTAAAAAGGAGTTGTAGGTAAGAAGTGATACGCATTGATGCAGAGACAGCCTTAGAAAGAATGTGTCTACTTGAAAAGAAGGATGAAGAAATGGCGAGATGAAAAAAATTGGGTTATGTTTCGTTGAAAGAAATCTGTTGAGGCAGGAATAGCCTATATGTTGCTGGCAGTTAATAACTTCACTGATTTCCTTAATAACACGATTTATCTGAATCGTGACAGATGGGGCATTAACTCAAGAACGTAGCTATTTTGTAAAGTAAATTTACGAGATTTTTGATAAATGAGACACTTAGCTTTTCTTTGAAGATGTTGAGTTTATTGAACTACTTAGAGAGTCAATAAGACCATTGTTGATGGCTACGTAATTTATATGTCATGAGCGTGTGCTTTGTCAAGCTGCAGCACTGTGTTGTTGGCCGCTAATAAGCTACTCTGAAAAATAAGTTTGCTGACATAGAATATAATTTAAAATTTATAATTTAAAATAAATTTAGCACGTATTCAATCATTTTGATTGCACTGGCTTACTTATCGCAACTATCAAAATCACAGTGTAAGTTTAATAATCTGTCCAACTGCTGTTGTCAAATTTATGGCATTGACAATTTTATCAATATTTAGATTTCTTCTTATCTATTTTTGCTATTGCTTCTATGGTATATTTTTAAAACATGCAATAACAATGAAAACTTCAATTTTAGAGATTTTATGGTTATTGCTTAAAGATGTCTAAATGCAATCAACAAACTTTAAGTTATAGTTATATTTAAAAGTTATATATATATATCAAATAATGTTTATCAAAGTTTATGAAAATGTTAAGTAATGCATTTCTCTGAGTCCTTCATTTCTGATCTAGACAATTACTAACTATTTATTTGTTCTTTATAAGTATCAAAAAACTATAAATTAAGAGTTTTATGATTTAATTCTCAAATATATTTAGTAGATTATTTAAGGAATTGTTCTTCGCTAATTTCAAATAGTATGGATAATTATTTTAGATATATATTTGGAACCAAATGGTCAGGAAGTTTCAAATACTCAGAAAACTATTCAAAATACATGTCGAGGAAAACAACTGCTTTGTACTATTGGCATGACTGTAAACATCACTTGGGAGGGACCAGGGATATCTTCAACTGTCATCAATGAAGTGGAACACACTTTGAATTTGGCAGATGATTGTACGGGAAGCTATAAATGCATAGTGAAAGACAATTACGAAAATTGTCCACATGCTTCAACATTCGTTACCATAACCTGTAAGATTTCACTTTAACTGTTTTGACCATCATTGTTGATAATTGTTTATTATACATACAATATACAATAAATTACAATTAAAGTTTTTTAAGCACATTATCAATGCAGTGTGCCACAAATTATTGTCTTTCATTTTTTAATACGTTTTTTAAATTACATGATTTAGTTATTAAGAATTTGTAGTGTTAACTTGTTTCGTGTTGCAATTTTTGTTGGGTTTTCTACACATCTACTTCTTACTATTTTTAAGTAACGAAATCAATAAACATCCATCTTGTTCAAAATTAAAATTTCTTGAAAAAAATTTTAAACAATTTTTGGAAATTTATAGAGTGTCAAGTTTTATTGTAAACCCTTGACGGCTAGGTGACAGTGTTGTCCCGCTGATACAGTGGCATCCCATGTTTTCACTTCTACATAAAACTAAATATTTATCACATTCTTTGCCTCAAAATATTTATTATATATTTAGTAATTTGCATTCAATCATATCTACCAGTATATATTCATATCAATGCAATATCAAAAAATTACTTCTTATTTCGTTTACATAATATTTAAATAGAGGAAAAAACCAAGCCAATGGAGAATCAAGCTTGAGAATGATAATAAGGTCAAGATTGTAAAAATCGTGATTTTTTATTTTCTCTTTCAAATTAGTCTGCCCGGACAGGAGTGTTGCTGTGGCCGGTAGCCTTAGTTTTTGATACTTCACTTGATTTAGTAAAGAATTTAAAGAATATTTTGCATGAAAAACTACCCTCCCTATAGAGCCTGGTATGCGTGATTGCTTTGTTACACTTGATTGCCCTCGACAAAGAACATTTAAAAAAGGCGCAGTTCATAACATTCCTTTATAAATGAGTACAATGGCGTAGTGTTCTGTGTGACAGTCTAGACCCAGGAACCGAAATCTCAATTGGACTCGGGCGAGTGTGGAACTGGGAGCAAAAATAAAGAACTTTGCCAGCGTATTCCAAAATATTATTCATAATTTGTGCTAATTTTGGTCAAAATTGACTATGAGACGATATGATCAAAAAATTTTATGGGACTGGGATTGCACGTGACAAAAATAAAAAATATTTGGACTAAGTGGGACTGTGACCAATGAAACCATGGTTTCGTAGAACCCTACAATGGTTGAATGAGCAGAGGGCACTTAGGTGATCAGCTGAAAACCGTACTGAATCTGTATATCAGAAGATTGTAGCATCTGTGATCGTCTAATTATACTTAAAATACGTGGTTTCAGAAAAAACTCATCTGAAAACAAACATTTGAAAGTAATCGCGTTTCCCACAACTTTTCGCAATGAAAGCATTCACCTTGCTGAAAAGAGCATTGAGAATAGGAGCTACGTCATGTGCTAGAGATGCAACCTAAGACTCTACCCCTGTCTACACAAGCGCGCTACAAACAATTAATTTTCAAGAGCTTGGGCTAACCGTGCTATTTTATTGAAATTCTTTTCAAGTCTGGCATTACAGATAGCAAAACGTTATTGGAATTCTCGGGAACATTCTACAGGAATTATTCCGTGTTTTATCAGGAAAGTCTCTGGCTAGACAACCTGGAGGTGCCGACCTGAGAAATTAGGCGGTGAAGAGATTTGACAGGCATAGCGCTGAAGCAAACAACTCTCTCGATGAAAAACCACTCATTGATTTAGCGCAAAAACAGGCAAGATTGTTAGCATGAGCAACATCCAGAGAAACATCCGTATTTCCGCAGTGGTGAAGAACTTGCCCAAAAAATTTCTGCAATTTTGCCGTTACAAGAAAAAAAACATTTTGTAATGAATGGATCGACTACTATTTTCAAGATGTTTTTCTCACGGACGAGTTTTTGTTCTAGCTTTGCAGCGAAATACGGTGCAAATTTGGTACTCAAAACGAGGCAAAAAACCCGTTAAAAAGACGCCAAAATTTCCCCAAAAACTTATGGTGTGGGGAGCACTATCTTATCGTGATTACTATATGCCAATTTTTGACTGCCCAGGGTCCATTAACAGCCAAAACTATTATGAAATTGTAGAACAATTCCTTACATATGCTGATTTTTTATATCCAACTGGCTGGATCCTGCAACAGGACGGGGCAACTTCTCATACGACAACGACAACAAAGGCATTTTTGCGGACAGAAATGTTCAGATAATGCAGTGGCCACCGAATTTGCCCGATTTGTTTCCCATTGAGAACGTCTGGCAGATACTAAAAGACAACGTTGAAAAAAAAATCCTCAAAATTTGTCCGAATTGAGAAGATATATATATTTGAATCACAAGATGTTATTACCAAAGAAGTTTAGTGGACGCTACCTAAAAGCGGATAAAGACGTGCTACGAGCAGCGGGGAAAATTTATTGGATAACAGCCAGCGGAGAACCATCAGTGATTAATTTAGCTTTAGTTTGATATCACATTTACCCCTTTGTTATGTATAACTGGGTCACAAATTTTAATTCTCATTAGTTTTAACTGAACTATATATTAGTAACGTCTATAACGGGTGATATATAAATATATATATATATATATATATATAATCCAATTTCACTAAGAGCTAGTATTGCATAATAACTAGTTTTTTCCATAATTAGACCTAGTTTTTGGATAAATCCAAATTTTATCAAGCAGCGAACTTTGATGGAACACAATGTTCTTTCATAATTTTTTAAATTTTCTTGGTAGGCATAATAAGTTCGTAAAATTCATTTTCGTCTTCTCATAAATTATGCGTATTTAAATTCTTAATAATATATTCGTAATACTATGATCGTATTAATATGTTCATAAATGTATTTTCGTAAAGTATTTCGTAAACTTTAATTAGTGAGTTCTGTTTTCGTAACATTTAATTCGTAAAATAATTTCGTTATTGTTGTGACTTGGGTTCGGGCTTAGGTCTATAAAATATTTTAAAATTTAGGTTTAGTTTCCAGGGTTTAGGTTTACGAAATGTCAAGTTGATTTGAGTTAGGGCTTAGGTCTATAAAAGGATAAGCATAATATATACTAATATACTAAGTTAATCTTACGATGATACATTTATGTATTTAGCTTTACGAACACAGTTTTTGAAAATGATTTTCGAAAGTAATAATGACGAATTATTATATTACGAACAGAATTTTACGAATTTAATTTTACGAACACAGTTTTGCGAACATAAAGTTGCGTACTTAAATTTACGTACGTATTATGGCATCCCAATTTTCTATATGCCGTATTCAACACCGTAAGCGGAATAATATAAATGTAGAATAAAACAAGTGATAACTAGTATATATGATATTAATATTTGCTAATTTTAGGCAAGTGTGCCTGTGGTTGTCGCTTGTCTTGTTCATTCGACCCTTGTAAGTAAATTATTTTTACTTAAATGCTACTCCCACATTTTCATCTATTAGACATCAATCAATTTACTCTCAATAAATATACAACATTTTCAAAACAAAAGAAAAAGACAACATTTTTTATGTTTATTTCAGCTGAATGCTACTTGTAAACTGAATTTTTCCTTGCTAGGTACACTACTAAGCAGATGTTATCTCCTAAGAGAAAATTAAAATTATTCCTATTCAAGTTTTGCGATATTGGCTGAACCATTGACCGAATCTGTGGATAGCAATAATCTTTGAGTTCTTGGGTAAATATTGCAGATTTTTTTGTTACTTGTTAATTCCATTGAAATTGCAATGAACAATTATTTTCAAAAACATTAACATTGTTAAAAAAGACCCTGAAACCATTATAAATGTTTGGTAATATTTCCTCGTGTCAATCTTTAAGTGAAATGAATTTTTAGATTTATCATGAAATTTAACTTATTAAAGCTTCAATATTGACGTGTAAATGAAGCTAGTTTAGTTCTTTGTTCATCTGTAAAAAAGAACCGAAATTTGATTCTGCTTTTGTTATTGTGGTGACCTTGTATATTATATCGCATTATTAGTGTTTGTTACTATTGAATTTAGTCGAAAATTTATCTAATAATAATTTAAATTGTAATAGCTTTTTTTAAAATTCCCAATATATGTTTCATTTTCCGAAATTTTGGTGAAAAAAATTATTGGTAAGTGATTGAGTACTTTTTGACTATCAAATCAAATTTTGTATGAGTCAGAAGTAATCATTTTTTCTTAATACTTTAGCAACTTAAAATTAAGGAATAATATATTTAGGTTGTAAATGGACTTGCATATTAGGCTGCTGGCCTATATTTTTGCTGGGTAAGCGCATTCTCAATAGACAAATTATTACTAAACTATTTAGTACTGCTGATCTTTATTGTTTTCATCTGCCGTCCTTCGTGCATTTTGTGAAAATGGTAATGATTTCTTAATGATAGTTTTGTCATATGAATTTGACAGTATTTTATATCCCTTTAAGCATAGGCCCTATTGAAATTATATGTTTGTTTTGCAATATAATGGATAGTTTCTAAGCTAAAACTGATCTTAAGTTTTAACTTTTATGTATATTGATCATCATATTAATTTTTGTATTTCCAAATTGTTTCTTTTCCTTGAAACTTTGAAATAAAGTGTTTCTTGACATTATTCTCAAGAAATACCGGAATTCTAATGTTAACCTGTCGGAAATTTTTGCACAAGCTTCTTATTACATGTTGATAAAATTTTATTCATTTGACCGTCAGAAATGCATGCATTAAAAATGTTCATGAACTCAAGCCAAGGTCACAAAAAAAATTTAGATGTGTTAAATGTATGATTGTTAAAAATCCAAAATTGACTAGTGTAATCTATGATAAAAGCTTTTAAAGAATAGTAAGTGCCAAGTAAATGAAAATGATCGTGGACAGTATTTTCCTACAGGGAACATTACAGAGTAAAAAAGTGCATTGATCTAAAGTGTGAGGAACCTATCTAGAAACTTTCATTTAGTACAAATTGACACCTAAGTGCATTTTACAATTTTAGCTTTAAAATTTTTTTTAATTTTTTTGGACTACATTCTTAACACTAGAAAGTCCAGCAACTCTATATCTTACGTTCATTCAGTTGTCAGAATTGACGCATTCAAGTAAAACTAACGAAACCAAAGCAAGTGAAAGAAAGGTGTCAGAAGAACAAAATATGCTGTTTTGCTATTTAAATTGTTATTACATGAGGCATTACAAATGCATTTAAGATGTGTAAAGTGGTCAAATTTGACTGCTCGGACTTTCTAGTGTTAATCGAATAATGGGGCACTAACCCATTTTACATTATCATTTTGGGTATTACACAATAAACTTGTGAATCTAAATGATGGATGATGTCATACCCTATAGCGATGAAAAAATAAACTTTAATGAACTATTTACATACTGGCATACAGACAATCTTAATGTAGGTCAATTCCTCAAAATAATGAATAACACTGTAGCAAATGATTATTTAATTATTTTGTCAATTTGATGAAACCAGAATAATACTTCTGCCCTTTAATTTAATTGTCAATCATTACTTGGTGATTTGCTGCTTGTGGTGTAATTGCAATAAAACTAAAATATGAATAGAACGATTATACAGTCAATATTGGCTTTTTAGGTTTAATTATTCAATAAAGTAAATTTCTGGTAAAACTTCATTATTAAGTTAATTTTTTGAATGAAACTCAGCAAGTTTGGTTGTATACAGGGTGTTTCAGAATTAATAACCCCTCTTTGACTATGAAAATTTCCCGCAAACCGAAACAATAAATCAACAAGAATACAAAATTGTATTTTCTATATAATAAAAAACATATTTATTCAACATAACCACCATTTGAGTTAATACATGCTAAACAACGATCAGCAAAATTATCTACACTATTTTGGAACATTTGCACGGGAATGGATTGGATTTCATGGCGAATTTTTTCTTCTAGGTCATCAATATCTTGAATGGTGTAAAAATAAACTTTTTCCCGTAGGTACCCCCATAAGAAATAATCACAGATTGTCAAATCAGGTGATCTTGCTGGGTAATGTGCCAAAGAGCCCTCTCTATCAATCCAGCGGTTATTAAGCTTGTAATTTAAATAATCTCTGACAGGTGTTCCAAAATGAGCTGGAGCTCCATCAAGTTGAAATATCAAGTTTCTTCTATGGCGGAAATATGGCCAGACATCTTCCTGAAGAATAGTAAGGAAAAATTCACTATTAACTGAATGGCGATACGTTCGAAAACAAACTAAGCCACCATGACCACATGCTGCAAAAACACCAATGGAAGGAGAATTAACCTTCTTGGGAATAATGATAGTAGGATTTTCTTCTCCATAAAAGAATGCACTATGCAAGTTCACATGACCATTGACATGAAAATTAGCTTCATCTGAAAAAATAATGCGATGAGTAAAGTTAGGATTATTTTCAACTTGAGTTAAAACGAAATGGCAAAAATTTAATCGTGCTTCAAAATCTTGTGGCTTCAGTTCCTGTTTCTTTTGAGGTTTCCATTTTTTGATGTGACTTTTTTTAATCGCTCTATTGATACTGGATACAGATACATATATATATATATATATATATATATATGATGTTCCTGGTTGGTCTGCGATTATTTTTTTAATTTTTTCAATGGTATCATCACCACTAGCGGAAGTTCGAACACCTTGACCTGGCCTGTTTTTTGATTAAGGAACCTGTTTCAATTAATTTTTCTTTCCAACGTTTAATTTGTTGATTATCAGGAACTGGAGTGCCATATTTCTGCTTATACTGTCGAGCACCTTCTTTCAAATTTCCAGAAGTTACAGCCCATGAAATAGCATAAGCTTTCTGTTCATTTGTGTAATTCATCATGTGACTTTATTGATAAATCAGAATTAATATTGCAGTCAAAATGATTTTGTTTAAAAATATTTAATCAATATATTTTGACTTATCAATGACCATAGATTTAATGAATATATTTTGACTTTTCATAGATTTTTGTTATCAGTGATTTGTTATATCTCAAAGAGAGGTTATTAATTCTGAAACACCCTGCATACAGGTATAAAATAGTGGATTTTACGCTTAAAGGGTATAACAATACAAACACAAAAATATAACATAATAGTGATAATACTAGAGAATTTAAAGTTTTTGTAACAATTGCAAAATGGCGTGTAAAGTAATTCCACCGTGACGAACCAGCATGCTGGAAATTGCAGCAGTAACAACGAAAAGACTTATTATTGAGAAAATCAAAATTCAATAAAGGAAACAAAGGAAAAAAATTGAAAATAACAATCAAAATTTAAATAAAATGAAACAAAAACAAAAAGCTAAATTAGCTTGTTTATCTTGCATGAGCGGATCACTTAAAGTTCGTTGGCAAGATCTCCTTGCAGCCTGGTGCATTTGCATGTCAGAATATTTCCAGCATCACTAAAACTTCTTTCAGATTGAGTTTCGGTTGCAGCAATACCTAAGTAGCAACAAGCAATAACTTTAAGATAAGGAAAAGCTGATTCCCTCCAAAAGTTTTAAACATTAATGGTTTTCCTGTTTGACGTTGTTTCAATGTACTTGACGTAACGGGCATATTCATCAGCTTGCTGATGGAATTGATCATCATCCGAGTCTGAATCAAAAAATGATGGTGCATTTCTTAAAGCTTTTGATGGAGGTGAGATGTTTGATGAATTATCCGCGTTTCATTGATATGTGCACGAATTTGCTTTTCTGCAATTTTTTTCAAGTTTTTGTCAAAGGGGATCTAGAAGAGTTGCGATATAATAATACGCAGTTAATTTTTGCCAGCTTTTTTCTTGTACGTAATGCTTCAGCATTTTACTGAGATTAAAACAGCCATTCTCACTATCAACCGACTCCAGCTTTGTAATAAGTTGTTTCAAGACAGGGATAACCAAATTAATTGTTGGTTTTTGTTCTTCCAATAAGATTTGCGTTGCCTCAAAAACAAATTCAATATGTCCATCAAGTCTTTCAGCAAATGTTGTTTTAGATTCGCAAATTTGTCAAGATATTCTTTTTCGCACATTATGCCTTATATTTTGTCATAATTCTTTTCTATACAAGAAAACATGTAAAAGTGCGTATTCCACCGTGTTTCCACTTCTTGCTTCATCTTTGTTGGCAATCTATTGTTCAATCCCACTTGCTTGAAATAGAGCACATTATCCTTATCTGAAGTAACAAGTTGTGCAATTTCACCTTTCTGCTTTCCAAGTACAGTTTGTAAGCTGTATCTAGGTCATGACCTACGCAAGAAATTCGATCAAAAGCGCCGGTAACAGTAGATATAAGCTTTCTATTACTATTGGTAGTACATGGAGGAGACAACTTGAAACTCGAGAGATCAACAATGGGTTCCATTTTCTTTTTGATATCAAATAGAATATTGTATGCGTGCTTTGATTCCATGTCATATGACTGAACTGCTAGAGTACCAGATATTTTCTCAAAATCAGAATTAATCATAGAGTAGTTAATATCAGTAAATTGTTCATTAGCGTATTTCAAAGTCCAATGATCAACTTGAATCGAATCAGGACAAACTGTTAATGAATCCAGTGTAGACTTAATCTGATTCATTAGCAAATCTTTCAAAGCAGTTTTAGCAGTCTCATAGTATTGTGGTAAAACCCGACGCAATAATTTAGAATGATGCAAAAAAAATTATTAACATCAATAGAACTGTATTTGTTTCCCATATCTACAAGCGATTGTGCCATAGATAAGAATCCATGACAGTTTTCGATTTAACCGGCGTTTTTCCGACTTTGGAAGATGTGATGATGATGATGATGATGATAACGATTTCGGCTTTGATAAAAAATTCTGAAATACAGTTTTATAAAAATTTGCAGAATGATGTCGCATCAGACATGACTTTAAATGGCGGTGAAGCGAAGTAGTTACATCAGATGCCTTATAGCTATATATGTGAAGATAAGAATTACATGCAACATATTCAAATATAATATTGTTGTTTGATAATTTGCTGATACATGAAAAAGATTTCTATATGTCTTTCTTACCATTTGGATTCTTAATCAGTTTTCCCATGTTAAATATTAAAGATCAATTTCATGCCATGTTAGTTGAAAGTGCAATAGAAATGTTATTTGAATTCCATTTTGATACCAAGTCAGATATTTGTAAACAAAAAATAATATGCTACCTCCAACACTAAGTGCAAATAAAGAAATCTGTGTAGTAACAAACTTCACTGTAGTAGACGCAAAATGAGCCAATCAGTAGACGATAATGATTAGATTAATATAATAGTAGACTAAATTAGTATACTATCCAGCATTAATTGCTGAATGATATGCCTCCAATGAGCAATTATTAATCTCTGCAAATGAACAAACAATAAATCACAGCCATATTACATGCAAACAAATGCATTGCAGATTATTCATATAGCCCAACGCACTTCCCATTTAGCCACCACCAGTGGACTACTGATGGAGAAGTAGTGGCAGTAGTAGCAATTGCAGCCACCAGTGGGCCAATAGTGACTTCTGATTTACTTTTAATCATAAATAATATATGAGCTAGTGCTTGCAAGTAAAATATTATTCATTATTGTGCTTGTTAGATCTCATAAATATAAAAAATTCATTGTGAAGAGCTTTTTTGCAATTTTCTATTTGCAAAAGTCATAAGATATATGTGCAGAATGAAATTTTAAAATAATTCATTCATGATTATTTCCAGGCGTTGAAATTAATGTCTACATGAGTACTTAAAATTGGGCAAATGTTATTTTGAATAATTATTGGTAAAAAATAATGGTTAAAAATTGCAATTTCTTGTTATTGCTTATAATAAAGAAATTCTTTCTATTTTCCCCAAATTAAAATCAACATAAATGGTAAGCTTGCTAGTATTTCCTTCAACCCTTTGTTGGGCTGCATTAATTTAAACTACAATGTTTAAACTGTTTATCCATAATAAAGTTTGCTATTGTTACATTTGAGACATTGTTTTGATGCCAAAATCATACTTTTGCCACCAGTTAGCCACTGTTGGTGGTCCACTGATGCATGGGCGGCCAAATCCACCAGTGGGTCACCATTTCTGCCATTGGTGGTACACCAGTTGTTGGCTACTTGGGTTGCACAATAATCATGTGATTTCATTATGTACCTGTAAATTACTCCAGATCCAATAAAACTTTTTTATCAGCTGTTCACTCAGCTGTTAAATTTACCTGTGGTAGAGTTAAGATATAGTAAAGTTGTGATTTGAGATATAGCAAACAGAATTGTAAACAGAGATATTGTGTTTTGAGATATAGTAAACAGAATAGACTTACAATACTTTTATCTTTTCTTCAATATGCCAGCCCGTGGCCCGCCCGAGCCCGCGGGTATTGGGTCAGCCCGCACACCACTATCATATAGCTTAAATTATATTATTAATATAAAGATTAGGTGAAAGTGAAGATAAAGTCCGCATATTCACAAAAAACTATAGGGACTTTCACAAACGATTTCAAAAATAAAGAGAAGGATTTCAAGCATAAAGAGTAAAATTTCAGAAATTAATCATTCGAATAGAATTGAAAAAAAATAATATACAGCAATAAATGCCTCAGAATCACATAAGTAAGTTACAGCATGACATTCCTAGGAAAAAATCATTTTATAACAAATGCCTTAA
>CABFPE010000235.1:695060-713717 GCA_900660155.1 Hofstenia miamia | reverse complement strand
AAATTTATAAGAACAGAAAAATAGGCTAATAAATGCCTCTGGTGAATATATTGATATCAAAGTCAAACTAGAAAAAACACTGATATGGATAGTAAATACCACATTTCAAGTGGTAGGGGAAACACATAAAATCATCACAACTACAGATGAACCAATACGTCTACCCTGCAGAAGAGTGGCATAGCATATAAAAAACTGCATAGATTTCAGAAAACTAAATGACATCACCAAAAAAGATGCGTATCCACTCCCAAGGATCAGTGAAATAATATACAAACATTACAAGAAATTATAGCACAAATTGTTGTAACCCTCTAACAGCAAAACAAAATGACGCAATCAATTATGTGATAATAAAACATACTTCTTGAAATGAATATTGTCTTTTTTCTTAAATGCGTTTTTGTGTCTCCAGCATTTAAAAATCAAATATTGATAAAACTTGCAGATGAATTTAGCTGAGTATCTATTATACAAATTGCCGGAAAAAATTTGTCTTGATCCTCTTCAATAATCAATAATTTAAGGTATTTCTCATGTTCACACGACTTAACTCTTAAATTCATTAAATGCAGAATTGACTCAAGAAATTTAAATGATACAGATAAGATCTTTACATTATTTTATACTATTAGCAACAACCAATTAGAATTGATGATGTAATTGAACAACTGGTATTTGGCATTTTCATGAAATTAAATTCAATTGCATCTACTTCATTTTTCCCTTTATAAATTGACATATGGGATAAAATTTTTTGCAAAATTTTGACTCGTGAAGAGCTATGGCTAAGAACAAATTTTTTTTTGCATTGCATAGTAAACCATTTGCATTGAAATAATTGATGATGAGCTAGTTAATCTATTAATTTGTAAAAAACCTCTTTCAATTACAGTTAAGCATAGTGTATAATCTATGCTGCACTTTCACTAGTTATTTGATGACGTCACATGGCACTGTTTAAATTTCTTGTAATGGCAAGTAAATACAAATACTACACTTGCCTAGACTTATGAAAAGCATATTGGCAGGTACCAATGGAACTGAAAGACATAACACCCTATGGGTTGTTTGAATGGATGTACATGGCATTCAGGTTATGCAATGCACCAGCTAGATTCCAGAGATACATCACAAAAGTACTAAAGCAAAACAATAAGAAGGTGGAAGAAGGAATAAATGCATATATAGATGATATACTAATAGCAAACAACACAATTCCCAAACACATGGATAAACTGGACAGAAAACTGAAAATTGTATATAACACAGGATTACAAGTGAATTGGAAGAAATGCAAAATTCTAAAAATATATAACACAGGATTACAAGTGAATTGGAAGAAATGCAAAATTCTAAAAACACATGTAGTGTTCCTAGGAAGAGAAATTGAAAAGGGAACAAAAACATAAGTAGTCCTAGAACAAAGAAAGACCTCCATCAAATAATGGGTTTTATCAATTACTACAGGTCATTTATACCAAATGTGGCTCAAAAGACAACGAAAATGACAGTGCTATTGAAAAAATCCGCGGTATTCAAATGGACATGGAAGGAACAGAAACAACTCAAAAACATAAAAAATGAATTAGCTAAATTACCATTGCTCAATACCCCAGAGTACGACAAAGAATTCATACTAGACTGTGATGCCAGCAATGTAGCAATAGGCGCATGCCTCAGCCAAAATTAAAACAAAGTGAAGAGAACTATGGATCAACAAAATTAGATACTTTCTAATATGACAAACATTTAAAGTATGCACAGATAACAGTGGCTTAGCATGGCTTAAAAAATATTCCAGAGACAAATCGTCCATACTCTCAAGATGGATAGAATACTCAATGAATTCAAGTTCACAATTGAACACAGAAAAGGAATGTTACATAAAAATGCAGACTTCTGTACAGCAATAACAGAATATCAATGAGACATAGAAAAAATGGAGGGAGAAAGAAAACAGTTCGAGTTCCTATTGCACAATGAATATGAAAACCTGCCAGACATCAACACCAACAAAAAGGGCAAAACAATAATGCCTATAATGATAAAAGAAGAAATAACTGAAAACAAAATCATTGAAAAACAACGCACTGACATCATCCTGAAAGAAATAATAGGAAAAATAAAGGATGAAAGCAAATCACTAGGGAAAATAGAAAAAAGCTACTTTCAAAGGTACAAATGGAAACTAAACAATAACAGACTAATATATGCACAAGGTAAGTCAACAAGTATAGCAATACTGGAATACTGCAAAAGAGAGTTATTCAGAAAAATACATGAAAGTGGTCACATGGGAATAATACAAATGGAATCAACATTCAATGTACTCTCCATAACAATAGCAATAAGAAAGGCAGTGGAAGATGTAATAAATAAATATATGACATGCCAAATTAACAACAAAACTCATTTCCCACAACAAACAGCACTATTAGAAAAAATCGTAGCAACAACACCCAGCCAGTTAGTACATGTAGACATAGAAAAACTATTGCAAGATGATGAAGGCTATCACTACATTCTAGTTTTAGTGGACAACTTCACCAAGTATGCTAGAATGATACCTTTAGACTCCACTACTGTGAAAATAGTACCTGAAAAATATAAAAGAATGGATCCTGAAATTCAGCCCAATGGAAACAATTGTATCCAACTGCAGAGTTCAATTTGAAAGTAAACTATTTGAAGAGATGACAAAATTGAGGGAGATAATAACAGAAAAAACCACGGCAGATCACCCTCAAGCAAATGGAGCAGTTTAAAGAACAAACAGAATCATGATCAAACTAATAAGAGTACTAACTTCAAGAGTCAGAGGAAGAGACTGCATCAAGTCATTGAAATGGTGAAATAATTCTAAAACACATCAGTACACACAACCACAGGAGTAACACCATACAAAGCCATGTACAGTAGAGAAGCAGCAACACCTATATCAATGCAATATCACTCATACTCTGACAAACCAGTCAATGAATACATAAAAACAATAAAAAATCAAATTACAGGAATACATGAGCGATGTGCCACAAGACAAAAAGATCTGCAACCAGACAAGAATGGAACTTCAACAAGAAAATATATGGCAAACCACACAAGATGGGAGACAAGGTTTACACATACACACTACTGAGAATACAAGACATAAACCAGGTGAGAAAATTAAAAACACAGTGGTCAGGGCCATTCACCATTACACAAACCTTACTGAACAATAACTATAAACTAAATGACAGAAGAATTTTACACTTCCAAAACCTGAAAAGAGCAACCATAGATAGACATAGAACAAGTAACACTAGACAAAAATGCACAATTCAAAATTATAAAAAATAACAATGGTACACACAACAAAATGCAAGACTTAGATAGTGTAGCTGAGGAGGAATTCAAAGAAGAATACATACCTCAACAAAACAACAGTGAGGTTGAAAGAAGAATTATGCCCCATAGGCCTGCAAAAAATAAATCTAAATGTGACCCTGAAATATGGAATATAAATTTATTAACTGAATTTAGGCTAGAAAATGAAGAGACCAATGAGAAGCCAGAGTTGATAACCACTGAAGAGCAGAAGAGTGTGGAGAAGTACTCCACAATCTGTTTGTTGAATAAAGGACATGAGGATGGAGACAGCATCAACCAGCAGTAATAAAAACTTTAAATCTTTATGATCTGATTGTCAACTAAAGGGCATGAGGACAAAACACTCAACAACCAGAGGAAAACAAATCAGAAGAAGAACTCTGCAATCTGATTACCAATTAAAGGGTATCAGGATGGAGTCACAAGGAAAAACAAAAACTCAGAAAATAACACCCTCACCCAAATGTCATTTAAAGGGCAGGCAGATAAACAAGGGTCAATAGCAACATACTGAGCATCAACTAAAGGGCGCAAAATTACAGCCACTGATAAAACAACTGGAAACACACTCCCCAGCCTCCAGCAAAACTTGATGCCAACTAAGGGTCAGAGAGACAACAGTTAAGCCTACCAGTCTTCATTTGCAAATAAAGGCAAGAGTTACCAAGATTTGCAATCAATTAAAGGATCCAGATATCAAACAAATTAGCAATGAATCAGAAATGGACACCTCTAAACAACTATCAACAAGCTTGCTCCCCAATACAACAAGAAGCTTGGAAGAATTCTCTCATAGGCAACTCTCCACAACCACAAAATCATCCAGATCAAAAGGAATGTGAGAGTAGAATGACAAAAGTAAAAAGAGAAAGAATACACCCCTACTTCATTGCCAACAGGAGAATGTGATACAGTTCCCATGACAATCTATTCCCAGAGACCAAAAGATTCATAAAAAGCAATGTAGCAGTGAAAGACGGTGATGGGTCTGCAATTCCCATAGTGATTGATTAGAACAACCATTCCACATGCAATACAATAATATCATACAAAGAAGAGATGATAGACAATTTTAATCATCCATACCTGAGAAGCACAGTACACATAACATTTGACAATCAGTTCATGTTAAAAGATGTACAAAAACTGATAAAGAATAAAGAAAAACTAACTGATAGGTGTGAACAAGTGAACCTAGAAAGAAATGAAATAAAAGCTTGAAGCAAATTCAAAGACATGCTGAGAATAGCAAAGAACCATCACACAAAAATGATTATCATCACAGCAGAACATTCAACAGAAAATATTCCATAATTCATAACATTGATGACAGAAAATCTTGAAAACGTCTTCACCATAGAAACCAAAATGGAAATGATATCAGAGCTCATAAATATAGACTTACAAATCAATGCAGTGATGCCAGCACAAAGGCTCAGGGTAGAACCAAAAATAGCTACCAACATGTTTTACCAAGTAAAAACAATGGAAATTACAGGAATGGGAAAACAACTAGAGTAGATAGGCAACATTTATCTAAAATTTATCATGAATCAAACACCTGAGCATCTCAAACAAATCAAAGATGTATGGAGAGACATGAAAGTCAAAAAGCCCATACATGAAGAATGGCTACTCATTGACATCAAGTCGCCATTAAAAACATACCACAAAACCACCAAGCAGCGCTGCATGAAATAAGGAGAGCATATGAGATGGACTACAAAAGAAATTTCAAAAACAGTATTATCAAAGAACCAAATGCATCAACATCACAGGAGAACATCAATAGGAAATATTCCATAATTCATAACATTGATGACTTGAAAACGTCTTCACCATAGAAACTAAAAAGAAAATGACATGAAACATGAACTCATAATATCAACAAACAAATCAATTCAGTGATGGATGCACAAAGGCTGAAGTTAAAATCACAAATAGCTACCAACATGTTTTACCAGATATTCCAAAAATATTTCACAAGACTACTAACACAACAACACACCTTGGGAAGACCAAGCATAGTAGAACTTGCCAACAAGACAGGAATATGTCCTAGTCAAATATATATACTCAGTGATGAAACACACAAGTATATGTGGGGAGTGACGTCAAATACAAAACTTAGAGCTGTAAAACAGCAAACATGGATAATAACAAGAAACCTAGTGAGAAGAGAACAAGCTGAAACACTAGACGTGATAAAGAAAATAGAAACAGTTGGTGTAAAACAAATAATTATGAAAGAAATGAGATGGTTCCTAAAGAAATATCCACAATGTGTGTACACAAAAATAATAAAATGAACAGAGATAATGAGAAAAGAAGGTCAAAACCACCCAATCAAAATAATTGAGATGGTGAGCAAATCACAAGAAGAAATGCAGCTAGAAGATACGCTTCTACAGTCAACCACAATAGCACTAACACCTAACACCCAAAGCGAAATTGACAAAATCAACATCAAGAAGTGGGGTGACACAACACCCAACAAAATCTCTTGGGTAGATGCAGACAATGAGAGACTATTAGTCAAGATAACTGTCAAGTGTGAACAAAAAATGATATAGTTCAACGAGTATATGGAGAAGTATATGAAAAAGATACTAACTCACTCATAAAACTACTGTGCACAGAAGCCTTCACCTAAAGAGAACTAAAACAAATGTTGGAACCACAAAATCAACTCACATTAGATATAGAGTGCATCACCTCAAAACTAGTCATCTGACCAGAAACAACACAAAATCTAATGAAAAATGGTTTAACAAACTCATTTTGGGAAAATATAAAGAAGGCAAAGAATAACTATCCAGTAACATTTGGCATCACAACTAAATCAAAAATGGAAGGCTCATACCAAACAATAGAAAGTCACACAATGACATTGCTGTTACAGTGTACCCCACCGCCAATCATATTTATACCAATGCTTCTACCAACATGGAGATTAAAGAACAAGAAAGTGGCCAAAGCTGAATGGCACATATGTAAACACACTACAGCAGACAGAAGACAAAATAAAAGACAAAAGATACATTAAATTTAAAGAAATGCTGCTACAAAGTGACAACAAAGAAAGGATATATATAGAGGAGACCTCTACAAAGAAGGAGAGCTGATACACAAACAAATTGGAAAGGTACACAGCAAAATAGAGAAACACACCACAAAGACAGTGATACTGTTTTCAGGAATCAATGAAATAGTTTGGGGAGAACTGTGGAGCACAACATACAGATATTATGACGTGATGCAAGAGTAAAAACCATAACAATGATTTGACTCGGAAAAAACAATCCTGAAGAAATCACAAGAGAGGAAGTGCAGAACAACATAAGTGCATTTTACAATGAAGCTTCAGTCTTGAAATCACTACCTACAATCCACATATGAATTCTTTTACCTGGAAATGTCAATACACCCAGATCTAGCACATACCAGCAGAGTAGATGCAATTATGACTTATGATCTCTATAAAAGGACTATGTCTATATGACAAATACTATGCAGAATTCACTAATAAGCTCAATGAACTCAGAAGTATGTGCACCATATCCAAAGTGCTACAAAACCCGTCATTCATCAAACACAAAAAGATGCTCATGATGGAAAAAGAAGTAGTCCTGAAACTAAAAAAAGACGAGCAATATCAAAATCTCAATTGGGAAATGCCAGAAGCAAACAATCTAATAAGAGCAGTGGAGATGGTCCATGGACAAAGAGTGGTCATCCTTAATTAGCTATGCTGGAGGGGAGTGTGGCATAATCCATGTGTGGTCAAATAAAGAGAAACTAAGGACATGAATAAGACTAGCAGTATAATAATTTGATTATAATGTAAACACGTGGTTATTATCATTTGATTATTTTGTACAATTTTATACAGTGTAGTTTTGATACTCACATGAGCTAATTATTGCTGATGTTGCACAAAAATTAGCAGACAAAGAAAAAGAGGGAAAACTGTCAACCACTTTAAAGAACCAGTACTTGCCGATTGTTTAATTGTTTACAAAAATTTATTATAAATACGCAGTAATGGTTGTGATTGTGATAAACAAATTTGACTGGATTTACTCTGTAATTTTTGTTCAGGTTATTTAATTATATTAATGGAAAGCTAAATGTTTGAGCATGAGAGTAGTCTGCAGGTTGTCCCCAGATCCGGCTAAAGGTATTTCAGAGCACCTGCACGATCCAGCCTTTCAAAAGTGCGGTGCCACCAGCAGCTGGGAGTTCTGACGTGCTCTTAGGTTAGGGTTATGATTAGAGGTTTTATCTGTTGTAGCTTTCCCCTCAATTCATTCACAAATAATACATGTCTCTGATAACTCAACATAGGCTAACCCTTTTTAGATCCAAATTCTCTATTCCTAATAAT
Organism: Hofstenia miamia; assembly: GCA_900660155.1. NCBI lineage: Eukaryota > Metazoa > Xenacoelomorpha > Acoela > Hofsteniidae > Hofstenia > Hofstenia miamia. The sequence continues at coordinate 705,958 of CABFPE010000235.1, read as the reverse complement.
AAAACTTATTTTACATATGAGGTGCCTATGAGCCCTGATCACTGCCAGTTGGCTGACATTGTTGATAGTGTTACTGTATTAGATTGTATCTCAACTGACCAACCACTGACCACTTCCTACTTTCCATTGGCAGCATTGATTACTCACATGTATCCTAGGTTCTCATGTACACTTATAAATGTAGGAATATTATATGTAAGGAAATATAGTATAATAAGCTAAAGTGTCCCCATTGCACTATCATTCCTTATTTTCTCAATGACGATAACAAGGGTAATCAATGCAATAAATTACTAGGTTACAAAACACACAAATTCACTGAGAACACTGTCCATGCACTGTGAGTCACGTAGGCGAATACTGAAGTTTCCCCAAAGAACAGAGCAGTTGCTAAGTTTTACCAAGTTGGAATTCTCTTCTCTTGCATGGTTCTGCGTCAGGTCTCGACCCTGTAACATCACGTACTCCCAACCTAAACAGAATGTCATAGTTAATAAAACCAGAGTCGCTGGATTAACAATAGTATGATATGATCGGGAGTGATTATGGAATCCCTCACCCCTTTGGCATAAAGAAAAAGAACAAATGTTAGTCCAATTATATCTATTTCGCTCGAATTAAGGGTTGACAAGATTCTACAGTACTTGATACATTATTTAGGTAATACTTTCTAACATCAAATGGTGATACTGATGTATTTTCTAATTGTTAAACTAAATTTATATTTTTGTTTTGCAAGGTATAATTGCTAGAAGTACCAATTTTTTTGTATCTAGCAAATTAGATTCATCAATGACCATTTTTCTTTTTCCTTTTATAATTCTTTGTTTTTATCATTAACTTAATATGAATTCATTTTGCTCTTCAAAGAAATGAATTGATATAAAGATATACTTTCAGGCGTTTCAATTTTAAAATATCCAGGTATGTTTTTAAATCTTTCAACAAATATTTCATGATCTTTATCAACATTACTGAAATCAAATAATTCATAATCATTATAAGTGTTTTCAAATCATAAACTATATCTTTAGTTTTCTAAATTTAAAATGAAACTATCTGTATTCAAATATTTCATGGTTATTACATTTTTCCAGAAAATGGTTGCCAAGGCATCATAATATGTTTCATGCATTAAAAGATTTAATAGTTCTAATACTGTAAAACCAAAATATATTGGTTTCTTAAACATTAATTTAGCTTGTAATAATATACCAGAAAATCAACAAAATCATTTAAAATTCTAGTTTACTTTGTTCCTTAATTATTTTTGTGAAATCCGTCCTCTAGCATTTTCACAGGTTTTTACAAATAATGCATTATTTAAAAATTTGCAAAAATCTTTTTCAAAACTATTTTTTGCTTTTGAGCACATGTTGGTGTTATGAACATTAATGTCTCCAACACAAAACGCCGTGCCAAACAACTACAAACAGATGCAGGTATGCTTATTTTAGGAACCTCTATGTATCAATACCTAAAAGCACCCGCCCTACTTAAGAAAGACAAGTTTCCGTACATTCATATCCTGAACCACCATGACAGAAACAATTAAAGAATACATGCCGGCCGGCAACATTAAAAAATACTCGTCACCATTGGCAGAAATGATGTAATGCAACACAAATCAGAGTACACTATTTTATTTAAAAATTTAATTAACGCTTTAAAGCAAATTTTAAGGTCTGCTGTAATTTTTGTAGGAGAAGTCGCACCTTTTCCAGATGATAGCACGTTGAATAAAAAGATTCAAGAATTTAATTTTCTTATCCAGCAAAACGCGAAAATTCTAGGGTATACCATTTTTAACAACTTTCAATCTTTTTTTAGGACATAACATCAACTGTAAATTATTTGCTCAGGATGGTATCAATTTCTCTAGAAGAGGTTACTCAACACTAGCGTGAAAGATTAAAGAATGAGTAGAAATATCAAATCCTTTAAAAAATACTACACATTAAAAACAACTGATAAATGTTTCTTATTCTCCTCACAAAAAATAGTCGAATTATTTCATCGAGCATTTGGAAAATGAATTGGGTTTAGCTGTTTATGAAAATAAAGACATTGTTTTAATGAGACACTACAACATTAATTATGTGTGTACCGAGATGTCAAGATGTTTACTAAGAATACCTCAATGTTTACTCTGAATACCTTCCCTCGGGATTACCACAAGAGTGGCACAATATCACAAGGGTACTTGCAAATTAGAGTATACATGCTTTTTACAGTTAATGACTTTTAACAATACATTTCTTAATCATTTAAAATTGAATCATTAAAACCTCAACCACTTGATATTGATCTCCGTGGAATGCCAGAAATGGAAGTGCGACTACTCATTAAAGGAAAGACTCATAGATTTCCTATCAGTAAACGGAGTCCCCAAACAATCCGTTTGGTTCTATGGAATTTAAGGAATTTGCACATGAGCTTGGAATTAAAGTAACCAACAGCAGCCCAAAGTACCCCTAATCCAAAGTACTCGCCAAGAAAGAAATAAAATTGTTTAAAGTCTATTTAAGAAAGGGAATGACTTCCGGCTTTCATTATTGGATTTTAACATTACATCCTTAGTATTCAGTCAATTCTCCCCAGCACAACTGTTTTATAGCAGATGATTAAAATCAAATCAATTAATGAAGGGAAAATCCTACTAAAACCAAAAGTAATAGGGAATATCTTCAAGGAGGAAGAAGGAATATCAGGCTCAACAAAAGAAAACATACGACATGAAATTAAGGGATCTTTGCGGTTTGGAAAAAAGAGCAATTGTTAGGATTGTGTCACTCAACAACTCTATTGGCAAGGTTGTGAAACAGGTGAAGTCACCACCATCATATACCATCAAAGAGGGCAACAGAATTATTCACAGAAACTGACGACATTTAATTCGATTATTCTGGAAAAAAGAAAGCAGAACATGAGACTATTCATTTGCAATGAAAAATGGAAACAGATGATATAGAGAGAAACAAAAATGAAAAAGCTAAGGAATAATCGTCAGAGGTTAGTAATAGCCAGATGCTACAGCATCAGTCAAATGATATAATTCCTCCTCTAAGGAGATCAAAACGTAATTGACGTATTCCCAACTACTGTGGATGTCCAGTCCGCCTGGCATAGCAACCATCTAAAAAAGATAAATGTACTGAGATGTCAAGACGTTTACTAAGAATGCCTAAGTGTTTACTAGAACACCTCCCTTCGGGGTTATCACAAGACTGGCACAATGTCACAAGGGTACTTGTAAATTAGAGTATAAATGCTTTGTAGAATTAATGACTTTTAACAATACATTTCTTAATTGTTTTAATATACTTCATTACAATTTGGACCAAAAAGAACGATGTAAAATTGACATTTTGCTAAATATGTTTCATCTAAATATTGTTAAGAAAATTACGCCGGCAAGGGTGACTGCAATGAGTAGCATGCTGATTACTTCATAGTGTCAGATAATGAATTTTCAAAACTTAAGCAAGGGAAAATCCTACTAAAACCAAAAGTAATAGGGAAAATCTTCAAGGAGGAAGAAGGAATATCAGGCTCAACAAAAGAAAACGTACAACATGAAATTAAGGCATCTTTGCGGTTTTGAAAAAAGAGCGATTGTTAGGATTGTGTCACTCAACAACTCTATTGGCAAGGTTGTGAAACAGGTGAAGTCACCACAATCTTATACCATCAAAGAGGGCAACAGAATTATTCAAAGAAACCGACGACATTTAATTCGATTATTCTGGAAAAAAGAAAGCAGAACACGAGACTATTCATTTGCATTGGAAAATGGAAACAGATGATATAAAGAGAAACAAAAATGAAAAAGCTAAGGAATAATCGTCAGAGGTTAGTAATAGCCAGATGCTACAGCATCAGTCAAAGGATATAATTCCTCCTCTAAGGAGATCAAAACGTAATCGACGTATTCCCAACTACTGTGGATGTCCAATCCGCCTGGCATAGCAACCAGCTAAAAAAGATAAATTTACTGAGATGTCAAGACTTTTACTAAGAATGCCTAAGTGTTTACTAGAACACCTCCCTTCGGGGTTATCACAAGACTGGCACAATGTCACAAGGGTACTTGTAAATTAGAGGATAAATGCTTTGTACAATTAATGACTTTTAACAATACATTTCTTAATTGTTTTAATTTACTTCATTACAATTTTGACCAAAAAGAACGAGGCAAAATTGACATTTTACTAAATATGTTTCATCTAAATATTGTTAAGAAAAATTACGTCGGCAAGGGTGACTGCAATGAGTAGCATGCTGATTACTTCATAGTGTCAGATAATGAATTTTCAAAACTTACGCATTTTACTGCTGAATGTCCGTTCTCTGAATCAGAGAACTAAAATTATGGTTGACTCTAGAAAATTGCACAAGATACTAATTCTATGATCGCACATTTTATTTCAATCATTGAAAAGCATTTTAATATTTTCTGTAAAGAAAAGAAGATCTTAAAAAAAATTTTAAAAATTCTTCCTCTAATTATAACAAATCTAAACCTTGGTTATCTGATTTATGCAAAAAAATGGATTATATAAAAGAACAATTCTTTTAAAAATTTCTCATTTAAAAAACTAGGGAACATTTCCTAGCTTATAAAAATGCAAGAAAATTTTTAAGTATTGAAAATCTTAAATCTTTTAATAAATATATTAAAATGAATTCAAAATTTTACCAAACCAAATAGAAGCTCATTCATGAAATTGCTAACACTGGAAAATTCAAATCTACAATCATTGATGAGATTAGAAACTCTGATGGGAACTCATTTCAAATGATCTTGATTTTACGAACGAAACATTTGTTAACTTATGAAAATTTAAAGGATCCTATATCAAATATCAATAACCAAATATTAATAGTATAATACCCCAATTCATTTTTCGTTTTTCGACTACGTACGAAATTATTAAAGCAAATAATAAACTAAAACCCAATAAATCTATGGTCCATCTAAAACTCCTTCCTGGATATAAAAACAACTGCTTCTAAATTTCATCTTCAACAAATCCTTAAAACAAAACAACTTTCTAAAATGCTTGAAACAAGCATATATTACTCTGGTTTCAAAAAGAAAGATGTAACTTTAGCTATTAATTATAGGCTGATCTCAATTACTTCATCAATGTGTAAAATTTTCGAACAACTCACATAATCAAATTAGTGACCACTTTTCAAAACACCAATTAATGTCAAAAACACAATTTGGTTTCTGAACGAATTTTTCAACTGATGATGCTCTTTTGTATGCTACTGAAAATTAGTGATCATCTCTTGACACTGACCAATTTGTTGCAGTGGCCTGCTTCGATCTTTCAAAAGCTTTTGACTATTAATCATGATATCTTATATATTAATTAGAAAAGCTAGGATTTTCTGAAAGTAGCGTTAAATTAATATCTAGTTATCTAACTAACAGAATTCAGTGCGTCAAATTAAATAATACTTTCTCTAATTGGCTATCTTTTGAAAACGGAGTACCATTCTAGGATTGCTACATTTTACATGTATGTAAATGACATGCAGCAAGTAATTGTCAATTGATTCAATATGCTGATGATACAACATGCATTTTTAGTGGAAATACATCCTTAAATCAAGCGATGAATGAAGGAAAACAAAATTGTTCTAAATTTGAGTAGAAATATTAACATACACAAATTGAACAACAACAGCGAAAAAAATGAATTTTGCATTGTGAATCCTCAGAGAAATGTGTATTACTACCAAATGTTTCACTTACTTTTAATAACGCCCCCATCAATCTCCCCTAAAGAATCCTTCAAATATCTAGGCATAACAATTGACTCAAAATTAACATACAAACTGCAAGAAAAATAAATCTTAAAGCACATGGCAATGAGTGTCAAAACAATATCACAAGTAGCTGAACATTTACCCTCTGTCAATATTATTCAATTCTTTCATGCTTTAGTCATGAGTCATCTTAATTATGCAAGTACACTTTTATCAAATTTAAATGAATCATTATTAAAAACAACTTGCAATATAATTAAAATGAGCATTGAATGTTTTTCAGAAAAATTCCTCAAACACAAGAAATTACATTTTGTCATCCATACTGTTTCCAAATCAGTTTTTTATTTTAACATTTTTTTAAATAACATCAGTTACCTCCTTATAATTCAATACCATTTCCAAACTTTTGTCATTTGCACAATGTAAGAACTAATCATTATACTAGCATTAAATTTTGTTAAAAAATCAAGCAGCGACATGCATCCTTAAATCAAACAATGAATGAAGGAAAACAAAATTGTTCTAAGTTTGAGTAGAAATATTAACATACACAAATTGAACAACAACAGTGAAAAAAATGAATTTTGCATTCTGAATCCTCAGAGAAATGTGTATTACTACCAAATGTTTCACTTACTTTTAATAACGCCTCAATCTTCCCTAAAGAATCCTTCAAATATCTAGGCATAACAATTGACTCAAAATTATCATACAAACCGCAAGAAAAATAAATCTTAAAGCACATGGCAATGAGTATCAAAACAATATCACACGTAGCTGAACATTTATGCTCTGCCAATATTATTCAATTCTTTCATGCTTTAGTCATGAGTCATCTTAATTACGCAAGTACACTTTTATCAAATTTAAATGAATGATTATTAAAAAAAACTTGCAATATAATTAAAATGAGCATTGAATGTTTGTCAGAAAAACTCCTCAAACACAAGAAATTATATTTTGTCATCCATACTATTTCCAAATCAGTTTTTTATTTTAACATTTTTTTAAATAACATCAATTACCTCCTTATAATTCAATGCCATTTCCAAACTTTTGTCATTTACACAATGTAAGAACTAATCATTATACTAGCATTAAATTTTGTTAAAAAATCAAGCAGCAATAAAATTAAAATGATTAAGAGTGTAATTATATATATATATATATATATAAGCTTTGATTCCTAGAAAACGTCATCCCTTATAAAAAGATTGGGCAGAATTTGAGAATCATCTTGTGACGTCATTTGTTTATATTTGCCATTAATTTCCATATCCTGAACAGAACAGATTTTGTAGTCTTGTTATTTTTTGTAAATATTATAGTTATTTCTTTTCATTCTTGATGCTATTCATATAATAACTAGTGTTGTAATTGAAAATATTGTTACATCATCAAAGAGTTGAAGGTAGGCCTGAGGCAGTACAAGTGTGTCACCCATGTAGCAGAAAAACATTGCAGAAACGTTGCAAATATCACAAAAATTACATTGTTCTTTAAACTCCCGCTAGAGGCATCTAGTCAAATATCATTGGTTAAAATTTGCGAGTTATAAAAAATGGCTGCGTTCATTTACCTCGTGATTTTGATTAATTTATATTTCTAATCGTTTTTTATTATATTTATAATTTTTATATTGATTTTATACATTTGCATTTTTAAATAATACTAATATTTACTATGCATCTCTTTATTTATGTGAAAATTTATCGTAATTTTCTTATAAGCGTTTTTTTTGCAAAAAGCTTAATTTCCATTTTCTACGCACATTTTCAAGCAAAGCTTAAGAATAGAACGTGCACAATAGATTTAATAGATAAGATCGTTATTGTGACAAAAATTAAAGTGCTGTTTTGCAATGAGTGAACGTTATTCAACTATTGTTACCAATGTATAAAAACTAAAAATATATTTTAACGAGTTTGACAATGCAATAGTATTTTTATATTTTGGATTGTAGTGCTTTGCCAATCATTTTTGATAATTCTTTTCAATAAATCTTTTAGTGCAGAAATTTTTAATTTTATGTAATGTTAATTGGTTATCACATGCATCTACATGTATTATTATATTACGTGTCCTTTTTTCTAGTGTTAATAAAATCAACAGAAAATATATGAATTCGAGTTTTGTAATGTTTTACAATCTATTTTTGCTATCTGCTATACTTTACTGGCTAAAATTTAGCATACTGTATGTATATGTATTTAAAAAGCTGTTCAGTGGACTGAATGAATTGATAGGCACGTTTGTTATTTGATCAATATTTTGATAAATATTTCTCAATATCATACCTATATATCTTGCCTGACTGAGAAATTAATGAAATTTTTAAATGTTCTGAAACAGTCATTTGCAACTTATGTTTATGTTTGGATGTTGATCTTTTGGTATGATAATAAAAATTTAACATGAGCTATATTTTCCCAGTTATGTCTTCCTCGCGTACAAAGCGCCGTGTTGTTGCGAAAGAATCAAATGCCCTCTTTGATGAAATATTTCATAGTAGTTCCGTAACTTCCATTGGTACACAAACATTCCCCACAACTGCAGATGTAGAATTGCATGAAGGCTTCGATTCCTTATTCTTAATTACAAGTGATTCTGAAAGTTGTCACTATGATGAAGAGCAGTTGCTGAATCAGAATTTTCTATCAGTTACAGATACTGATCTTTCATTTAAGGATAGCATCTGTAATTGGGCTCAATCTAGCAATATTAATTTAAGCACTTTAAATGGATTGCTTAAAATTTTAAACAAATATCATCCTGAAATGCCATTAGATGCTCGTTCACTATTATCAACCCCCCAAAATATTGAATATACTTATTTTGAGAATGGCTCAATGTATCACCATTTTGGACTTCAGTCTGGAATTCGATATATTCTCAAACACAGTAACTACAAATCAAATTCAATTAAATTGCAAATGAATGTCGATGGTGTACGTATATTTAAAAGTTCACCAGGATCATTTTGGCCAATTTTATGTTCAGTTACTGGGGTACCTTCGTCAGTCTTTATTGTGGGTCTATACTATGGAGTTGAAAAACCTCCAGTATTATTTCTAAAAAGCATTGTAGAAGAGCTAAAGTTAGTTATATTAAATGGAATAGAATTTGAAGATGCTAGTTATTCCGTTAATTTACATGCAATCTGCTGTGATGCCCCAGCCCGATGTCTTATTAAAGAAATCAAATACTTTTCTGGTTATTATGGATGCGATCGCTGTAATCAACCTGGTAATTTTGCATTTTATGAAATATTAATATAGTTTTATTACTCTGTCTAACTCTGTCTGATTATGCTATATAATGTTAAGTACATAAATATAAATTTAGGTGAATATGCTGGAAAAATAGTTTTTCCTTCATTGGACTTCTCCTTGAGGACTAATGAATCATTCAGAAATCAGGAAGATGAGAATCACCATCACAGAGAATCAATTCTATGCAAACTACCCATTGATATGGTGCAAGATTTTCCCCATGATTATTTGCATTTAATTTGTGAAGGTGTTTGCAAAAAATTATTGAAGCAATGGATGCATGGGGAACGGCCGTATATTTTGCATTCAAGTGCTGTTAGTGAAATAAATGCATATCTCACACACCTTAAAGTTCCAAGTAATTTTTCAAGAAAACCACGATCATTGAAGCACGTTTCGCTATGGAAGGCTACAGAATTTCGATTACTCTTTTTTTACACAGGTTTAGCTGTATTTCGAAGTGTTCTCCCTTCAAATCTTTTTAAAAACTATTTAGTTTATTACACCATCATACGAATATTAGCCGATCCAATTCTTGCTTCTTCTGTACAATGGGTTAATTACGCTCGTGAACTTATTAAATGCTTTATTAAAGACTGCATTGCGCTTTTTGGAAAACAATTTATTGTTTATAACGTGCATTCTTTAATTCATTTGGTGGACGACGTTTCCAAATATGGAAATTTTGATAACTTTTCTTGTTTTAAATTCGAGAATTTTATGCGTTTTTTAACGAAAAAGATCCATTCTTCTATCAATCCGTTAGCACAAGCTGTTAAGAGAATTTCCGAAAGTGACATCACATGTGGACTTCTTTCAAGTACAAGGTTGTGATTATATTTCCTTATAATTTATAATGTACAATTCAATTTAGTTATACAATTTAATTTATATTATTCCACATTCATTTCAATTGTCTAATTTTTATTTATTGCTATCTTGTTTAGTAAGGAATACTCAATTATGTCATTTCTAACATGAAATTAAACTAAATATTATTGTTTTATGTTAAATATACACTATGCTGCAGATCTCACGTTTAATAATATGCTTGGCTAGTTTTTTGTAGGTATGTAGTTGAAGTTGTGTTTGAGTTAGTTTCTATATTTCATTTTATTGTTTAGATCTTCATATACATCTATTACAACGGAGCCTCCCAATTGTTACGTGTTAACAACAGAAAATCAAGTCGGTGTTGTTTCAAGCATTATTGACGATGATTATGTTGTACAGTACTATAACACAACTGACGCATTCGAATATCCTTTGCAATCATCAAAGATAAAAATTTATCGAATATTTAGTTTAAAGCCTTCTATTTTCAAAATTAAAAAGGAAAACTTTATCTCCAAGATGCTTCGTTGCGAACATGATGGGTTTTGTTTTGCCATTCCAATTTTGCATGGCCTATAATTTATTTTGAGTGCTCTTTGTATATTTTGTTTTAAATTTTTGAATGTTTTGAAATATATCGTTATGATCATTTTATGAATATTCAAAATATTAAATTATGAATTGCATTTTTAAATTTGTCCACAGGTTACTGTAATATATTGCATAATTTTAGTATGTCGGAATATGTCATTGTTACTTTTTTGCTTGACGATAGTGTTGAGTATGTACCCTCGTCATGGGTGGTTGGTCGAACACAATGTTGGTGGCCTAAGACTTCATATGTTCGGTTGCGTGCAAAGATGGCTGCTCCTAATCCGAATAGTGATGAATGGGAACTGTTTAAAATAAAGATCCTTGGAAGAGCCGGTAATTATTTGCCTTTAAATCATTAAATGCGACAGTATTAATTGAATATTGTAATTTCGATTTTAATCATCAGTCTTTTTA
>CABFPE010000235.1:653437-676130 GCA_900660155.1 Hofstenia miamia | reverse complement strand
AAAAAAAAAAGAGACATTCCAATTAAAGATTTAATAAAAATGTTTTACCCAGTGATAATTTTCAAGGAATTTGCTCGATCACCTTTTGTGTCTATCCCCCCCCTTCCCTTTCTATTTCCTCACAAAGTTATGGTGGAAATCAAGTTTCAAAGGTATTTTTTTTCGTGATAAAGTTTCTTATGCTTTTTAGGATGCTCAGTCATCTGCATCACTTGTACAACATATCCTTGTAATCACCCCCAACCCCGTTTAAATTTCATTTTAATCCCTTTGAAAGTAACTAATTTAATTTTTTTGCATGAATTGAACTTCCCTTAAGTTTTTTTTGAATTTGCCCCAGTAATCAAGTTAATTGGCCATTTTCTTTATAAAGTACTTTTATGCATTGTTCTTGTTATTTTAAAAATTTATAATAGCTGAAGTATTTTAAAATGGGGCAAGGTCAAACTTTCAAAACTGACTTCAGTTGAGCAATCCTTAAATTCAATTTTAACTGAAAAAGCTCGTCCTTCTCCGCCTGAAGTAGAAAAGTTTTCTACTAATATGATGCAATGTTTGCCCCACACCGATGTCAATTCACTATTGAAATGGAGTGAAGAACTAAAGCAGCAAAAAGAATGTCGTGACTCAGTTGTATATGATTTTAGTTATTTATCAATTTGATTACTTACATGAATAAGAGCACCAACTCTCGGCCAAGTGCATCATATCCTAGTAACAACATCATTAAATAGAAACACCATACCTATGTCTATTAATGGAGTCTTTGTCCAGGCAACTGTAGACACTGGTGCATTTGTTTCTATTATTTTGGATGGGTGCGCAAATTTAATCAGCATTACAAGAAATGATATTGAATCCCACAAACATCTAACTTTAGAACAAATTAATCATTTGAATTTTGTATTGAAAAAATATTCATCCATATTTAATTTTGATACCTTCAGCATTGGCAAAGCCATCAGAGAGAAGCACTGCATTGAGACCACAGACAATCACCCAATACACCAACCAGTCTGTAATGTACCAGAACATCCTAAACAGGAATATTCTAAATTTATTACTGATTTAATTAACAACAGTATAATACAATAATCCAAAAGCCCATATACATCACTGACTGTCTTCATAAAACAAAATGACAAGTATTGCTTTGCATTGATTTTAGAAAGCTGAATGACATAACAAAAAAGGATGCCTTTCATTTACCATGTATTGACGAAATACTGTATACCACTTGCCAGAATTCCTTCTTCACTACACAAAGCCTGTTGCAAATTCCACTGTGCAAATCAGATATTGAGAAAACAGCTTTATCACACCATATGGTCTTTTTGAGTAGCTTTATATGGCTTTTGGGCTATGCAATGCCCCAGCAACCTTTCAATGTTTTGCCACTAAAATACTGCAAACATCCAATAACAATTTAGAAGATGGTGTCACCAAATATATCAACAATATTTTAATAGCATCAAAAACTGTTGCCAAGCACATTAATAAGTTAGATAAGATATTACATTTATTAACACAATCTGGCTCAAAAATTAACAGTAAAAAATGCAAATTACTTCAACCATCTGAAATTTTCCTAAGGCAACAAATTCAGCACAATAAAATCAGTTTAAAAGAAGATGCTTGATCTACAATAAATAAAATTTTAGCTCTGCACAACAAAAAAGATCTACAGCAAATATTAGGTTTCTTTAACTATTACCAAGCAGTTATCTTATAATTTATAAGACTAATTTATTAAAAGGCAAAGTGCTTTTTGAATTGTCATGGCAACACCAAACTGAACTTGATAAATTGAAAACCAAATTAAATAAATTACCAAGCTTAAATACATCTGACTTCTCCAAGGAGTTCATCATCAACTATGATGCTAGTTCCATCATAATATGTGCTACATTAAGTCATCAAATGGTACAAAATCTCCAATTCAATTTTCTAGGCAAAAACTCAAACCAACAGTGCTTAACTATGGATCCACCAAAGTGTAAATGCTTACTTTTGTTGAGAGGCTCAAAAAATTTTGCTATTTCTTGCTTGGCCAGTCACATTTTACAGTTCACACTGACAATTCTAGGCTATGTTGGCTAAAGAAATTTTCAGGTAACTACTCAACATAATATATTGTTGGATTGAATATCTAACAAATTTCAATTTTAAAATCATTTATTGAAAAGGGAAACAACATACTAATGCAGATTTAATGAGAGCTCTTCCTCAGTACCATTGGGATGACACAAAAAATATTCAATAAGGTCCCATTCCCTTTATCTCAAAATCAACATATGATAATCTCCCTATTGTAAGCACTGAGAGACAAGGGCACCTGATGTTGTCCATTCAACTTAAAGAGGAAATATCAGAAATAGAAATAATAAAACACCAGAAAAACAATATGCAATTATCACAAATCATTAATAAATTTAAACATCCAGATACACAATTAAATAAAACATTATCTAAATATTTTAATTCCTAAAATTGCAAGTAAACAACTAATGGTCATCACTTTGTAGTGGATAAGCATCATATTATACAGATCAATTAGATTTCAGTCATGCCTGCAGCTAATCTTTTGCTTGATGATTTGCAGAATCTGCCAGATGCCCAATTTGCTAAAGTGGTTGGTGCTTTAAGGAAGGATACCATCATCTCTCTCCTTCACCAAGCTGTCACTTCCCTTTCATGTTCACACCAGTCTTCCAATGTCAGCCCTTCCAATGTGGTTTTGTCATATCTTTCAGACCCTCTTGCTATGCTTACTTCCAATGTTTTGTCCATGCATTCTCAAATGTTCTCCTACAGTGCTTCTCCATCACATACCATTATGAATCATCCTATTTATCCTGCCCCACATTCTGATCCCTCTGTTGCTCCTCTCTCCAATTTGATGACGTCCTTCCCATTCCACCATGTATGGATTCTCCATTTGCCTCATTTCACATTGTCTGTAATGAAGAGTCTCATTTTGCTATCATGGATACTGAAGTGTTGTCAGATGGCCTCTTGATCTGATACTACCATCTCTCTGATGCTGAGCACAAATCTTTTGCCCTTCATCCCCATCATTGTGATGCTGCTGGTTATGATTGACTACCTGCACCTCCTAGCTTGGATCTCACTCCTAATCCCAATCCTGGTTTCTCTTTTTTGCTCACCAATGCTCACAGTCTTGTCTCATTAAACCATCATCTCAGTTTTTACAACTACAGTCTCCTGTTGACTTCACTTTTATTACTGAAACCTGGCTTGATCCTTCTCTTGCTGACAGTGTTGTTTTTCCAAACTCTGCACTTAAAGTTCTCTGACATATGGATCACTCTAGTGGTCGTCATAGTGGTGTTCTGATTGCCTCTCATTGCCCTAACCTTGACATCCACCCCCTCTCCTTTGCGTTGTTTTCCTTTGACTTCTATTGCAGTTGTGCTGTTGTTCTCAGTGATCACATTGTTTCTCTTCTCTGTGTTTACAACCCTTCTTCCAGCAGTCCTTTTAGTATTCCCCTTGCTAACTTTTCATTAATGCTTGCTGACTTTCATGATCAGTCTATCACTCTCTCTCTCTCCTGTCAACTTGGATTTCCCACTCCTCCTCATCTCCTCATCTGTGGTGACTTCAACCTCCCTAATATTTGTTAGAATGCACTTGACTCTAATGACGCCTATGAATCTGCTGTTCTGGATCTTTTTGCTTGATACTCTCTTGAGCAATTGGTATTTTCCTACTTCCTGCTCCTCCCTTCTTGACTTGGTTTTGTGCTCTCACCCTGATCATATTTTTGTCACCTCTGTGGTCCTGTTCCAGTCAAACTGTCTGATCACTCATTTGTTCACTTCAGCCTGTCTGTCAATTCTATTACTCCATCTCCTTATTCTGCCACTCCTCAATATGCTTGATCTAACAGTAACCTTGTATCTCTAAATGCTGCTCTCTCTTCTTCATTTAACATTTTTAATGACTCAGTTATTTCATCCTTTTTTCCACATCTTTGGAAAAAGCTTATTTTTTATCTCCCTTTCTATTTCTCATCCCTTACTGTACACTCTTTGAATAAACTCAAATCTTTCAAACACTGTTACAGTCCTTCCAATTCTTCAAAACTCTCTTCTCTCAACAAAGATGTCATCAGCTTCTTGGAACTCAACAAAATCACTGTGTTGTCCAGCTTCTCATCTGGATCTCTTCAAGACTCTTATTCTTTCTTGTGTTGCCTGCATTCCAAACCTGACTTCCCCAGCTTGCATTGGAACCATCTTTCTCCTAACTCAGATCTGGAGAAAGCTGATCTCTTCAATGCATATTTTTCCTCAAATTTTTCTGATCCTCTCTCTCTGTCCTGGTCCTCCTGTCACTTCCCCACTGATTTGCCTATGTGACATTGTCTTCAATGCCCATGATATTTCCCTCATGCATAAGTCCTGCAAATTGTCTGGTCCTTGCTATCCTGATTGTGTCCCATCCTTTGTTATCCATGAAACTCCTCAACTCTTTTCATCAATTTAAAGCATCTCTCCTCCTACATTTGCTCCTCTAAACATTTTTCTGCCTTGCTGGAAAACATCTTGAATCTCTCCACTATTAAAATCAAATCAGCTTCCCTCCTCTCAAGTCACTTCTTATTGTCCAATAGCTATTCTTTCTTGGCTGTCAATCATCTTTGAGCATCTTGTCTTTTGTTATGTGTTCCCTAAAATTCATCACCTTTTCTCCACTTCTCAGCATGGTAACCTTCCAGGTTGTTCTACCATCACTAACTTGCTCACTTTAATTGAAAACTGCTATTTCCACTCTGATCACAATGATCCTGGTTGCATTATCTTTCTTGACATTTCTAAAGCTTTTCAGCAGCTTCCTCATCCTATTCTTATCCATGAATCACGTTTATTTGGCTCTGATCATCAAGTTAAAGCATCTCTCCTCCTACATTTGCTCCTCTAAACATTTTTCTGCCTTGCTGGAAAACATCTTGAATCTCTCCACTATTAAAATCAAATCAGCTTCCCTCCTCTCAAGTCACTTCTTATTGTCCAATAGCTATTCTTTCTTGGCTGTCAATCATCTTTGAGCATCTTGTCTTTTGTTATGTGTTCCCTAAAATTCATCACCTTTTCTCCACTTCTCAGCATGGTAACCTTCCAGGTTGTTCTACCATCACTAACTTGCTCACTTTAATTGAAAACTGCTATTTCCACTCTGATCACAATGATCCTGGTTGCATTATCTTTCTTGACATTTCTAAAGCTTTTGAGCAGCTTCCTCATTCTATTCTTCTTGACAAATTATGTTTATTTGGCTCTGATGCTGAAGTCTTCAAAATCTTTCAGTCTTACCTGTCCAATCATCATCAGTGTGTCAAAATCAACTCATATATTTCTTCCACTGCTCTCATCTCTAGTGGTGCTCCTCAAGGTTCTTTGTTTCCTGTTCTCTTCTTCCTTGTTGCTATCAACAACCTCCCTCAATCTGTCCTCAACTCATCCTGTCTACTGTACATTGATGACATCGTAATTTTCAACTTTGACTGTTCTTTTACCTACAATATACCTCTGATCTTGAGCTTTTGTCTACTTGGTCTTCTGTTAACCATCTTGATTTTAGCCCAAGCAAGACATGTGGTATTTCTTTTTCTGTATCTCCCCCTTCTGATCTTCCTCTTCCTGTGAACTTTTCCCCTCACCATACTCATCTTGGAGTTCAACTTTCTGATAACCTAAATTGGTCTGGTCATGTGTCATTATGTCTCCACAAAGCTAATTCCTCACTCTTTGCCCTCTTCAACAATTTTCCCTTTAATTCCACATCTGCTGTGAAACTCTCTTTGTTCAAGTCAATTCCTTGCACCATTCTTCTCTGTGCATCTCCCTTTTGGTGGCCTTCCCATTACTTGTTCTAATCTATGGAACATTTCTATAATTGTGCCTTCAAATGAATCTCTCCCTTGCCATACAAAGACGCCCTTCTCAAACTGTCCTCACTCATCCTGTCTACTGTACATTGATGACATCGTAATTTTCAACTGTTGACTGTTCTTTTCACCTACAATATAGATCTTGAGCTTTTGTCTACTTGGTCTTCTGTTAACCATCTTGCTTTCACTCTAATGATGTTGTCATGTGGTATATTCTTTTTCTGTAGAAACATCTCCCCCTTCTGATCTTCCTCTTCCTGTGAACTTTTCCCCTCACCATACTCATCTTGGAGTTCAACTTTCTGATAACCTAAATTGGTCTGGTCATGTGTCATTATGTCTCCACAAAGCTAATTCCTCACTCTTTGCCCTCTTCAACAATTTTCCCTTTAATTCCACATCTGCTGTGAAACTCTCTTTGTTCAAGTCAATTCCTTGCACCATTCTTCTCTGTGCATCTCCCTTTTGGTGGCCTTCCCATTCCTTGTTCTAATCTATGGAACATTTCAATAATTGTGCCTTCAAATGAATCTCTCCCTTGCCATGCAAAGACGCCCTTCTCAAATTCTCCACCCTCCCACTATCACTCTACTTCCATGCCTGTGACCTCCTCCTGTTCAATCAACTGCTCACTTGCAAATTGGATCTTGATCCTTTTGATTTCACTAAGTTCTCTCATTCCTGCTCCTTTCACTCTAATGATGTTGTCACTTTCTCCATTCATCATCACAAGAAACATTGCACCCTTCACTCATTTTTCAATCATGCTTGTACTGCTGCTAATTACATCTTGACTCTCAACTCTCCAACAGTGATTGATTTGTTTTTCCTGCCACCAAGCTTCAAGAAATCTTTGATGAATTTCCTCTTTGCTAAGCCCTTCTCCAACTTTGCTTTCTCATCCATTTGCTCCTATTTCATCTCCTGAGACTGTCCTCACTGCTGTACAACCTTACTTGTTTTTTATTTTTTTGTAGTATGCCTTCAGCAGCTAAATAAAGTCATTTAATATTATTATTATTATTATTATTATTATTATTATTATTATTATTATTATTAATCAAATTGCACTTCCTGAATACTACAAATGAGAAATAACATGCAAATTCCACATTGGCATCATCAAAACTAAAAATACATTAACCATACAATTTATTTGTCTCGCCTTTCAGGCAATAGTATATGACAAAATAAATAAATGTAATACATGTGTCATCACTAACACTGCACAGTTTCCTTTACAATGCAGCAAATTACAAAAAATTACATGATCAGCACCAAATAAAATAATACAGATTGATGTTAAACAATTGTCCAAGGATGATGACAGCTATGAATACATAATTGTAATGGTTGACAACTTCACCAAGTATGTGCACATGATACCCATTATTGATCAAACAGCGCAAACAATTGCATCAACTATTTTGCATAATTGTATAGTGCACCTAGGTCCCATGACCGCAATTGTTACCAATCATGGCACACAATTTGATTCATTGACAGAATAACTATTACATCAACTTGAAATTCTTCATGGTGCAGTAGAATGTTTAAATAAAACATTGCTTAAACTCATTCATTCTGCAACTGTACATATAGGAGGTAAAAGATGGTGATCCATCATTCCTTATATCGAATACAACAACAGGTATAAAACCTTTTAAAGCCAACTTTGGTCAGAAGGCAGCAATACCAATAACAATGTTATATAAAAAATATAATTATATAGCTACCAAAAACTAAATTAAAAATTTACTAGAAGAATTACAAAATGTACATGAAACAATATGCATGTTTAACAAAAAGCACTGTTTGTCAAACACGTAAGTACAAAAAAAGTCTGGTGCACCTCACAAAGTGGGAGACAAAGTTTATGCTTTTCCACCTATTGAAACTGCAAATGATAAACAAACACATAAACTTGCTATTCATTGGACTGGTCCTCACACAATTACCAAAGTCCTAAAATGAAATAATTACATCCTAGATAACGGAAAAACACACGTATTATAATCATTAAAGCAAACAATATAAGATATCAAAAATATGATAATTAATAAGAACAAAGAATTCAAAATCATTAACAATAATGACACATACCTTGATATGTCTCAGCTAGATATTATTCATGAAACTCAGTTTGATAGTTCTGTGGTATATCCAAAAGTCGATTTAAAATCACTACCTACCAGGCCTCCCCACAGTGTGAGCACTGTAAACACTAACAATCCCAAAAACTGGAGCAAATCGTTAAATTACTTGTTTAGCTCTTACAAGAGTGAAGAGATTGATCTATGCAACGTCCAGCAGCTGTGAACCACTGGAGCAGTCATCAAACCTCAGATGTAGAGTGCAGCACCCACACCATAATAGGAGTCCACATTCATATCTGGTGGACGAGTTTGATACCTGTGGAAACAACTATCCTATTATGGGGGAGCTCCTCATCCTCTCCCTGGTACACCTTGGAGAACTGGGCGAGTTCAAGTGGTCATTCAACCTTGGTCACCTATCCCTGGTATGACTCTGATAGCATAATCATAGAGGAGTCCACACACATTGAATTCTCTACCAAACAAACTTGCTTATCTGCTGTACAAGAAGATACTGTACTGCAGCCACTAGTTCGCCATAATCTCTTAAACGTCAATGCTAATGCCCCCTGTCATCCACTTCTAGTCAGCAATCTGTGTCACTATCTTAGGAATGCTTGGAAAAACACCTCTCTATGATTACTGTTGTTGGAAAAGAAACTTTACACTGTTATTTCATTTCTACTCAGAAAGCTCATTATATTATCAAATCTAATATTTCACCTGAAACTAAAGCTGAAATTCACAAACAACTGGCCACACCTCACCATTTGATTAGTTGTTCTAGCATTCTGTTCTTAATTGATGCAGAGAAATGTCAGTGGTAAATACTCTAATTTACTACCCTCATTGCATGAATGAGGAACTTAATCATAGATGTTTTGATGACAAGTTTAGATTAACCAACCTACATAAACTTATTACATTAAAATATAACTTAGTTTTACAATCTCAGATAAATCTTTCTTTAGATAATATTTCAATTATTTACTTTATCAAACCTGAAGAACTTCCAGATACTAAACTTATGGAGAAACTCCCATTAGCTTACCACCTAGCCAAATTTTACAAAATTAAACTTGTTATTGTTCTAAGCAATCTGGAAAACAGCAAATTCTGTGGTTCAAAATTATATGAATTAGAGCTTAGTTTTGATAATTTCTCTATTCTAAAACTGCAAAAATGTCAGCATACTTGCTTTGCATGATTTTCATGTTTCTCTCTGATGCACACAGATCTTTTTTATATAAAATCTACCCATTTCGTCACTTAATGGTGGACAAACGGATAGTTGTAGATGTGTTGCTCCAAACTCAAACATACAAGCTCATAGCAGACAAATGTGCTCTGAACACTATTAAAAATATTCATGTGTCATTTTCATTCTTGCAATCTGTATCAACTCTCAATGAGGTTAGCAACATTTGGAAAACAATTAAAACAGATAGACCTACTGATAATTCTTGGCCTGTGATCACAGTAGCATCTCCTTCACAGACATATCATTATAGTGTAAAAAGATTGCTAATTACTATTCAACACTCCTTAGAAGTGTCAGATCATGCTGATTTCTGCGCTACACTTTATGAAGAAACTTGAGCGCCCAATCTCAGTGCTTGTTCTGCTCTCAGGTTAATCTCAGTATACTTAACAGAAGATGCAACATTAATCTTACCTCTTTCTAAACAGAAATGAGAACAGTTCAGAAAAACCAAGTTTCATGAAATAGCTATCATTCCAATTACTGCTAAACTTAAAAATTGGCTTTTATATGGAACCTCACTGCTAATGTCACCACCAGCCAAAAATGCCAAGCTAATGACAACATTTGAGAAGTGTTATAGTCATCTCATTAACCTAACCCTAACCCATTGGGAACTTTACAGATTACCCTCATTAGTAATAAACTCACCACTGCGTCTTGAGATGTCCATATCATATCTAGCCAGTGAGACAAAATTTGCAATGCTTACAGATGAATTTTCTCGTCTGTCAACCAATCACCTAGAACAATGAATTCCATATTCAACAAAAGCTTACTACAAAAAATCTCAATGTTGCCTATTAGTTATAAAAAACGAAATACTCTACAACTACCACAATGCACACTAAACTGAGTTCTCCTATAGTAAGATACAATCATCTATCAAATACAAAAAAGACAGGAGAGGAAGAATTCCTATTGAAATAATCGAACTTGAAAAAACCAATCTCTGAGTTGCAAATGCAGGAATTGTTTCTAACCTCAATGCAATTACAGTTAATGCTACGTCATCAACAACAAGTTGACTTCAACATTGAAAAACTTGGAGTAGACAATGGTCCAAAGTAATTAAGTTGGATAAAAACGGATTAAGGAAACTGATTCCCTGGCTCTTATGAAAATTTTATTTACAGAGAGTTGGACGGAAAATCAAATCATTATGTTACTGAAACCTCACTCTCAACTCAGGCTTGATGTGGAATGTACATCCTCAAAGCTACAAATTTCAGAAGAAAACATATCAAGGTTTCACAAACACTTACCTTCTGATTCCCTATTGGGAGAGCATAGTTCACGGGCAAGTGAACTATCCTGTAACCATAGGGATCACGTGGCTGGATATAACACCCACAAATCATATTTCACTAGAAGATTGCGTCACTACTGAAAATAACTATTGTATTCTGTCGCCCTTGAAACACACTGCATTATTCAACCTTCATGGAGATCTAAACATCATAAGAATTGTTGAACAAATATTCCACTACCTGATCAAGATCAGTATGTCAACAACATCAGTGACTTAATTAAAACAATGAACTTCAACAAGTACAAGCAGTCTAATTTGAAACTCATTAAACAAGATGACGCCTCCCAACAGTACTGTGATGGTCACGTCCCACTAGAGCACATATTTCAAAAGGGAAAACCTCACTCCGAAAAAATTGATTACATAAATCAAGTATCCAACATAAATTTTTGCTTTATTCTCCAGCATTGGCGACATTATGTGGTCTAACTTAATTGAGGAAACCTTCCAATATTACGATATCTCAAAGAGAATTAAAATCATCACAATGATGAGAGTGAACATCTCTAATCCAGAAGCAATTACTGAAGAAATTGTTTCTAAAAACATCTCAATATCTTTCAACGAGATTAAGAATCATTCCAACTTACTGAGTTTCTTTAAATTCTTTTATCCCAATACGGCAATCACAGAGGACGACACTCATGCTTCAGACATTGATGCAAAACTAACACTGCTAATTGCTATTAAGGGATTTAGATTATATCTTAAGTTTCTCTTTGTTTACGAAGAAAACTTAACAACCCTCTATTCTAATCTCTGATTGAATGGAAAACCCTTGATTTTACAACTTTGCCAAACGTGTAAGCATAAAACTGGAAGCTCTCTGCTATGCGACACACCTCACCAAATATTCTGATATTCTCTCATGATACAATCCTTGTGCAAAGAGTTATTTTGGAGGACTAAATTATACAGCCCCGTTTGGGGGGGGGAGACATGTGGCATAATGGCATTTCTACATGCTTGGAACTTTCATTTTTTCAATTAATTACAATTTCAATTTTATTATTACGAATTATTTTCGTTTGAATTTTCAAACGCGGTAAAATTGAAGCAGAAATCGATTTTGTACCTGCCACATATTGGCCTATATTTTCACGGTATGCCTTTGCTTACAAATACCGGTTAATTTTGTATATATCCTAGTTTTGTTCATTATATTTTTCAATTTATTTTCAGCAATTTGTTTTACTTTTATTTTCTCTTTTGTTTTGTTTTTTTACTAAATTGTGTTTTCTAATTTGCAACTGAGTAGTTAAGGGGCACCTAGATGGTAGATGAATTGACTGGTATATCCTTTAACTTAGGTTAGAAATACAGCTAGGGCATTCATACTGCTTGTCATTCATTATCAAAATGGTTATTAATGCTTTCACCTAAATTGCACAATGGAAGGAATGCACTGAGCATAGGTTATTTCACTTGGGTTTACCACTTGCACCCAAGAGTTAGGGCTTCTTTACTTTTAATCTAATTAGAGCTCTAGTCTTATGCGACTCCCTAACACGATCTCCTGTTCACGTTTAACTTGTAATAGGAAAGGGTATAACAGCAGGAGGCCTTAGTTAATTTCTAGCATTGGTCAATCCACGCATCAGCTTGAAACTCCCAATAAGATAGAATAGTAGGAATGCATGCTGATTTCTCACTGATGTCATGCTCATTTAGGTGTAAATGGGTTTCTTTCAAGACTGTTGGAGCGTACACACTGATTTTGTTGGTCTTTCAAAATTTCACAGGATAAAAAAGCTTTAGATTTTTTAACGAATTTTTTTATGTATATACCAATGGTTGTCAGATGCTTCACCTCACTAAGATCTATTTATCACTTTTATTTAAGATTGCCTTTTGTACATGGCGGATATTCTCCATGCTAAGTTGAATATTCACGCGTTTGTGTATTAAATTGTCTATGGAATCTTCAATGTCACATTTATTTTCGAAGCGTCTTCTAAATAGAGGTGACATTCCAGCATGTAAGGAAGAGTATAGGTCTTGTTTATAGTATCAACCTTCTTTGACATAATTGTAATGGGCTGTTAACTTTTAGTATGTATTCTGTCATATTGTCTTTTTCACGCATTTTGCAAATATATATAAGTGCATGTCATATTGTTTTCATTGTTAAAGTGTGATCCCAGATCTTTAATGAGTCAGTGATAATCGATTTTTATTCTAGTTAAGCTCATGTAGATACTAAATACTTTATCCTTACATAATACAATTACACTAAAAATTATATAATATTTATATTTAAAGTTATAAGCACCTTAATTTTGACTTAGGAAAATACTGAAGAGTGAAATAAGTAGTTTCATTAAACTTAATGTTTTAGAGGACGATTGTCACGTCTTTTAGTTTAAACAATGCATTCCATAACACATTCGTAGTTTGCAAGAGTTGTCAACCTTGGCAATGATATATTAAATCTGCTACAGAAAACAAATAATGGCTAACGTTTTCTTTTGTATGACAATGACATACTACTAGCTAAAGCAAACTTTGCCATGAATGAATTAAGCTTACAGTGACCAGTTATTAAGTATAGCAATGATCAAGATTTTCAGGTAGTGATAAAATCTTATTAGGAGAATTACATATGCTTTTTGTCTTGGATTATCATATTCTTCATAGAAACTTTCAAAAATATATTTAAACAAAAACTTGTTTAAAGGAGTAATCCTAAATAAGAATTATAATGTTCGAAGCAGCAGTACTAAATGATCTAGAGCATATTATTGCATATCTGAAGAAGAACTTTATTATGAAAAGATTTAATTTCTGAATCTGATTTCTTGATGTAAGGAAGATAAACTTCAGAAGCATATTTAACAGAAGGAATCACCATCAAATTATAATTTCACGAATAACATATGATTTTAAGCCAAATTGCCTATGTGCAATTTGCTTTATTTGGAATTATTTCTTTGAGTTTACGACTTAGTACTTTAAAATGTGAATGGAAATTCAAATTTCTATCTAATGTTAGGCCCAAAATTTTTATCGCATCTTCAGAAGGAACAGAAGAAATTCATGCTTCTTTAATAAGCTTTTTGGATGACAGCATAATTTTCAATTTTTCAACATTTATTTTCAAGCCTAAGCAATTATTTATCATTTTGTGATGGATTCTGTAAATGTCGTTTAGAGAGCAAGATTAAACTATTACATCATCAGCATAATCTGTTAATTTAGTAGTAGAAAAATTTATTTCATATAGAAGACTGTCAAGTACTAAATTAAAAAGAAATGTTAAAAGTACTCCACCCTGTGGTACTCCACGATTATAAAAATAAAGTTTCTTTCCCATTAAGATGTTTCTATTGTGAAGATGGAGTATACAAATTTGATAAGGTGTAAAGGGCAAGATTTGGTGAATAAATTATCAATTTTTTAACATAAAAGACAATCAAAAGTTTGACTAAAATTATATGCTACAGTGTGACAGTGATTTTTTGAAGAAATATATGTAATTCTTTGTAGAGATTCATTAGTGGACACACCGTTTTTATATCCAAATTGAAATTCTGACAATTTTACTTCATTTATCTTTAAGTGGGAAACTATCTTTTCTAAAATCTTGCCAATGTTACTTGCTAAACTAATTGGTAACTGAGCACATCCATTTTCTTTGGTGCCCCCTTGTTGTGAGATATAAATTTCAAAGATTACAATCCATTTGGGGAATGCCTGAGCAGTAGTGCTGATTTTGCCATAAAATATTGAGGTGTTCAGGTAATTTTTAGATTGTTTTCATGGGTTATCAGGTAACATGGATTTTCTCTTGTTAATACTAATATCAAATGCTTGCTGTGGTGTTGGCTCGTCTAGAGCTGTGATTTTAATAGACCAGGGTCTCGGCTTTTCTGGCCTTTATGCCAGTTTTTTCGGGGTAAATGCTGGAGTTAGTTCAAATTCTTCTGCTAGAGGGGTAGCAAGAGGTTTTCTATTGGATTTTATTAAAGCAATTGCATTGTGTAGTTCAACTATTTAATTTCAGAATTGTCTTTGTTGGGTCTCATAGGAAATTTGAGTGATGATTGTATCTTCCATATTTTTGGTAGAATTTTGAGAAGTTGTAGTGGGTTGCATTATCTGAATTTGTGTTTCCAACCTTTTGAGTTTTTCTCGCATGTTGATGATATTTGCGAGTTGGCTTTTATTTTTTGACATTAGAGTTTTGTATTCATTTTTTTCACTAGTCATGTTTAAAATATTACTTTTCACAGAGTGAGGAAGAGTAGAGGTAACAGTATTTTTGTTGGTCTGTTTGGATCACGACACAGTTCTTTTATTAATAAGAGGCTATAGCATTGTTCATAAAGTAATTTTGGTTTGTTGAAGATAATTATTAAATATACCAGTAACTTACAGAGTAGTTGTGTTGGTTCTTAAATCAAGAAATACAGTTTGAAAAAGAGAAAACCAGTTTCAGTTTCATGTCCTTTAAATGTTCTTGGGTCACCATGTAGCATCAACTGAATTAGTGTTAGCATATTAAATAATACAAGCAACATCTATAGTTCAAAGTGTAATGAACAACTGTTGTCAGGCACCAACAGAAAATCATGTAAAGAAAACTGCACAATTAATGAATGAGTAATAATACTGATCAGCTGGGGAAAGCACATGAATAGTACAGTAAGCAATTGTAATTTGAGAGTCTAGCTTAAACACACTTTGGTTTTCACTGGTGCCAAGCCTAGCAGTATAGTATGAGAATGAATGCCTTCAAAATTGGTCATGGAAGAACCGTGCTTAGATTGCAAGGCAGAACACACTTGCCATCCCTAGGATCTACCCCCAGTTCTTCCTTGATAGAAAAACTGATTTAGTTTCTCAAGTTGAGATTGGTAATCATTTGAGAGAAAAATAAAATACAACCAATTTTGACTAAACCAAAAGTTTTTTTGCTAATGCATACAATATTTTCCTAAGTTTAACAAGTATTAAATAATAGTAAACAAATTGTTGCTAGCAGAACTACCATGAATTTCCAATATTCAAATTAAAAATAAATGACATCATTGTCACTTCATTGTGGCAAAGCTTCGCCAAAGTTTTCGTAATTGCTGACTGATTCCAAGAACCGCTGCTACAATTTATATATATATATATTCAGTTATCCCAAAAACGTTGGTATCACATTATTTTTTAGAGATTTCTTAGTGAGCATTACAGATATCTATACTATACTTCCATTATTAATAGCGCACTGAATTGAATTATTTACAGGTAATAAAGAGTAATTTGAATATGATATAATAGCTTGCAGTATTGGAACTGGGCCGATTCTTTCGGCCCAAGCCCGGCCTGGCCTAGCAAAATACTGCTTAGGTCCAAGCCCACTCCCTTTTCAAAATACCAATTATTCGGCCCAAGCCAGCCTGGACAGACCCAATTTATTTTTCTGTTAGTGTGTTTTGCCTCATAGAGGCTGATAAGAATTATACTATGAATTACATTGCATAATTTGTGTAATGTATTCATTAATATGTGCATATGAATTCCACTTTAGTCTGTCAACAATGCTAATTCAATTCGGATGAAATTGAATAATCGTGTCACAAAGGGTTGTCGGTCTGGGGTCTAGGGAAATTAATCCTTCCTTGAGCAGATGTGAGCCCCTTCTGTAAATAATCGCATTTGGCTACCAAATAGTATTGAATGTGCATTTTCACAAATGTTACCAGTGTAGACAAATAAAATTTAAATTGTTTTAAATTTGTGCAAAGATTAATCTTAAATTTCTTAGATATTTTTTAGCTTTTTGTTGAATTCTTCTTAAAATTGTTAAGTGGCTTCATCTCACAAAATAATAAAATCTCAAAAAATCAAATGGCACAATGTAAATGAAGTGTGCCTCCTCTTTTTATAAATGAAACCGCTTATATTTTAATCTTATGCTTAGACTTTTATAGAGAAATAAAAATGCTGGCATTCATAATATTGCAATGTTTAGTGAGATAGTGGCGATTATTGGCATACTCTAACAACAATTTATCAATATATTTAATTTCCAGCTATTTTATAATTAACTGGGCATTGCAAAACTTTACCAGTTTTGCTCTGAAATTTATTATTGAAATTAGCCGTTTACAAAAAAACAAATTTAAGAAATGGGAACGACAGCATGAGCATTTATATTTTGCTTTGACAAGTTTTTTCACGAATTTCATTTAAAATGTTGTTAATTTCTTTTACTACAATTTATGTAATGCTTAAAGGTGAAAAAATATTGGTATTTAGAGTCATTATAATAATAATGTTAGTTTTTTGAAGTAACCATCCTTTAAAATATTGCAACCCCCTGCTAAGTACTATGCCCTCCGGCTAATGTATCATATATGTCCCGTTTCATAAGTTCTTCCTGCTGCAACCACTAATTTAGCATTATAAGTATTGCCACAATTAATTATTACTGAGGTGGCACTCGTACTTTTTATCATTTAAAGAACATATCAGTTTTTATATATTCAATTACTGCAATTCTTTGCCAAATTACATCAACTTACATCAACTTACATCAACACAAAACAAGTGGCAGTTTTCAGAAGTACTCTTTGCTTGTAGCAGACAATATTTAGATATTAGAAGTATTGCACAAGCCAGCAATGCAGTGCTGATTAAGTTTAGAGGGAATGACTTTTTGTTATTTGCAAAGTAGAAGTTTTCAAGTGAATTTTTCTTGCATTTCAAATACTAATTAAAATTTTAGGCCCCAGTCCAAATTGCTACGTCGAAAATTCATGCCTGGCCCGGCCCGGAACTTTAGGTCCAACCCAATTCCATCTCTGATAGATTAGTTAATTAGAGCATATTGTTTGGTTTAGCATTACCACATATTTATATTAAATGATCGCCATGCAACCTGGATAGAATACTGTATAAATTAATTTTAAAAAAATCATCCAAGTATCAAAATACATTAATACTTAACGCCAGTATATATTTTATTATTTCCATACTAAGGCGAAATTTATATATATATAAAGGAAAAAAGAGGGAAAATTAATAAATAGCACTAAAAAGTAAATGTGTTATACTGAAATTGGCACAAGCAATGCATAATGGCTTTCAATATACAATCCCTGCCAACGTATTTATTGTTTGAAGTGTGTGCCGAATCCAGTTATATATGTTCTTATATCTTCTTAATGCTTGGCGCAACCAGTGATGTCCATTTCTATTTTCCTTTAAGAGATCATTTAAAGGATCCTGTAAATTTTACTTACTTTTAATGTAAAGGTTATTTTAAAGTAAATAATTTAGAGGATCCTGTAAATATTGCGTCTTTTTAAAGGAAATATTTGAATACATGCAACTCTTAGTAGGGCTAATCTTAGCTTAGCAAATCACAACCCGTGTTCCAGCCATCCCAAAACACATACACATACCGTGATCAACCCGTTTTAGCATCTAGTTATTTCGTGAACAAAGCATTGATAAGAATTAATTTGGTTACCTAAAATAATCAGTTCAATTTCACACACACGCACACACTCCATCACATGCAGTGCCACGCAGCACCCAATTAAGTATTGCGCATGGTTTTCTCACTAGTCACTTCTGTGTCTTTTTGAACTGCTCTATTGTAGAAATGAATTTCATCAACGTGGAACGAAAATCTCTAGATAAACAACGAAAATATGAAGCGGATTTTACTTTTTTGTCAGGCAAAAAGTGTTATCTTTGTGACTTATGCCCTAATCAAATCAGCGGAATTGTCAAGCAAAATATTTTGAGCTGAGCTAAGGATCACCTATAACGTGTTCATACCCAAACATATGAAGAAGCCAAAAGCAGTCAGCCGCATAGGTCAGCTATTTCTTCCATATAATGTACAGCACTGGCGAAATGTTGTCACAAGCTTTGTTCAGACTTGTCTCCCTATCACTATATTTAGAATTTCTGTAAATAGAAAATAACTGACATCTATTTTGACATATAGGAACTCCCTGTTTTTAAAACAATTGATAAAAATATGACTGAACTTGCCACTGAGAAAGTGTCTAAAATAAATCCAAAAGCGTTTTTTGGAATACAAATTTATCGTTGACCAAATGTTCAGAGAGAATATTGCCTTCTAATTTCAGTCTTCACCATAACATCAATTTGAAATAAATTCCTCCAGGCAGTGGACTTCAAAATTGTTCATAGTAAAGCAAACGTTACTGTTGATGAAACTTAATGCTAATCGCTCTTACCTAGGATTAGATAAAGCTAGATGCCTAGGTATGCAAACTGACAAGTGTTCAAAAAATGGTTGCAGCTGCTAAAAAGTTTAGGATTATTGAAGAGAAAGATTCAGAGAAATTTGAAGAGAATGACAATAAAGTGAGGACCAGAGACTATTCAACTGACATTTCTAGGGTGCTGGGCACACATGTTTACTATGTGGAATGCTGTCAAATGTGTTAAATTTTTGAACAAGTAAATGTCTTTTGCAGAAGGCACAACAGGCCTCGATTGGTTAATTCTTAATGGTATGGTATGACGCAAATTGAGTTCGTACAAAAGAAAAATTCAAAATTAAATGCAGACAGGACTGATGGTTCACATTTCTCGGCAATGTTTCAACAACATTCACTAGTAGTAAAGCATGTGTCAAGTGCTACGGAAAATTAGGTTGCTGAGCTGACATCTCGGGTCTGAGTCACCATTTGTGGATTCGATCTTTCCAACAATTCGAAAATTAGACCGTGTACTAGGAATATCGACACAAGAAACACGAATCCAGCAATAAGTGAGAATTTTTCTGCTCATCTAAAAACTGCAATTAGTACTGAACGGAGATTTGCTGAATTTCCAACTGTGTTTTTCGCTGCTACAGTTTTAAGTCCTACTCAAGGTAACTAAAATATGCTGACAGGTCATGATAAATTAGAAACCGTGATTTCAAAATCAAATTGAGTCATAAATTATCACAGAAGATGAATGCGAAAGAAGTTGCATCTATGGACGTTGAGTCTGAAAATTCCGAGATTACAGCCAATGAGGGTGACAAAGATCCTGTTTCAGCAATTTAAGAAAAAGTCAACCATAAATCAGCCAATGCGGTCTCTTCAATCCAATGTTCCCAATTAAAGAAGAATACACCGAATTTGAGAATTCAATTGATAAGGACTGCTCAACATTTGATTTTACCCATTAAAAAATTGAAAATTAGCAAAAGTTTTGCTATCAGTTCTTCCGTCACCTGCTACAGCCGTGCTTGTCCATGGAGCAGAATTTATATATATATATATATATATATATATATATATATATTGTGGCATCAGCACTATGATTTTGCAATAATAATGCAAATCAATAATCACACACATTTTATTCATCATCACTGTCTTCTGACAAATCAAGATTCACAGTATTTTCACTTTCAATAAAATTATAATTTGCCCAAAAAACATTTCGGTATTTTAAGAAATACCTTAAATACAAACAGCTTTTAACTTTGTTGGGGAAAACCCTCTTTCTCATTTTGTTACCGAGGCTTAACCTGCCAATGCTAAAGAGTTGTTCAATGATTTCTGACAACATTGGTGTTGCTAGGACATACTTGGCAATTTTACTTAAAACGGACAACGAACAAGTCCATGCCAACATTACAGGATATCAAGGTCAGCGATTTAATCCGATCAAACTGTAATATGATACTAAATCTAATTTCTTATTTTTTTATGTAATTTTTTATCCCAGCTTAATTCAAAATGCAATAAGAAACATGTTTTAGGAACATGAATTTAAAGTAATAACTACATGTCTCACTTAACCATTTGTAGCTATTATTAAGACTGAATTGAAACAATAAACATCCAAATATGGTAACAATACTTTGATTTAGAATATATGTATATGTTTTTTATTGTAATTAATGATTTCAACCACTTAAATTTACGGCAATTTACCGGCCCACAGCCGCTTTTAAATTTCATGAAATGCCGGTAAAATTATCGTCCGTTTACAGGGAAAATTTTTCTTAATTTGTGAAGGATGCCTATAAAAATCTAAAATTTATATTCGAACAATCTACAGTATTGCAATTAGAATAATAACTATTTTACTTTCTGGAACCTCTCATAAATTTTGCTGAGTTGTTCTGTAATTGACAGAGTAGTTTTACTTTACTTTTTTATGGAAATTACTAATAATATTGAACAGAAGCTGTTTATAATACTGAAGTGTAATCTATAAGATTTATTCTTGAAATTTGAGAGACCTCATCGGATAAAACAAATTGAACCCTTGTATTTTTCGAATATTGGAAGGGACGCTCAAAATAAATTTGAGGGATGCAAAGGCATTCAATACGAATGTCATTTGACAGATCCTACTAAAAGAGCAATTATGTTTAGTTTTAGCGAAATTTTTTTTAAATTTTATTTCTGTGCTTATAAGCGATCCAATACTAAGCCAAGTCAAATGCCACAGCAATTGGAAACATAATGGTTGATAATGCTACTCCCTTAGTTCTATATATTTTAGCTATCATGCAAAATAAACTAACTAAAAAAACTGAAACTTTCACAATTTAAATTCACTGAAAAGTGAAAATTGATTTAAGTTATGCAAAAAATTGCTATACCGAAAATATCAAAATTGTGTTTTGCTAGAAATTAGTTATAATAGATTGAAAGGTGCTTTATGCATTATCAGCGCTTTGCATTGTCATGTGCGCTTTTCTAGATTAAATCAGTTTATATATATTATATATATATATATATATATATATATATATGCATATCTATATACAATACTCTTGGATAGATTACATATATAATGCAGCCAAAACCGACAAGCCTGGCTCTAACCGAACGTTCCTTGTCACAGCCAGTATATTTCTCAATTATTTTTGAGCTAGTGCATTTGATAGTACCCTACATCGCATTTTTTCATTTTGTGGATTCATAAATTTGATGTATCTTAGGACCGGAATTTTGATAGAAAATCGGTGTAACATATTATGAATGGACAATGTCTTAGTGATTGACTATTTGTATTTTACTTGTTTTACAATATAGAATATTCAAAAATTTCTAAATCGTGTAATCTTTTAAAAGATCCTTTAAAATTTTACCCCTTCCTTTAAATATAAATTTTCCTGTAAAAAACATTTAAAGGGACCCAACACAAAAAACCAAAAAAGTAGCACGGAAGTTTACAGATCCCAAACCATTTACACTTCTGAATAAAATTTGATGCAAGATAAAGAATGGCGAAGCATTTGTTGTCCTTGTAGTTTTTTAATTGCCATTTTACTATTAATAATATTTATAAAATTCTGGAAAACCTGGCTCACTGGATTTATATTTCGTTATAGTTACAAAAATGCTTAATATTAATGAAAGCAAGATTTCCATGTTAAAAGAGTTATGTAATGTATTACTTTGTTGTGTTTTGTTACACAACTGCCTTTTGCTGTTGTGTTTACTGTTGTGTGAAAAATCTTTCACAACAATAATCCTGCCTAACAGCAAAACTTGCAATGTTTTTAGCGATAAAGAACTTGCAAATCTGAAATCAAAATTTATAGAAGAGAAAACAACCAACATTAGCGACAAATTCATAAGAGATGAATAAAAAATTAATAAATTCCTTTTAGATTTAAAAAAGAACGGAGAACTAACAAAAGAATAATATAAGGTATTTAGAAGCACAGGATCACAACCATGTCATTTATATGAACTAAATTACAAAACTAACACCATAAAAGCATTATTTAATCGTCCTAAACTAAAATTATGAAATTATAAGCATTAAACAAATGCCACTGAAAAAATCATTCAGACATTAGAGGAAATTGTTATCCACGCAACATTATCAAGAAGTTCTCGAATGACATTTTTTTAAGTAATAATCAAACTAAATATCAAATAGAAAACGCCACTGATTAAACTAAGACTAGTATATATTGGAAACTTCCCTATTGCAGTAAGCAAGTCATTAAAGTAAATAAAAAAGTTAAAATAATGAACACCTAACTAAAGCAGACAAAGATGATACCAACATTTACATCACTTAAAACATCGAACATCATTAAAAGCAAAAAAATTTAGTTTCTTTGTTCATATATATATATATATATATATATATATATAAACAAA